>JARWIR010000169.1:0-319134 GCA_029959085.1 Nemophila menziesii
CATGGAAATATATAGTTTGAATTTAACTTGTAGGTAATAATAAGAATATATTATACCTTGGTTATTAGATATAATACGCAACCACAAGATAAAACACAAGTCAGTGTTAAGTGTTTTACAATCAATAATTGGTTGTTTAGATTTTAACCCTCTTATAATCTGCAATAAAAAGTCAGTGTAAGTGTTTTACAATCAATGATTGGTTATAAAGTTGAATCTGCAATCACGAGAAAAAACACATGTCGAGCGAAATCATCTCAAATTCACTTTTTTTCAACCTCAAAATACACAAACACACACTAATCACACACAATTGTTAAAAAATTAACAATTCCATTTTTTTAGCCTCAGAATTCACAAAAACACCCTAATCACGCAGAATTGTTAAACAACTAACAATTACACTACTTAATACTAATTTTTAAACTCAATTAATGATAATAAAACCTTTTCTTAGACAATTAAACATCTTAATCATTTCGAAAATTACTAATATATAATTATTACACATTAAAACTAATCTATTACACATTATAAGACAAAAAATACCATTATATCATTTCGAAAAATTAAATACAAAATAAAAAAACTCTATTAATCTTAAATCATTTCAAAATTTATAAATGTTATATTTTTTTATAAATCATTTGTTAAGTTGGATAGTTTATAAATCACACTCAACACATGAGTTAATTGAAAAATAAATCCTTGTGTACTAGATACTTGTATTCCCCAACCTACTCATTGTAGAAAGACCTAGAACAATAGTGATCAGTAGTCAATAGGTCCATATAATATGCAAAAAATGGCACATAGGTCCTTATATTATGCAAGAAGTCTGCATATATTTGTGCCATACAGAATCAATAATTAAAGTATCTAAGAATCTTTTAATTACTCGAGTTCATCTATCTGAAAAACCATACAGTTATAAAATTAAAATGTTAAAACCATTTAATCAACTGATAATCTACTAAATTTTAAATTCAAATTATTCGCATAATTATTATTCTACTATAAATGATAAACATATCAAGAGTACTAAAGAATTCAATTTTTAATCAACAAATATCAAAAACATCTAAAACACAATTTTACTTATATATCATAAAAAAACCTAAGTATAAATTATTTTAAATAAGTTATAGTATGAAAAAATTAACAACAATAATAGAAAACTAATGGCACCTCATTGTATAAAAATTCTTTTTTGTTCCTCCAAGCATATGTCAATTCCCTAAATGGTTCTTGGATTTTTGAGTTTTCCACTTTTATATCGCCTATTAGTTCTCTATCCAAATTTTGTTAATTAAGAGTGGCATGATAAATATTTGTAAGGAAAATTCCAAAATTTCAAGGACCATCTTGAAAACTGACCTATACTTAGAAGAATAAAAAAAAGCTTCCCCCTCACCTTAATAATGTTTTCCACATAATTTTTATCTAACATATTTTGGATACAGGACGAATGGAAGATAAAAAATGAAACTGTAGGACTAATTTGATAACTTTAAAAGTTCAAACCATATAATTTTCTCAAAATTTAATCATATGATAAAATATCTCTATATTAAAAAATAGGTACCTCAAATTATTCATATAACCAAAATTTCAAAAATAAAAAAAAAACAAAAAAAATTCTTCAAACATTTCTTGATCTAAATCAGTTAATATATAACATTAGGGTTTCACTTGGGTCGGTTACCCTAAACCCAACCCTAAGGGTTCAAGTTTAATAACTTAAAATCCTAAACCCAACCATAAGAGACTAAAATTGTTCGGTTTGGTAGCTGCGGTTGGGATCCGTTTTTGGTCGGGTTTGGTTTTGGTCAAATTAAAGTCAAAATACTAATTATATTAAAAAAATATTAAAATTCATAAAATAACTTCATTACTTAGCAAAATAGTCCTAAAATAGAACTACACCACTTAAAATTTACATATCTTCCCAAAATTACAAGTCTCATATTACAAATCCAGAATATACAAAATTACTAATTAGGCAACCTAAAATGTGTAAAAAACTTCCTAAATATATATGAAAGGTTTCACTTACTTGATTTCTTCCAAAATGGTACTTGAAGTGACTCAGAAAACCTGGAATTACACACTAAAAATGAGAAGAAATCTATAGTAAATTGCCTCAGATTTTGTTTTTATTATCGGCATAAAAATGAATATAGGCCTTAGATTTAACATTTTCATTGGCTCTATATAGTTTAGGACAAGGGTCAACTTAGTGACAATGGATAGTTTTAAAACCATCAAGTGTTCAAGAATCAAGAGCTCAGTCATAATATGTTGCCAACTCAAAAAGTATTTTCTCATACAATAAAATTATTATCAACTTAAGTAATCATGGGAAGAAGGGGAAACACAAACATATAGTACATGGAAATATATAGTTTGAATTTAACTTGTAGGTAATAATAAGAATATATTATACCTTGGTTATTAGATATAATACGCAACCACAAGATAAAACACAAGTCAGTGTTAAGTGTTTTACAATCAATAATTGGTTGTTTAGATTTTAACCCTCTTATAATCTGCAATAAAAAGTCAGTGTAAGTGTTTTACAATCAATGATTGGTTATAAAGTTGAATCTGCAATCACGAGAAAAAACACATGTCGAGCGAAATCATCTCAAATTCACTTTTTTTCAACCTCAAAATACACAAACACACACTAATCACACACAATTGTTAAAAAATTAACAATTCCATTTTTTTAGCCTCAGAATTCACAAAAACACCCTAATCACGCAGAATTGTTAAACAACTAACAATTACACTACTTAATACTTATTTTTTAACTCAATTAATGATAATAAAACCTTTTCTTAGACAATTAAACATCTTAATCATTTCGAAAATTACTAATATATAATTATTACACATTAAAACTAATCTATTACACATTATAAGACAAAAAATACCATTATATCATTTCGAAAAATTAAATACAAAATAAAACAACTCTATTAATCTTAAATCATTTCAAAATTTATAAATGTTATATTTTTTTATAAATCCTTTGTTAAGTTGGATAGTTTATAAATCACACTCAACACATGAGTTAATTGAAAAATAAATCCTTGTATACTAGATACTTGTATTCCCCAACCTACTCATTGTAGAAAGACCTAGAACAATAGTGATCAGTAGTCAATAGGTCCATATAATATGCAAAAAATGGCACATAGGTCCTTATATTATGCAAGAAGTCTGCATATATTTGTGCCATACAGAATCAATAATTAAAGTATCTAAGAATCTTTTAATTACTCGAGTTCATCTATCTGAAAAACCATACAGTTATAAAATTAAAATGTTAAAACCATTTAATCAACTGATAATCTACTAAATTTTAAATTCAAATTATTCTCATAATTATTATTCTACTATAAATGATAAACATATCAAGAGTACTAAAGAATTCAATTTTTAATCAACAAATATCAAAAACATCTAAAACACAATTTTACTTATATATCATAAAAAAACCTAAGTATAAATTATTTTAAATAAGTTATAGTATGAAAAAATTAACAACAATAATAGAAAACTAATGGCACTTCATTGTATAAAAATTCTTTTTTGTTCCTCCGAGCATATGTCAATTCCCTAAATGGTTCTTGGATTTTTGAGTTTTCCACTTTTATATCGCCTATTAGTTCTCTATCCAAATTTTGTTAATTAAGAGTGGCATGATAAATATTTGTAAGGAAAATTCCAAAATTTCAAGGACCATCTTGAAAACTGACCTATACTTAGAAGAATAAAAAAAAGCTTCCCCCTCACCTTAATAATGTTTTCCACATAATTTTTATCTAACATATTTTGGATACAGGACGAATGGAAGATAAAAAATGAAACTGTAGGACTAATTTGATAACTTTAAAAGTTCAAACCATATAATTTTCTCAAAATTTAATCATATGATAAAATATCTCTATATTAAAAAATAGGTACCTCAAATTATTCATATAACCAAAATTTCAAAAATAAAAAAAAAACAAAAAAAATTCTTCAAACATTTCTTGATCTAAATCAGTTAATATATAACATTAGGGTTTCACTTGGGTCGGTTACCCTAAACCCAACCCTAAGGGTTCAAGTTTAATAACTTAAAATCCTAAACCCAACCATAAGAGACTAAAATTGTTCGGTTTGGTAGCTGCGGTTGGGATCCGTTTTTGGTCGGGTTTGGTTTTGGTCAAATTAAAGTCAAAATACTAATTATATTAAAAAAATATTAAAATTCATAAAATAACTTCATTACTTAGCAAAATAGTCCTAAAATAGAACTACACCACTTAAAATTTACATATCTTCCCAAAATTACAAGTCTCATATTACAAATCCAGAATATACAAAATTACTAATTAGGCAACCTAAAATGTGTAAAAAACTTCCTAAATATATATGAAAGGTTTCACTTACTTGATTTCTTCCAAAATGGTACTTGAAGTGACTCAGAAAACCTGGAATTACACACTAAAAATGAGAAGAAATCTATAGTAAATTGCCTCAGATTTTGTTTTTATTATCGGCATAAAAATGAATATAGGCCTTAGATTTAACATTTTCATTGGCTCTATATAGTTTAGGACAAGAGTCAACTTAGTGACAATGGATAGTTTTAAAACCATCAAGTGTTCAAGAATCAAGAGTTCAGTCATAATATGTTGCCAACTCAAAAAGTATTTTCTCATACAATAAAATTATTATCAACTTAAGTAATCATGGGAAGAAGGGGAAACACAAACATATAGTACATGGAAATATATAGTTTGAATTTAACTTGTAGGTAATAATAAGAATATATTATACCTTGGTTATTAGATATAATACGCAACCACAAGATAAAACACAAGTCAGTGTTAAGTGTTTTACAATCAATAATTGGTTGTTTAGATTTTAACCCTCTTATAATCTGCAATAAAAAGTCAGTGTAAGTGTTTTACAATCAATGATTGGTTATAAAGTTGAATCTGCAATCACGAGAAAAAACACATGTCGAGCGAAATCATCTCAAATTCACTTTTTTTCAACCTCAAAATACACAAACACACACTAATCACACACAGTTGTTAAAAAATTAACAATTCCATTTTTTTAGCCTCAGAATTCACAAAAACACCCTAATCACGCAGAATTGTTAAACAACTAACAATTACACTACTTAATACTCATTTTTTTAACTCAATTAATGATAATAAAACCTTTTCTTAGACAATTAAACATCTTAATCATTTCGAAAATTACTAATATATAATTATTACACATTAAAACTAATCTATTACACATTATAAGACAAAAAATACCATTATATCATTTCGAAAAATTAAATACAAAATAAAACAACTCTATTAATCTTAAATCATTTCAAAATTTATAAATGTTATATTTTTTTATAAATCCTTTGTTAAGTTGGATAGTTTATAAATCACACTCAACACATGAGTTAATTGAAAAATAAATCCTTGTGTACTAGATACTTGTATTCCCCAACCTACTCATTGTAGAAAGACCTAGAACAATAGTGATCAGTAGTCAATAGGTCCATATAATATGCAAAAAATGGCACATAGGTCCTTATATTATGCAAGAAGTCTGCATATATTTGTATAACAATTATCAAAAGTAGAGAAAGAATAAAAAGATCTAAACTTTATCTTATCATGAACTAATAATTTAATGTTGGCCCATACAAATATATTCTCACAAAATACAATACAATTGTCTAAGATGTACATACAGAATATTACCATCATTAAAACACTTAGTTTTTAAAAAAAAAAATTAAAAAATAAAAAACCAATCCCGAACTAAAACAAATATGCATATGCAATCAACTAAAATAACCACAGGAATTCAAAAAATTATGTTTTAAATAAAACATACTTAAAAAATAGTTTTGTTCTCCAGAAACTCTAGTAGTGGCTTTATATACTTATTTTAAACCACAGATTAGAAAGGATTAACCATAGTAAAAATATCAACCAAATTAAACATTAGAGACTCATAAATACATACTATATGTTAAGTCGTGCTTACTTTACAAAAGAAACAAAACTAATTGGCCAGTATTATTAAAATATAATGGTTTATTGGGCTTATATAGTCATTAAGTCGTCAGTGGAGACCGGTCCCAATGATGGATTGGCCAAAACTAAAAAAAAATAGACTGGGGCATCAAGAGTGTGAGTTCGTTTTTTAGGATGGGTTTGTACGATTTTTTGGGTTAGGATTCAGTGAACAACCCTATATAACATCAAACATTAGCCACCACTTTTCCCAGATTATACATAATACATTACACAAAAAATCATCACTTATATATACTATATGTTATGTTTTTTTCTAATTATCATTAAGATATACTTAATACTCCCGTTCCCTTCTCAATTCTTTTTTTTCTCTTCGATTTTCTTCTCTTCAATTTAAGTGTTTTTATTCTTCTTTCGATTGATGACCATTCCATTTCAAGAAAGACTGACTTCTTGGTAGATTTATTTATTTTATTATGTTTGCTTTTCCGGGCTAATAGCTTATTTGTTTATTAGATCTAAATTATTTGTTCTTCTTTCTAATGGATATATGCTATTTTTCATTACTTCAAACATTTTTATGTTGAGATCATTTTTAAAATTAAATATATTAATTCTTAAGATTAAATTGGAAATAACTAATGCTGGAAATATGATCCAACTTCAGTATTGTATGTACAAAAATATAAGATGGATTTGATCTTTGTTTGGATAAAAATTTACAAAAATATAAGAAAGGTTTGATCTGTATAGGATAAAAAATTGATACAGAATTTACGATAAACTTTAGGAAAATTGTTGAAAAATATTCTGATATATAGAGCAAATTTAACATTGTATTTTCCCTTGGAATTGGTCCTTGATTTTGAAAAAATTACATTTAAACTCCATATCTTTGATTTTATTTGCAATGCTATCCTTTTTTTAATTTTTTCATTAGGTTATAATTATATTTTCAAACTTAGATTTATTTTTTCTGTATGAAATTTAGTTGGTTATGTATAAAACTTAGGTTATTTTGTTCAATATATGAGAACCAAACATCAGGCTTTATAGTGCAAATTTTGAGACCTATACTTCAATAAACTCAAAAAAAAGGGTGCTCCTTTTTTACAACTCCTTTTATGAAAAAATATTTTTTACATTTTGTTTGAAGGCTAAATATCTTTTGCTAATTTGTGTTTAAATTTTTTCTTTGTTTTTATTCAATAATAATTGAAATATAAATCAAATAATTAATCTTGTGATGTACAGTTTCTATAGTGCAATTTATTCACAATATTAGGACCTACAGTGCAATTTGTGCTAAACAATAATTGTATCTTTTTGTTTTTATGACAATGTTAGTCCTTAATCTCGTAAATGTGACATTTAAGCCTCTTATATTTAAATTATATGACAATGTTAGTCACTTTTTTGTATTTTCATTATGTTATATGTTTTGGCTAGTAAAATGACATTTTTAGGGCATTTTTGCAATAAAACTTATACCATATCTTTAAAACTGATTTTATGTACTTGTGTTTTGCATCTTTCTTTGAGTAAATAACTCATTTCGTCCCTTATCTTGCAAAAATAACATTTTAATCCCTTAATGTTAGTTGTTTTATCTTTTAAGTGTAACATTTTGGTCCCTTATGTTTTTATTTTGTGACAATGTTATCCTTTTCTTTTGTATTTCCCTAATGACACATTTAAAGGTATTTGTGTCATTTATCATATCAATTGTACAGTGACATGTGAATTTAACCCTTATAATGTAAATAAAATAAAAAAGGACTAATACTTTCTCTCTCATACACACATATACTTACTTTTTAAGTTTATGGTGATTTAAAAAAGTGGTGTTGTTGGATTTCACAGGATGATGTATCCTTCATTTGGCCAGATAGAGCTGTTCAAGCTGCAATAGCAATTGTAGATGATGCATTCGAGTCAATTAAAGATCCTGAAGACTACACCAAGAAGATGAGGCGGATGGTTTACACTATCAGGGTCAGTTTCTCAATAAATATATTTATTATTTTTATTATTTACCATGCCTGACTTTATTTTTATATGTAGATTAATACAATGTTGTCTAGGCACTTTTTAAATGCGGAGTTGGAGCCTCTAAAGCTACTCAACCTGAGCTAGAGGTGATTTGTTAGTTAATATTTATGCACACTCTAAATTATTTTTCACTGAAATTGCTTAAGATAAGTATAATGTATGTAAATGAATCTACATAAGTTAGTTATTCTAGCTATAAATATATTTTAAGATACAAAAATGTAGTTAAATAACAATATGGTGTAAGTATTATAATCTTTTGACCATACATTACAGGATGATGAATTCCTAAATAATGAGTTTGTTTGTTTTTTTAGTTATATTTACTTACACACCCTTTCTCGTGTGGCTACAGGGTGAGGAGAATGTTACTAGGCCACCCAAGGAGTCAGAGAACATACATGTCTGTTTTTTATAATCTAATCTGTTTGTGTTTTGATGATGCTAAAACTCCTAAAAAATAGGATAAATATTTATTTACAATATTCAGTTTAATCTCTAAAACAAATTGAGCAAAGTAGTTAATATTTGTGCTTTCTTTTGTGGTTTGTGACAGATGACTAATGTGTGCTGCATTAGATGTTCAAATAAGAAAGTGAAACTGATCAAGAAAATGATCGGAGATATATATAAGGTTTCAACATCTTCGAAATTTTTTAAAACTGTTTAATATTCCAGTTAAATTACAACATATTTCAGTCATATAATAATCCTTTTTTGGGCTTGTTCTTTCAGCTGAAGTATATATTGTGCGCTCAGTACCGGTACATTTCTCCAAATAAGGCAGCAACACTGATGATAGGTGGAGCCTGGACTGACAATGTGAAGAAGTGTTAATGAGGATCATTGCTGAGTAAAAACAGATCATTGTTGAGTAAGAACTAATTCATTGTTATTGATTAATATCTGGAAAACTTGAACTCATTAAGGGTGAGATCCTCGTTGGTGAGGTGTGTGTGGTTGGTTATTCTAGAGTTGGATCGATTGTTTCGACGATTAAAAATATCAACATGACTAATAAAAAATAAAGGTGTTGTTTGACTTGTATTGCTGCAAATTTGGGATTTTTTTAGGGTCAAATCTGAGATTTTTTATCTATAAATTCTTATTCCTTTTATTTTCTTATTGAAGCATGTTTGTTTTTACAATTAGGTTGTTTTTACTTCGAGAAAATTTATTGATATTATGATTAAAAATTCAAGAGGGAGATAACAAGAACAATCAAAGAACCCAAATGTATTCAAGAATTTGTTTGAGTCCTACAACTATACTATATACAATTTATTACTTCAAATTCATACTTACCAACAATTAGTCAGAAGTATAAATTACTCCATAAATACACGTATGCAAGGTTCCACTTCAAATTCTTACTTATATCAAGGAACATTGGAGTGGTTTATATCTGGTCCACCATTCGCATGTTTGGAAGTAGACCACCTTAGTTATCCACTGCTTTACCTATATTATTAAAATTATCAACTACCAACCACGGGACATTTCGGCTACAAAATGAATAAAAGAGTGTTTCCATAGCTCTTCCCGTTCTTTAGGATGTATGCAAGCATAAATCTTCAAGAATACTCAGGGTATGCACCCTTGTTCGTTGAGCTATAATGTTTATTATTGGTCGATCTACTGATGACACCCAGATATTGATAACTGAGTTGTGTCAAAAAAACATAATATCGACTTTTTAACACTAAAAGTCAATGCAAACAGAATTATCTTTCTATCTAGAATTAATATCTCTATCCAGTTTGATTCCACTAGCTCGTGGTTCAAACAATAACAAGTAGAGGGTTTGATTTTGAATTAGGGTAGCGTTAGGGTATATTGACTATTTCACATATTATCATAAATTAGAGGAGTTAGTTTTGTCTATTTGTCTATTTGTTTTGAGTTTTGATATGTTTCTTGGATCTTTATTTAGGACGACCATGTTCTCTTTAATGCCTAGGGAGAATCTATGAAACCATACGTCGGCTTAAGGTTGGCTTTGTATTGGGAATGGGTTAATTGCATGGTCAGTCGCTGTTGTCTTCAAAATTGGAGTCCTCTAGTTCCTTTTCTCTAGAATGCTATGAAAGGGATCTTTCGTGGCATTTTTAAAGCATGAGACTATATCATCACTCTGCTTACATTACAGGAAAACCGTGGATTCGAAAGGGATATCAGAATTAAAAACCAAAAGTTTTATAATCCCGACGAAGCTCAAAAGAATAGTGGGGAAAGTTGGAAAACTCGTGATTCAAGGTAGCTTTTATATAGCTTCCTTCACGAAATTTTTAGCTGAATCAATAATCCACAAGTGCATGCGGAATTTTATACCCTTGAATAAGCAAATTTTGAGGGAAAAAGTACACCCAAGTTTTAGTGTGCAAAGGGTGTACAATATTGAAGAAATAGATTGTTTGGGATGAAGAAAAATTAATATGAAGAGAATAAGAAAAAAAAGATTAATATACGCGTTCAGAAACGAAAATAGGTGGTTTGCCAGACCATGAATCCGTGGATCTCGCTCTTACTCCCGCCCTTGATTTAAACAGATTTTAAAAAATGATGCAATATTATCTAATTTTTAATTAGTTTAATATTATGTTTAGTATTTACTTTCTCCGTTTTCAAAAAGTTGTCACTCATACCAAAAATAGTTGTTTCCAAAAGTTTATCACTTAAGAAAAAATCAAGACACTTTTTCATTTTTTATACCACTTTTACTCCTAATTAAATATTATAATTTATATTTTCAACAAAAATTTAAAATATCAAAGTACTCTCTTAGTTTGTAATGTGATAATAAAATTATGTTTTATCTAACCATTGATTAGCCCTATTGACAAGGGCTTTGGTTCTCTCCTATATATATTAAAAAAGTTATGTTTTATTATTCATATTTATTAGTTAGTTTATTGTTTTTAATAAAGGTTATTTTAGTAATCTAACTAATTTGGGATTAGCGTTTTCTTGTATTTCAACATAAGTATGCAGCCTACTATTTAATTTGGGAAAATCACCTATGCTTATTATTGTCTTCTCAACAAGAAGATCAATCTCCGCTTGTTTATTCTTTTCATATTCCTTATCCTTCAGCCCAAACAGTCTTTTCCCTTTAATATCGTACACCTTTTGGACGAAGAAATCTGGGTTTTATCTCCACTCTGGAATCTTCTTTTTAGTAATCCACACTTTATACCCTTGAATAAGAAGATTCTGGATCAAAAAGAATACCCATATTTATTCTTCTAAAAGGTGTACGATATTGAAAGAAAAAGAATGATTGGGCTGAAGGATAAGGAATATGAAGAGAATTAACTAGCAGAGATTGATCTCCTTGTTCAGAAGACAATAGAAATGATAGGTGATTTTCCCGATCTCAAGAGAAAACGGATTTTGAGGAGGGAGAGCATTTTGGCTCTTGAGTGATAAAAGGAGGACCCTGTCCCTGCCCTTGATTTGGGGGACCCACTCAAGCCTCTCGAAATATCAAGGGAAGATGAAGGGGGTTCGAAGTCTAAAAATTCTGTTAAATCTGGAGGACAAGGAAGCTGTTCCAGTGATATTGTATCGAAATATTACAAAATTCTTGAGAAATTTAATGTTTTACCCTATGAAAAATATCGTGATAAGTGGATAGGAGGCTCCTTGAAGGATTCGAATCTGGATATACTTTTCAAGACAATAAACTCTAAGTAAGTATTTATGTAAATCTCTCTCTCACACATAAGTTGTTTTGTTGGCTTTCACATAATGATGTGTCCTTCATTTGGTCGGATAGAGCTGTTCAAGCTGCAATAGCGCTTGAAGATGTTGCATATGAGTCAATTAAAGATTTAGATAACTACATGAAGAAGATAAGGGATATTGAATTCAATTTCAGGGTTAGTCTCTCATTAGATATCTTCATTATTTATTTGTCGTACCTGACTTTATTTATATATGCAGATTCATACGGTGTTGTCTAAGCGCTTTTTGAATGCCTAGTTGGAGCGTTCGAAGCTACTTAACATGTCTGCGCCTGAGCTAGAGGTAATTCGTTAGTTACTATTTATGCATACTCTTAATTATTTTTCACTTAAATTGCTTAGGATAAGTATAAAGTATGTAGATGAGTCTACATAAGTTAGTTATTCTAGCTGTAAATACAGTTATACGTATTATAATCTTTTTGACACAATTGAGAGTCACAAGAATGAAGTTGAAAAACAATCTGGTATAAGTACTGTAATCTTTTGACATTCAAGGGGTTAATTCCTAAATAATGAGTTTGTTAGTTTTTTATTTATTTTTACTTACTTACCCTTTCTCTGCGAGTGTCGTTAAAAGCTGATGATAATGTTACCAGAGAACTTAATGAGTCAATGTGCGTTGCATTAGATGTTCGGATAGGAAAGTGAAACTGATCAAGAAAATGATCAGAGATAAATATAAGGTTTCAACATCTTTAAAACTTTTAAAACTGTTTAATATTCCTATTAAATTTCAACATTTTTCAGTCGTATAATCCTTTTCTGGGCTTGTTGGTAAATTTCTCCAGATAAGGCAGCAACACCGACGATAGGTGGAGCCAGGACTGACAATGCGAAAAAGCATTGATGAGTATCATTGTTGAGTAAGAATTGATTTATAATTATTGATATTTTTAATATTGTTTTTTATTATAATTAATATATTATAAATATATATTAATTATTTATATCATCACCACCCGGTATTGGTCAGTCAACTCCAGCGGTCAACGGTAATCAACTTCGGCGAGTTTTTTTCTTTTTTTAAATTTTGTGGTGGTCATCGGACAACTCCGCAGTCGACGCCAGTCAATTTTTGTCAACTCCGACTACTTTTTTTTCCAATTTCAACGAATTCCGACGAAAATATTTCTCGAAACTGCAACTATGGTATTGTAATTACTGGAGAAGAATGTTACCGGAGTTGCAATACGATATTGCAGTGTTGCATCTACGATATTATAGTTACAGAGTTACAAAACTACAGCATTGTAATTACATTATTGTAATTGCAACGACTACAATATTACAGTCATAACAACTACAATTTTTTTTACTTAGTTACATAAGTACAACATTACACTCCCAAACTACAATATTGTAATTATAAAACTACAATTTTAAAGTTCTACAACTATAAAATTCTCGCATAATAAAAAATATAGTAGAAAATAATAAAATATAATAGTATTAGCAATAACTTTCATATGAACTCAAATCTCATATGTTTTAAAGATAAAACTAGTGTTCTGAAAATATCAACCACACTTGACAAACATAGCTCACTGCCAAGCATTTTGCAACACTGACATTCATTAAGTAGAGGTCCCCTTATCAAGAAGCACCTCGTAATCTTCGAATGAACATGCAATTTCATCTTTTGATTTCTTTATTTTTAAGGTCTCGTATGGTGATATGACATTTGTTAAAGTGTTTCTTGTTTCATGGACGCTGACATAAATGTTTTTCTTTGTTGTTCATCTTCTATATATAGAGTTAAAATTTATGAAAAAATAACTATTTGAGCTTTAATTCTAGTTAACTAATTAGAGACCTGTTGGTATTAGTTTTAGAAGATTTAACCTAATTGTATTTTGTGGGATTACATAAATAGAATTGACTTGTGGAAAAAATCCAATAATTTTGGGTTGTATATATCATTACTCTTTTCCTATATAAGAAAGATTTAAAGAAGATAAAAGTTCAAAATGAGATGTTTATTGGTTCTTTGTAGGGATACGATGTAAACGGGCGATAGGACATCACATCATTTCTAGTTCACTAATACTCTTGAACTTATATTTTCCAGTTATTTGAGTAGGACATATTTGTTGGATTCCATTTTTATTTTTTTTGTTGGATTCCATTTTATTTCAAAATACGCTTCACTATATTTCGAATTATATACATTTGTATCGTGTGATGTATTTTATATATAAAATTAATATACAATTAGAATATTACGGCACCTAAATAATATAATGAATCAATTCAACATAATATAAAAATGTTACAGGTAGAGATAGCAACATATCAGTTTTTTGTAAAAATTCCAAAAATCATAACCATAACCGTTTTTAAAATTAAAAACTATATCCTAAAGGTTTTAACCACCGGTTAAATTTTTTAAAACTATAGCCATATTATTCGGTTTTAGTTTTTTAAACGGTTTTGTGGTTTTTAACCATATTCAAATGATAATTTAATAAAATATTAAATTTCATAAAATAAAACCACACATATAAAAAAAACTACAAGGTTTATAAAAAACTGTGTTGGTATTTGATTAAATTGCTTATTTATTATTTAATTGGTTAAATATAGTATTTTGATTTTACTTTTAGCATTTAAATATATCTAATTTATACTAAATTGTTATAAAATTTTAAAATATATATGATAATAAACGGATTTTGGTTTCTCGATTTTATTTTTATCAAAATCCATAACCATACGGTTTTAACCATCGGGTACACTTTTCAAAACCATAACCTAATGGTTTTAACCACGATTATATAATTAGGTTTTCAATTGGTCCAGTTATCATCGGTTTCGGTTTTTAACAGTAACCATTGCCATCCTTAATTACAAGAGATCTTCAATTATAAATTCAGTTTTATTTTTAAATTAAATAGAATTTTCCATTTAATATGGAAGGTAACGTTTATACTATAATTATTTGTATTTTAATTTTAGTTTTTTTATTATATAATATATATATATATATATTATTTTATAATCCGGCCAGTGCCACTAATCACTACCATCTCTCATGCATTCTCTACTGACCATTACCTTTGTCATTCTCCGCTGACCACCACCATTTTCGCCCACAACTACCACCGCCAATTAACACCAAGCAATTCCACCATACGTCCACGACTGTTATAGTTTTTAAAAAATCACAACTAACTCTAAAAGGATAAAAAATTGAATTTTTGGCCGTGACAAATTCATATATATTTATGATCTTCTTTTTTGTTCTTTCCTTAATTTTGATATCCAGTTTTATGTAAAGAAAATTATCCAAAATATCTTGAGCACACACCTTTAAGACTTAACCATACCATTCCAATCCCCTCTTCTTACTAAAGCACACAAATTTTTTTTAACACTATAGACCAAAATCGCGGGTGTGAGAAGTTCGTAAAATATAGATGTTATATTATGTTACTACACCTTTAACATGATTCACAATAAAAAATCTGGGCATGCAAAAAAATAAAAGTACAAATGAATTTATTATTCCTTAAAAACAAGTTATTCAAATTTTTTATTTTGACCTAAATACTCCGAGTATCAAAATATATAAAGTATTAATAAAGTTATTTATAGTGATTATTTTGATAGAGACTGAGCATGTGAATGTTGATGCGTAATTATCTCAATATTTTTAATAAATATTAATTTCGTGAATTTTACTATAAAATTATCTATATATGATTTGTTTTGTCAATTTTTTAAATTATACTGTAAAGGGCCCTATTTTTGTTTCTCGCCTTAGGTACCCAAGATGCTCGGACCGGTCCTGCATCTATCATTTAACATCATTTAACAGTAGGATGATATGAGTAGTATGTAAATGTCTTATATTCAATTTCTCATAAATATTAGATGACAAAATATTGACAATAATATCTTAATCTAGCAAACTTCACTCTATATGTAAGTGTCTTATGTCATATGGGGAGTAAATACCCATGACTCTTTCATTTGATGGGAGAGTAGAACTTACCAAGATGCTATTAAAATTTCATTCTTTTGTTATGTCCTTGATCTCTCTTCTAATGGGTGCACATTATCTTTTTGAATATTTAACATAAGAAGGGATAATCTTAATTAATGAAATGAAAGGTAAACTAACATATATTTTGTTAAATAATTAAAACACTGCTTCCTTATTTGCATCAACTTCGCTACTTTTTTTAAAGTAAAGTCAAATGTGTTTTAGACATAATATTTCTAATAAATAGAGACATAAATAAATAGAGACATAAACAGAAGTTCCATCATTATTGGGTTGTTTATTCAATTGTTTAAGTATATGATTCTAAATACTAACATTATTATTAGTACGACTAATATGTCATTTTGGGTAAGATAGGCTAGCCACTGCTACAATCATTCTTGTGGAGGGAAAAAATGGTCTAAACGCATCACAATTTGTATTGTTAATCATATTGCAGTCTCCAATTATTAATGTAAGATTATCTTCTTTTTTGTTTAAGAATGCTCATTATTTAGTTTTAGACATATTATATTTTCTTATTTGTAGATTTAAAACATATTTTTTAACGTTAACAATGTATTTGCAGGGTGAGCTATACAAGCCTGTGAAACCAAATGATTGCTTTTGGAGTCCAGGTTCGTTTTTTGTTCTTATGCTATATATGCTTTATCATGGGGGCATTTTAGGAATTTTTTTTAGTGGTAGTTTAAACATTTAAAAAACCTAGTAAGGGAAAAAATCTCAAATAGTCGGTGAACTTTAAAAGCTACTTGAATATTCCTTGAAATTTGTTCTTTTACCACTATTAGTCCCCCTCCTAAATAAAAATTGAACCCGTTTTTTTACTACTAAGTCCACCTGGCGGTATTTATTTTTGTAATTACTAATAGAAAAGTTCCCCAAATGGTCTCTGAATTATACAATTGTTACTGGTTTGGTCCACAAACTTCTTTACCACATGGTACACTGAAACAAGGGCTCAACCATGTTTTATGTTAGGGGTGATTTTTTTTGGAATTTATTAAACTAGGTCCTTATACAAAAATTGCTAAATTGGTCCGGATATTAATTTTTCTTGACTTAATTGCAATATCAGACCCTATATCGTGAAATATTGCAATAATGTCCTTTATTATATAAAATTGCACTCTTGATCCCAATATTAATTTTTTTTAAAATTATTTACATAAGTCCCTATATTTGTTATACAAAATAAATAAATTTAAGCTTAAAAAATCAGTCGGGTCCATGGACCCCCATAGGGACGAACTATGTTTTAAAGATCATTTGCATAACTTTTGAAGTTGGAAGACCAATGAGGTAAAAGGGTATTATTTTAGTAACTATTTGGGAGATTTTTTCTTCTCATATTGTAAATTTTTGAAAAATGAATATATAATTCAGAGATTTATGAAGTTTAATCTTAATTATTTTTTGGCAGGGGATAAAAAATCTGTGTCTGCATTACTTACAAAACAAGACCAAATGAATTGGTGGAAATGTTTGGTGAAGGGTGAACCTGAAGTGGATACTCACAAAGTTGAACTTCAAACAAGCAAAATCTCAGATTTTGATCCTGAAACTAGATCAACTGTGGAAAATGATGGTTAGTTTCTTGATACTTCTTTACTCTTTTGGTCCCTTGTATTTTCATGTTTTAATAGATTGGTTCTTTATGTTTCAAATGTGATGTTTTAAGTCTTTGGTATTTTGATTTTTGTGACAATGTTAGTCTTTATCTTGGAAATTAGGGTGGAACCAAACTGGGTTGGGGTATGTAATGCATCTTTTTTGTTTTTGGAAGTTAATATATTATGCAATACAACATATATTATTTTTTGGGAGTGAAATATTTGTTATTTTTTAGAAGTGAAATATATTATAAAATACCTAATATGTCTAACATCATCAACAATATCTTAGTTATGGTGAATAATGGATCTTTGTGAATTTTTTTTTGAGACCTACAAATGTCAAGAATTTGAATTTTTTTTCATATTTCATATTTTATGTTATATTTTTAATTGGTTACAACTGACTGATTCATGTAGTATAATAAAAATTAATCTGTTTAATTGATTTGCATAGGGATGATTTGTTGATATAGTATTAATTGTAGCAAAAAACCAATTTCCTTTTCATTTGTGCAATTATTGCTGAAAGATGTAGCAAAAGTGAAAAAGGTGACTAATGGTAAATTACATTCTTTTATTATTATATATGGTAAATAAGTACACTTCAAGTAAAGGATCAGATAGGCAATTTCTTTTACTTCCCTTCTCTTCAAACCAAAATATAATAAGGCAGAAAATGTTAAAAAAATATGATGAGGATTTCACTTTTGCGGGAAAAAATCCAAGTCAGAAACTTTGCAAAATGAACTTTTTCCTTTAGTGAAGATTAGTGCGGATAAGTTTTGAATTACTTTCCCTCTCTTTCGGTTTGGGTTCTTTTTTGTGGGAGCTTTTTGTGTCCTATTTTGCTCAACAACCTTTTGTGTTGTTAAGTTAGGGATAACTACAAAAGATTTGGGTTGCTGATTTCTACTTTTGGGTCGATTTGGGACAACAAATGAGATGTCAAATTAAGTTGTTTTTCTAAGTACCGGTGGTGTAGTGGTTTTAGATATTTTTATTTTTACTCAATTCTAAAGAAAAATATATGAATATAATCTTGTAGAAGTTTTACTATAATTATCCTATTTATTAAATAAACTTCTTATTTACGTATTTTTGTAAATGTAATGAATTATGTATTGCTTAATTAAATTATAAGAAGGTAAAATAAGAAATCTATTATTTTTATTTGCTTAATTAAAACTAGATCAATTTTGTATAGTATCCTCGGGTTATATCTATCTTTTTTTTGTTCCAAGGTTATATCTATCTAGATACAACCTAAAAAAAATTAAACGAAGTAGTGATCTAAGGTTGTTATATTGTATTTTTTTTAAATTCAATATTTTTTCTTTAAACATATAATTATATTTTTATCTATAAGATTTATGTTTCTATATATGAATAAATTTTTAATTTTGAAATTTAAGTTTTAAATTGAGATTTTTGTGATGATATTTGATTTTTAACTATTGATTTATTATTATTTAGCATTTTAGTGTTTTTAATTTACAATTATGTAGCAAGATGGTTTTTTTATAGGTGAGACTTTGAAGAAAACATATAGCAATTTACAATTTATAAGTATTAAATCACAACAGTGCCCTCGGGCACGGGTTATCCCTAAAATTAAACACATAGCAATTTACAATTTACAATTTTTATTATATATATATATATATTTGTGATAATATTTGATTTTTAACTATTGATTTATTATTATTTAGCATTTCAGTTTTTTAAATTTACAAGTATGTAGCATGAGGGTTTATTTATAGGTGAGACTTTGAAGAAAACATATAGCAATTTACAATTTATAAGTATTAAATCACAACAGTGCCCTCGTGCACGGGTTATCCCTAAAATTAAACATATAGCAATTTACAATTTACCATTTTTATTATATATATATTATAATAAAAAAACTAAAATTAAAATACAAATAATTATAGTATAAATGTTACCTTCCATATTAAATGGAAAATTCTATTTAATTTTAAAATAAAACTGAATTTATAATTGAAGATCCCTTGTAACCAAGGATGGCAATGGTTACTATTAAAAACCGCAACTGATGATAACCGAACCGATTAAAAATCGAATTATATAACCGTGGTTAAAACCATTAGGTTATGGTTTTGAAAAGTGTACCCGATGGTTAAAAACGTCTGTTATGGTTTTTGATAAAAATAAAATCGAAAAACCGATTCGTTTCTTATCATATATATTTTAAAATTTGATAACAATTTAGTATAAATTAGATATATTGAATATATAAAAGTAAAATCGAAATACTAGATTATAACCAATTAAATAATAAATATGCAATTTAATCAAATCCCAACACAATTTTTTATAAACCTTGTAGCTTTTTTTATATGTGTAGTTTTATTTTATGAAATTTAATATTTTATTAAATTATCATTTGAATATGGTTAAAAACCGCAAAACCTTTTAAAAACTAAAACCGAATAATATGGCTATAGTTTTAAAAATCTAACCGATGGTTAAAACCGTTAGGATATGGTTTTTAATTATAAAAACGGTTATGATTATGATTTTTGGAATTTTTACAAAAAACTGATCTGTTGCCATCTCCACCTATAACATTTTTATATTATGTTGAATTGATTCATTATATTATTTAGGTGCCATAATATTCTAATTGTATATTAATTTTAAATGTAAAATACATCACACGATACAAATGTATATAATTCGAACTATAGTGAAGCGTATTTTGAAATAAAATGGAATCCAACAAAAATAATAAAAAATGGAATTTAACAAATATGTCCTACTCAAATAACTGGCAAATTTAAGTTCAAGAATATTAGTGAACTAGAAATGATGTGATGTCCTATCACCCTTCTACATCGTATCCCTAAAAAGAACAAATAAACATCTCATTTTGAAATTTTATCTTCTTTAAATCTTTCTTATATAGGAAAAGAGTAATGATATATACCACCCTAAATTATTGGATTTTTTTCAAAAGTCAATTCCATTTATGTAATCCCACAAAATACAATTAGGTTAAATCTTCTAAAACTAATACCAACAGGTCTCTAATTAGTTAACTAGAATTGAAGCTCAAATAGTTATTTTTTCATAAATATTAACTCTATATATAGAAGATGAACAACAAACAAAAACATTTATGTCATCGTCCAAGAAACAAGAAACACTTTAACAAATATCATATCACCATACCAGACCTTAAAATAAAGAAATCAAAAGATGAAATTGCATGTTCATTCGAACATTATGAGGTGCTTCTTGATAAGGGGACCTCTACTTAATGAATGTCAGTGTTGCAAAATGCTTGGTAGTGAGCTTTGTTTGTCAAGTGTGGTTGATATTTTCAGAACACGAGTTTTATCTTTAAAACATATGAGTTTTGAGTTCATATGAAAGTTATTGCTAATAATATTATATTTTATTATTTTCTACTATATTTGTTTGTTATGCGAGAATTTTATAGTTGTAGAACTTCAATATTGTAGTTTTATAATTACAATATTGTAGTTTGGGAGTATAATGTTATACTTCTGTAACTAAGTAAAAAATATTGTAGTTATTATAATTGTAATATTGTAGTCGTTGCAATTACAATAATGTAGTTACAATGTTGTAGTTTTGTAACTCTGTAACTATAATATTGCAGATGCAACACTGCAATATCGTGATTGCAACTCTGGTACAATTCTTCTCCAGTAATTACAATACCGTAGTTGCAGTTTCGATAAATATTTTCGTCGAAATTCGTTGAAACTGGAAAAAAAAGTAGTCGGAGTTGACCAAAATTGACTGGCGTCGACTGCGGAATTGTCCGATGACCACCACAAAATTAAAAAAAAGAAAAAAACTCGCCGAAGTTGATTACCGTTGACCGCTGGAGTTGGCTGACCAATACCGGGTGGTGATGAAATAAATAATTAATATATATTTATAATATATTAATTATAATAAAATAAAATATTTAAAATATCAATAATTCTGAATCAATTCTTACTCAACAATGATACTCATCAATGCTTTTTCGCATTGTCAGTCCTGGCTCAACCTATCGTCGTGCTTATCTATCTGGAGAAATGTACCAACAAGCCCAGAAAAGGATTATATGACTGAAAAATGTTGAAAATTAATAGGAATATTCAACAGTTTTAAAAGTTTTAAAGATGTTGAAACCTTATATTTATCTCCGATCATTTTCTTGATCAGTTTCACTTTCATATCCGAACATCTAATGAAGCGCACATTGACTCCTTGAGTTCTCCGGTAACATTATCCTCAGCTTTTAACCACACTCACAGAGAAAGGGTAAGTAAGTAAAAATAACTAAACACACTAACAAACTCATTATTTAGGAATTAACCCCATGAATGTCAAAAGATTACAGTACTTATACCAGTTTTTTTTCAACTTCATTCTTGTGACTCTCAATTGTGTCAAAAAGATTATAATACGTATAACTATATTTACAGCTAGAATAACTAACTTATGTAGACTCATCTACATAGTTTATACTTATCCTAAGCAATTTAAGTGAAATATAATTAAGAGTATGCACAAATAGTAACTAATGAATTACTTCTAGTTCAGGCACAGACATGTTAAATAGCTTCGAACGCTCCAACTAGGCATTCAAAAATTGCTTAGACAACACTGTATGAATCTACATATATAAATAAAGTCAGGTACGACAAATAAACAATGTAGATATCTAATGAGAGACTAACCCTGAAATTGAATTCAATCTCCATTATCTTCTTCATGTAGTTATCTAAATCTTTAAATGACTCGTATGCAACATTTTCAAGCGCTATTGCAGCTTGAACAGCTCTATCCGGCCCAATGAAGGACACATCATCATGGAAAGCCAACAAAACAACTTATGTGTGAGAGAGAGATTTACATAAATACTTACTTCGAGTTTATTGTCTTGAAAAGTATATCCAGATTCGAATCCTTCAAGGAGCCTCCTATCCACTTATCACAAGATTTTTCATAGGTTAAAACATTAAAATTCTCAAATATTTTGTAATATTTCGATACAGTATCACTGGAACAGCTTCCTTGTCCTCCAGATTTAACAGAATTTTTGGACTTCGAACCCCTTCATCCTCCCTTGATATTTAGAGAGGCTTGAGTAGGTCCCCCAACTCAAGGGCAGGGACAGGGTCCTCCTTTGAACACTCAAGAGCCAAAATGAACTCCCTCCTCAAAATCCATTTTCTCTTTTGATCGGGAAAATCACCTATCATTTCTACTGTCTTCTGAACAAGGAGATCAATCTCCGCTAGTTTATTTTCTTCATATTTCTTATCCTTCAGCCCAAGCAGTCTTTTCCTTTCAATATTGTACACCTTTTGGATGAAGAGATAGGGGTGTTCTTTTCGATCCAGAATCTTCTTATTCAAGGGTATAAAGTGTGGATTACTAATAAGAAGATTCCAGAGTGTAAAGAATACCCAGTTTTCTTTGTCCAAAAGGTGTACGATATTGGAGGGAAAAGACTATTTCGGATGAAGGATAATGAATTTGAAAAGAATAAACAAACGGTGATTGATCTTCTTGTTGAGAAGACAATATAAAGCATAGGTGATTATCCTGGTCTCAAGATAAAACGGATTTTGAGGAGGGAGAGCATGTTGGTTCTTGAGTGTTCAAACGAGAACCTTGTCCCTGCCCTAGAGTTGGGGGACCAACTCAAGCCTGTCGAAATATCAATGGAAGATGAAGGGGGTACAAAGTCCAAAAATTATGTTAAATCTGGAGGACGAGGAAGTAGTTCCAGTGATATTTTATTGGAATAATACAAAATTCTTGAGAAATTTAATGTTTTAACTTATAAAAAGCCTCGTGATAAGTGGATAGAGAAGCTTCTTGAAGGATTCGAATCTGGATGTACTTCTCAAGATAAAAATCTTGAATTAAGTACATATGTAAATCTCTCTCTCTCACACACACACACTTACTTATAAGTTTATGGTGATATAATTAAGTGGTATTGTGGATTTCACAGGAGGGAATGTATCATTCACTTGGCCAGTACAGTCAAGCTGCAATTACGTCAGGCCGAGCGAGCTTTACCTATAATCATTGTTGCTGCCCCGTCTCGCTAGTAATACAATCTATAACTGAAATATGTACACTATAACTGAAAACGAGCCCAGGAAAGAATTATAAGATTGTAAAATATAGAAATTCAATGCAAATATCAAAAAGTTTTGAAAGTTTCAATGATGTAGAATCTGTTATAAAGAATAAACTGCAAATTGTAAATAAAATTATATTTTTTTAAGAGCTTTAGCAATATAAATGCAAAATCATGCAGTTTCAACCCACAAGAACATGATAAAAAACAAACATATATTGGATTAGAAAAATAAACCTGCATGTGCACCAACTGCTCGGGTGACCTTATAACATTCTCATCAGCTTTAAACCCTCCTATTAGGGAAAAAGTGTGTCATGCTCCAAATTTCCACCACTAGAATCCAATATGCAGCAGACTCAAGTCAAATCCTCCAAGCCACCTAAGACGGCAAGGCCACCTAACAAAATTTAATTAAGTATAAGGTTGTATCTAATAATTTTAAACCATAATTTTTACAAACCATTAAACTTAGTCTAACCTAAAAAATATGTGTATATTTAACCGTCTTAAAAATTTATTAAGAAATAATATATCGACTCGCCTATACAACTGGTCTCATACGCCGATTAGTAATTAATGTAGAAGTTTAAACACTATCTCTCATGGAATTTTCCTAACCCGTCTCTCGGGAGAGGGATATACGTAATAACAGTATAAATGAATTATATAAATGACATATAAGTTAAGATGCAAGTATAACAAAATACGGTTCAGTTGCCGCAGTTGGCGGCCATCAGTAGACTCGAATATAAATGATCATGCACACACTACTTAAAGTTGCGATAACTAATATTCAACACTCACTAGTGCCTCGAACACGACCCTTAGTACCATCGCCTGCCATATCCAACCCCTTTGCAACATATAAGCCCCACCACACACCCTCAGAGTGGATCTTTTCACCTACGGAGTACCGCAGTACCTCATATGAGTACCTCGACAATTTCACCTGTCGGATAGGTGTCACATCCCTAATGATTACATAACACGGTCACATACACAACTAAAATTAAAGAAGTAAGTTTTCTAACTCTAGTTTTCTTCTTATGTTTCCTTCTTGCCAAGCTAAGTTAAGTTTTGATTTTTATTTTCTATTTGTGTGATTATATGAATTGCTTTAACTGGTAATATTTATAGTGTCTTCTTTTCTAATTGCCCGCACCTGTTGTAATTAATCTAGTTAGGGTATTTGCTATTAAATCCCTAAAGTTTATAAAGGACCCTTATAAAGACTAAACTTTTACATTTTTTTACCGTTAAAAAAAGATTGATTTAGCTTATATAATAAAACACATTTCCTATTTTTTTTAAAATTTATATATCTTATAATTATGAAAAAACAAAATCTTAGGTTCCGCATAACTTATGTTGACTCATCTTCATACTTTATACTTATCCTAAGCAGGATCAATGAAAGATAATATTTAACAACTTATCTTTATCTAAGTTACAGACATGTCCAATAACTTCTTCTACAACACTGTATAAATCTCTGTATGAATCTGCATATAAAAATAAAGTCAGGTTAGTTTAATAAACATGATTTAATAACAGCACATAAATAAATAAATTTAATGAGAGACTAACCCTGAAATTAAATAATAACGGCCGCATAAAAATCTGACAATTTGGAGAAGTGTTAATGAAAAGTGTGTGAAATTATTGTGTTTGCTGGGATGTGATTCTATTTTTACCTAGATGATTATTTTGATAAAGATGTTCATGTTGAAGAGTTTTTGCACACAAGCAATGGGGTTTTGCAATTCGTTTAACAAGATGACTGATTTTCTATTCTATCATTTAGATACAATCACATAGTTAAACATCGGTTAAATAGTAGGCTACATACTTATGCTGAAATACAAGAAAACCCTAATCCCAAATTAGTTAGATTACTAAAATAACATTTATTAAAAACAATAAACTAACTAATTAATATGAAAAATAAAACATAATTTTTTTAATATATATAGGAGAGAACCAAAGCCCTTGTCAATTGGGCTAATCAATGGTTAGATAAAATATAATTTGATTATCACATTATAAACTAATAAATGTCATTATTATTAATGTGATTACTAAAATACTTTCCATAAAAGTACTTTGATATTTTAAATATTTGTTGAAAATATAAATTATAATATTTAATTTGGAGTAAAAGTGGTATAAAACATGAAAAAGTGTCTTGATTTTTTGTAAAGTGATAAACTTTTGGAAACAACTATTTTTGGTAGGAGGGACAACCTTTTGAAAATGGAGAAAGTAAATACTTAATATAATATTAAACTAATTAAAAATTAGATAATATTGCATCATTTATTAAAATCTGTTTAAATCAAGGGCGGTAGTAAGAGCGAGATCCACGGATTCATGGTCTGACAAGCCACCTATTTTCGCTTCTGGTTGAGTATAATTTTTTCTTATTCTCTTCATATTCATTTTCCTTCATCCCAAACAATTTCGCGATGGAAGCTATAGAAAAGCTACCTTGAATCACGAGTTTTCCAACTTTCCCCACTATTCTTTTGAGCTTCGTCGGGATTATAAAACTGTTGGTTTTTAATTCTGATATCCCTTTCGTATCCACGGTTTTCTGTAATGTAAGCAGAGTGATGATATAATCTCGTGCTTTAAAAATGCCACGAAAGATCCCTTTCATAGCATTCTAGAGCAAAGGAACTAGATTTCTCCAATTTTGAAGACAACAACGACTGACCATGCAATTAACCCATTCCCGATACAAAGCCAACCTTAAGCCCACGTATGGATTCAGTGGTTCTCCTAGGCATTAAAGAGAACATGGTCCTTCTAAATAAAGATCAAGAAATCTATCAAAACTCAAAACATATAGACAAAACTAACTCCTCTAATTTATGATGTTATGTGAAATAGTCAATATACCCTAACTCTACCCTAATTCAAAATTAAACCCTCTACTTGTTATTATTTGAACCACGAGCTAGTGGAATCAAACTGGATAGAGATATTAATTCTAGATATAAAGATAATTATGTTTGCATTGAATTTTAGTGTTAAAAAGTCGATATTATGTTGTTATGACACAACTCAGATATCAATATCTGGGTGTCATACGTAGATCGACCAATAATAAACATTATAGCTCAAGGAACAAGGGTGCATACCCTGAGTATTCTTGACGATTTATTCTTGCATACAACCTAAAGAACGGGAAGAGCTATGGTAACACTCTTTTATTCATTTTGTCGCCAAAATGTCCCGTGGTTGGTAGTTGATAATTTTAATAATATAGGTAAAGCAGTGGATAACTAAGGTGGTCTACTTGCAAACATGCGAATGGTGGACCAAATAGAAACCACTCCAACGTTCTATGAGATAAGTAAGAATTTGAAGTGGAACCTTGCATACGCGTATTTATGGAGTAATTTATACTTTTGACTAATTGTTGGTAAGTATGAATTTAAAGTAATAAATTGTATATATTATAGTTGTAGGACTCAAAAAAATTGTTGAATACATTTGGGTTCTTTGATTATTCTTGTTATCTACCTCTTGAATTTTTAATCACAATATCAATAAATTATCTCGAAGTAAAAACAACTTAATTGTAAAAAACAACATGCTTAAATAAGAAAATAAAAGGAATAAGAATTTATAGATAAAAAATCTCAGATTTGACCCAAAAAAATACCGAATTTGCAAAAATACAAGTCAAACAACACCTTTATTTTTTATTAGTCATGTTGATATTATTAATCATCGAAACAATCGATCCAACTCTAGAATAACCAACCACACACACCTTACCAACGAGGATCTCACCCTTAGTGAGTTCAAGTTTTCCACTGAACCAGTTTTTACTCAACAATGATCTATTTTTACTCAGCAATGATCCTCATTAACACTTCTTCGCATTGTTAGTTTGCTGCCTTATCTAGAGAAATATACCGGTACTGAGCGCACAATATACGCTCCAGCTGAAAGAACAAGCCAAGAAAAGGATTATTATATGACTGAAAAATTTAGTAATTTAATTGGAAGATTAAACAGTTTAACCTTATATATATATCTTCGATCATTTTCTTGATCAGTTTCACTTTCTTATTTGAACATCTAATGCAACACACATTAGTCATCTGTCACAACCCACAAAAGAAAGCACAAATATTAACTACTTTGCTCAACTTGTTTTAGATATTAAACTGAATATTGTAAATAAAAATGTATCCTATTTTTTAGGAGTTTTAGCATCATTAAAACACAAACAGATTAGATTAGAAAAACAGACCTATATGTTCTCTGACTCCTTTAGCCACACCTGCAGAGAAAGGGTGTGTAAGTAAATATAACTAAAAAAACTAACAAACTCATTATTTAGGAATTCACCATCTTGTAATGTATGGTCAAAAGTTTATAATACTTATACGATATTGTTATTTAACTACATTTTTGTATCTTTCAAATGCGTCATAAGATTATAATACTTAAAAATATATTTATAGCTAGAATAACTAACTTATGTTGACTTATTTACATACTTTATACTTATCTTAAGCAATTTCAGTGAAAAATAATTAAGAGTGTGCATAAATAATAACTAACAAATTACCTCTAGCTCATGCGCAGACGTGTTGAGTAACTTTAGAGGCTCCAACTCCGCATTTAAAAAGCGCCTAGACAACATTGTATTAATCTACATATGAAAATAAAGTCAGGTATGGTATATATTAAAATAATAAATATATTTATTGAGAGACTAACCCTGATATTGTAAACCATCTGCCTCATCTTCTTTGTTTAGTCTTCAGGATCTTTAATTGACTCGAATGCAGCATCTTCAAGTGTTATTGCAGCTTGAATAGCTCTATCTGACCAAATGAAGGATACATCGTCCTGTGAAATCCAACAACACCACTTTTTTAAATCAACATAAACTAAAAAGTAAGTGTATGTGTGTGTACGAGAGAGAGAGGGAGTGTTAGTCCTTTTTTATTTTATTAACATTATAAGGGTTAAATTCACATGTCACTGTACAATTGATATGATAAACGACCAAAATACCTTTAAATGTGTCATTAGGGAAATACAAAAGAAAAGGATAACATTGTCAAAAAATAAAAACATAAGGGACCAAAATGTTACACTTAAAAGATAAAAGAAGTAACATTAAGGGATTAAAATGTTATTTTTGCAAGATAAGGGAGACAAAATGAGTTATTTACCCAAAGAAAGATGCAAAACACAAGTACATAAAATTAATTTTAAAGATATTGTATAAGTTTTATTGCAAAAATGCCCTAAAAATGTCATTTTACTAGCCAAAACATATAACATACTGAAAATACAAAAAAGTGAATTTAAATGTAAGGGGATTAAATGTCATATTTACGAGATAAAGGACTAACGTTATCATGAAAACCAAAAGATACAATTATTTTTTAGCACAAATTGCACTATAGGTCCGGATATTATGAAAAAATTGCACTATAGAAACTGTTCAGCACACGATTTATTATTTGATTTATATTTCAATTATTATTGAATAAAACCAAAGAAAAAATTTAAACACAAATTAGCAACAGATATTTAGCCTTGAAACAAAATGTAAAAAATATTTTTTCATAAAAGAAGTTGTAAAAAAGGAGCACCCTTTTTTTTTGAGTTTACTGAAGTATTGTTCTCAAAATTTGAAATATAAAGCCCGATGTTTGGTTCTCATATATTGAAAAAAAAAACCTAAGTTTTATACATAACCAACTAAATTTCATACAGAAAAAGTAAATCTAAGATTGAAAATATAATTATAACATCATGAAAAAATTAAAAAAAGGATATCATTGCAAATAAAATCAAAGATATGGATTTTAAATATGAATTTTTCAAAATCAAGGACCAATTCCAAGGGAAAATACATTGTTAAATTTGCTCTATACATCCGAATATTTTTCTACAATTTTCCTAAAGTTTATCGTAAATTTTTTATCAATTATTTGTAAATTTTTATCCTATACAGATCAAACCTTTCTTATATTTTTGTAAATTTTTATCCAAACACAGATCAAATACTTCTTAATTTTTGTACACACCATACTGAAGTTGGATCATATTTCAAGCATTAATTATTTTCAATTTAATCTTAAGATTTAATATATTTAATTTAAAAATGATCTTAATATAAAAATGTTTGAGGAAATGAAAAAGAGCATATATCCATTAGAAACAAGAACAAATAATTTAGATCTAATAAATAAATAAGCTATTAGCCCGGCAAAGCAAATAAAATAAAATAAATAAACTTGCCAATAAGTAGGTCTTTCTTGAAATGGAATGGTCATCAATCGAAAGAAGAAGAAAAACACTTGACTTGAAGAGAAGAAAATCGAAGAGAAAAAAAAAAGAATTGAGAAGGAGACGGGAGTATTAAGTATATCGTAATGATAATTAGAAAAAAATAACATATAGTGTAGATAAGTGTATTATGCATAATATGGGAAAATATGGAGGCTAATGTTTGATATTATGAAAGGAAGTGAAGGTAAGGGCGGCGTTAGGGTTTTCAATATTAGCAAAGGAAGACGATGTTATATATGGCTGTTAACCCACAAAATCTTACAAACCCATCCTACAAAACGAACTCACACTCTTGATGCCCCAATACAATCTACCAGTCTCCACTGACACTTTATGACTATATAAGTCCAATTGTCATAAAGACCATTATATTTTAAGAATACTGGCCAATTAGTTTTGTTTCTTTTGTGAAGTAAGCACGCCTTAACATATGGTTTGTATTTATGAGTCTCTAATGTTTTAATTTGGTTGATATTTTTACTATGGTTAATCCTTTCTAATCTGTGGTTTATATGTATTAAAATAAGTATATAAAGCCGCTACTAGAGTTTCTGAATAACAAATCTATTTTTTAAGTATGTTTTATTTAAAACATAATTTTTTGAATTTATGTGGTTATTTTAGTTGATTGCATATGCATATCTGTTTTAGTTCAGGATCTGTTTCTTATTTTTTTTATTTTTTTTTTAAAAAAATTAAGCGTTTAATGATGGTAATATTATGTATGTACATCTTAGACAATTGTATTGTATTTTGTGAGAATAAATTTTTATGGGGCAACATGAAATTATTAGTTCATGATAAGATAAAGTTTAGATCTTTTTATTCTTTCTCTACTTTTGTTAATTATTATATAAATATATGCACACATCTTGCATAATATAAGGACCTATGTGCCATTTTTTGCATATTATACTGATCACTACTGTTCTAGTCTTTCTAATATGAGTAGGTTAGGGAATACAAGTATCTAGTACATAAGGACTTATTTTCCAATTAACTCATGTGTTGATTGTGATTTATAAACTATCCAACTTAACAAATGATTTATAAAAAAAATTTAACATTTATAAATTTTGAAATGATTTAAGATTAATAGAGTTGTTTTAATGTGAATTTAATTTTTCGAAATGATATAATGGTAGTTTTTGTCTTATAATGTGTAATCGATTAGTTTTAATGTGTAATAATTATATATTAGTAATTTTCGATATGATTAAGATGTTTAATTGTCTAAGAAAAGGTTTTCTTATCATTAATTGAGTTAAAAATGAGTATTAAGTAGTGTAATTGTTAGTTGTTTAACAATTATGTATGATTAGGGTGTGTTTGTGAATTCTGAGGTAGAAAAAAATGGAATTGTTAATTTTTTAATAATTGTGTGTAATTAGTGTGTGTTTGTGTATTCTGAGGTTGAAAAAAAATGAATTTGAGATGATTTCACTCGACCTGTGTTTTTTCTCGTGATTGCAGATTCAACATTATAACCAATCATTGATTGAAAAACACTTACACTGTCTTGTTATTGCAGATTATAAGAGGATTAACATCTAAACAACCAATTATTGATTGTAAAACACTTAACACTGACTTGTGTTTTATCTTGTGGCTGCGTATTATATCTAATAACATGGTATAGTATATTCTTATAATAACTTACAAGTTAAATTTAAACTATATATGTCCATGTACTATATGTTTGTGTCTCCCCTTCTTCCCATGATTACTTAAGTTGATAATAATTTTATTGTATGAGAAAGTACTTTTTGAGTTGGCAACATATTATGACTGAACTCTTAATTCTTGAACACTTGATGGTTTTAAAACTGTCCATTGTCACTAAGTTGACCCTTGTCCTAAACTATATAGAGCCAATCAAAATGTTAAATCTAAGGCCTATATTCATTTTTATGCCGATAATAAAAACAAAATCTGAGACAATTTACTATAGATTTCATCTCCTTTTAAGTGTGTAATTGCAGGTTTTCTGAGTCACTTCAAGTACCGTTTTGGAAGCAATCAAGCAAGTGCAACCTTTCATATATATTTAGGAAGTTTTTTACACATTTTAGGTTGCATAATTAGTAATTTTGTATATTCTGGATTTGTAATACCAGACTTGTAATTTTGGGAAGATATGTAAATATTAAGTGGTGTAGTTCTATTTTAGGACTATTTTGCTAAGTAATGAAGTTATGTTATGAATTTTAATATTTTTTAAATATAATTAGTATTTTGACTTTAATTTGACCAAAACCAAACCCAACCGAAAACCGATCCCAACCCAGCTACCAAACCGAACTATTTTAGTCTCTTATGGTTGGGTTTAGGATTTTAAGTTATTAAATTTGAACCCTTAGGGTTGGTTTTAGGGTAAGTGAAACCCTAATGTTATATATGAACTAATTTAGATCAAGAAATGTTTGAAGATTTCTTTTATTTTATTTATTTTTGAAATTTTGGTTATATGAATAATTTGAGGTACCTATATTTTTACTATAAAGATATTTTATTATATGATTAAATTTTGAGAAAATTATATAGGTTGAACTTTTAAAGTTATCAAACTAGTCCTACAGTTTCATTTTATCTTCCATTCGTCCTATGTCCAAAATGTGTTAAATAAGTGATGTGGCAAACATAATTAAGATGAGGGGGAAGCTTTTTTTTATTCTTCTAAGTATAGGTCAGTTTTTGAAATGGTCCTTGAAATTTTGGATTTTTCCTTACAAATATTTGTCATGCCACTCTTAATTAAAAAAATTTGGATAGAGAACTAATAGGCGATGAAAAAAGTGGAGAACTCATTGGGCAACTTAAAAAATCCAAAACCATTTAGGGTATTGACATATGCTTGGAGGAACAAAAAAGAATTTTTATAAAATGAGGTGCCATTTTGTTGAATTTTTCATACTATAACTTATTTAAAATAATATATACTTAGGTTTTTTTTATGATATATAAGTAAAATGTGTTTTAGATGTTTTTGATATATTTTTATTAAAAATCGAATTCTTCAATACTCTTAATATGTTTATTATTTATAGTAGAATAATTATTATGCGAAGAATTTGAATTTAAAATTTAGTAGATTATCAGTTTATTAAATGGTTTTAACATTTTAATTTTATAACTATATGGTTTTTCAATTAGATGAACTCGAGTAGTTAAAAGATTCTTAGATACTTTAATAATTGGGACATTATTGAAAGTACTGATAGTATAGTTGTTATCATTAATAGTACTAGTTAAATATAATATTCTGCATCAAAGTTAGATATTAATGATCACTAATGTTGTTTTACAACATAAATTATTAAATGGCATCCTGAATAAGGATAACACACAAGTTATACACTTATGTTACATGTTTGATTGGTGATAGAATAATAAAGGCGATTCTTACAGGAGCTAATTTACATAAAGAAGGTGTGGCGGAGATGACAGGTGTGGGCGACACTACAGACAATGGAAACATGAGGTTTCGGCTGCATTCACTGTATAATAGGCGTTTAATTGTATTAATAATAGTCCCACACATGGAAACTTTAAATGGGAAAAGATTTGGTGGATAAAATGTTCACAAAAGATTTGTTTCCTTTTGTAGAGAATTGTGTGGGATCGTCTACCTACCGCGGAAAACTTGTACAGGAGGGGCGGTATCGTAGATAGAGCATGTAGTATATATGACAAATTGAGCGAAGATGTAAGTCACTTATTTGTAAACTGTAAAGAAGCAAAGGCCTTGTGGCAGTAGCTAGGATTATAGCTGTCTTCGATCAACGACTGTTCTACAATGCGCAGGAACAGAGGCACTGACCTGGAAGATGCGCCAGGGGCTACTGTGAAAATTAATAAACTAGCCAGGGGGCTGCTGCAAACTTACTTAAATATGGAACTAGGATAGATACATAATGTAAACAGCAGCGGTATTGAGGACTTGGTGCTCAGCACAGCTAACTCAAAATTGCAGAAATGGATGGAGGCGAATATGTCTGTGGAAGTTAGTTATGAAGACCTGCAATGGCCGATTGTTATTGCAGCCGCACCATGGGTGATTTGGAGCAGTTAAAACAAATTCAAATTCAATCACACCCTTCGAACTCCTATATTTGACGGCTTATAGAAAGATATTGTAAGATTGGCCACTGATTTTGTACTCGCGTGAGGGAAGGAGCAAGACGGCGGGATTATTCCGCAAAGAATTCGCTTGTGAGATGGGTGAGGTCGCAAGGGTGTAGTAAACTAAGAATGGAAGTTGTGATGTGGTTAAAAAAAAGGACGAGATAGGTGGTTATTAAGGGAGGACGATGGGTCCTTTTTAGCGGGATTCTCCGAATCTTCTATGGCTGAGTCTCCTCTTTGTTTGGAACTGTTAGCGCTTCTCTATGGACTGAGATGGATGATCAAATGAGGAATTCAGGTTATGCATGTCGAGACTGATTCGATGGAATTTCATGCGCTAGTAAAGGGTGGTGGTTGCTCCGAGAATTGTTCTTCTCACATCGAGCGTGATTGCATGAGGATCTTACGAGAATATACGGATATGAAGTGAATCACATTTGTCGAGAAGCGAATGACTGTGCTGACATGCTAGCGGAAAAATGGTGCGAATATGTTAGAGGTACTATGTGAATATGAATGCCCTCTTGAATATTTGTGGGGAATTATAATGGACACAGGAGTGGGCGCGTAGAACAAAGAAAACAGAAGTTACTTTCCATAATATAAAAGATATTACGCGTTTCAAAGTCCAACATGACAGAGATAGATCGAGAATGTTAAATAATAGGCTGAACCTGCAACAAGTATCAGAAGAAGAATCTCAATCATGAATCAACTCTAGAAAATTCGGTGATAAAAGATATATGATTAGAACTTCGGCAATAGGTGATGTTTATGATCAGTCAAAAGGGAAACCATTCAAAATACCATTGAAGCAATCAAAAAACACGGTTCTTAAAGAGTAGTTATCTTGATCAAATTATGTTTGGTTGCTAAACTTGTTCGATTATGATAAGTAAGCTTTGTAGGAGGTTGTAGACTTGCCATTTCCTAACTTTTTGGTGTTACACTGTAAGCTTACAATAAAATTATATTGAATAATGCAGAGAAAGAAAAGTGATTTCTCGCCGAAGACATAAACTTTTTCATAAGTTCTTCTTTTTGCATCTCGTCATAAGTAAGACGTCCCATTGTCTTCTGCCTCTGATCAAACTACACACAAATTTACTTATGTCATTAAATAAAATGTAAAAAAATAAAAATAAAAATTTATCTTAATATACACCATTACACAAAGGAAAAGGAGTAACTAACCTATTAGGTCTTTTATCTTTTAATATTTTTGACAATTTAGTATCTTTGACTGTAACCTGTTACTTTTTTAATTTTTTAATTTTATGATAGCGTTGGTCTTTTTTTATTTTCCTTACACTATAAGGGTTATTAATTCCACATGTCACCATATAATTGATGTGATAAACTACCAATGTATCCTTAAATGTAGTTTTTTACTACAACATTGTCACAAAACCAAACGATAAGGGACTTAAAAAGGCTACATTTACAAATTAAGGACTAACATTGTTGCAAATATAAAAAATAAGGGACTTAAATGTTACATTTTAAAACTAAGGGACCATATTGTCAGAATACGCAAAACATACAATTATTTTGCGACACTAATTGTACTATAAATCCCTATATTATGAGAACGTTGCACTACATGTCCCTATATTTTGCAAAAATTACATCTAAAAGTTCCTATATTATGTAAAAAATGCATTACACACCCAACCCAGTTTGGAACTAATTGCACTATAATTCCCTATATTATGAGAATATTGCACAACAGGCCCCTATTTTATGCAAAAATTACACATAAATCCCTATGCTATGTAGAAAATGCATTACACAATCCCCTAACCCAGTTTGGCGCTAATTGCACTATAAATCCCTAAATCAGGAGAAAATTGAATTACAATTCCCTATATAATGCAAAAATTACACCCTATATTATGTAAAATAACTGCATTACACACACCCCAACCCAGTTTAGCGCTAATTGCACTATAAATCCCTATATTATGAGAAAATTGCACTACAAGCCCCTATATTATGCAAAAATTACACTAAAGGTTCTAAATTATGTATAAAAGAACATTATATCCCCCCTCCCAAATCCAGTTTGGCTCCACCCTAGTTTCTAACATAAAGGACTAACATTGTCACAAAAATAAAAATTACAAGGAACTTAAACATTACATTTGCAACATCCAGGACCAATCTATCAAAACATGCTAACAAGAGAGACCAAAAGAGTAAAGAAAAAGTATCGAAAACATACCATCATTTTTTCAACAGTTGATCTAGTTTCAGGGTCTAAATCAAATATCTTGCTAGTTTAAGGGTCAACTTTTTGAGTATCCACTTCAGGTTCACCCTTCACCAAACATTTCCACCAGTCTATTTGATCTTGCTGTGTGAGTAGTACAGACACATGCTCTGCAAAAAAAATTAAGATTAAACTTCATAATCTCACAAATTCATATATATTTTACAAAAAATTACAATATGGGAAGGAAAAATCCCCCAAATAGTACCTAAAACTATACCATTTTTACCTCATTGGTCCTCTAACTTTAAAAGTTATGTGAATGGTCCTTAAACTTAGTTTTTTTCCCACAGTTAGTCTTTGTGTTGGGGGCCGATAAACCCCCCTATTTTTCACTAAAATAAAAGTAATAACTGGACCAATTTTGTGTTTTTTGTATAATATAGAGACCTTTATGCAATTTTTTATACTATAGGGACCAATACTATAATTACATCCAAAAAAATAATAAAAGGACCAATTGTATGATTTTTGTATAATATAGGGACCTTAGTGTAATTTACAGGGATCTATAGTGTAATTAAGTCCAAAAACAAATCGCCCCTAACAAAAAAACTTGGCTATGCCTTGTTTCAAAGTTAAATACCATGTGGCAAAGAAGTTTGAGGGCCAAACCAGTACTAGGGAAATTTTTCTATTAGTAATTATGAAAATACATGCCACCAGGTGAATTTAACAGTAAAAATGGGTACAAAATTGTTATTAGGAGGAGGGACTAATGGTGGTAAAAGAACAAAGTTGAAGGACTATTCGTTAGCTTTTAAAGTTCGAGGACCAACCAGTAAAAGAGATACAGTTCAGGGATTTTTTAATGTTACAACCACTAGACTAACTTCTTAAAACACCCCTAAGATAAAGCACATATAGCAGAATAAGACCAATAAATAAACGAACCAAGACTACAAAAGCAATCATCTGGTATCATAGGCTTGTGTAGTTCACCCTGCAAATACATTATACATTAACATCAGAAACTAAGTTTAAATCTACTAACAAAAAAATAAAAAGTGTATAAATCTAAATAATGAGCATGCTTAAACAAAAAGAAAGATAATCTTACATCAATGATTGGAAGCTGACCCTTGGTTCCAACTTTAAGACGGTTCTTCTTGATTTCACAAACATAAACCTTGATTTTGTGCCAGGTGGCACAGGGATAGTCACATTAGCATCTAGTAGAGTCTGAGTCCATGAGTAATTTTCAGAACCAAGTCCAATTTCCTTATTTGGAACTGATCGGAAAATGTAAACAGAATTAATATAAGTGATATAAAAAAATCGTTAACTGATTGATTTGAGATTTGAGAGAATCATATATACACAATTTCAGTGATATATTTAGCACATATACATATACAAACAAAATTAATTGTAAATACTCGAGATCCTTTACTGCTCTAAGTAGTAAATTGATTGATTCGAGATTTAAGAAAACATATATACACGATTCCCAGTAATATTATTAGCACATATACTAAGTACTCGTGATCCCTTACTAATCTACCTAGTAGATTGATAGATTCAAAATTTAGGAACAATGCATACACGATTTCAGTGATATAATTAACTAATGTACATAGAAAAGTTAAATTAATCGGAAGTACCTCGAGGTCCTTTACTAGCATCTTTAAGATCCTTCTCCTTAACAGAAACAACATCATCGCTTTCCTATTTAGATTTCACCACCTCAGTCTTTCCGTTGCCTTTAGAAGCTTCAGCATCCTTCTTCTTTACCACCGTGTTGACATCGTTGACCACGAAATCAATTGAAATAAGAATAATTAAGCCAGGCCTCTTGAGAATAACGAGAGAATAATTAGCTTGAGAAAGTTAAATCTCTATTGAAATAAGAAAATTCCAAACCAAGAAAGTAAGACAAGGAACCCATGTCCTTCATTTGAAAACGCCCTTTTAGTGCACTTATAATAGCCGCAATAGATTCAGAATTTGCACCAGTAACTAATATATCATCAACATAAACAAGAATCATAGTTAAGGATAAAGAAAAACCTTTGACAAACATGGAGGAATCAGCTGAGCTTGATAAGAAACCTTGATCAAGTAAGAAAGAATGAAGTGATGAGTCCCAAGCTCGAGGTGCCTGTTTAATTCCGTATAATGACCCATTTAACTTGCACACATAGGTAGGATTTGCATAATCAATAAAACCAGAAGGCTGTGACATGTATACCTCTTCATCAAGTTTACCATGAAGAAAAGCATTTGATACATCAAGTTGTAGAATATTCCAATTATTTGAAACAGCTAAAGCTAATACAATTCGAATAGTTTGATGTTTAACTACATGACTAAACATCTCTGTATAATCTAATTCGTACTTTTGTAAGAATCCTCTAGCAACAAGACGTGCTTTATATCGAGCTATTGTTCCATCATCATGTCGTTTAACCTTGTAAATCCATTTACATGAAATAGAAGACCTACCATGAGTTACAGGAACGAGAGTCCATGTATCTTGACTTATTAAAGCATTAAATTCATCTTGCATAGCATTTTGCCAGCATTCAAACTTAGAAGCTTCTTTAAAAGACAAAGGTTCAAGAGGAGGACTATATTGAATGAGAGTCTGACACTTATACGATGGTTTAAGAGAGCCTGTTTGGCGTCGTGTGATCATGTGATGTGGAGGAGGTGGAGGTGGTGGAGAGGGTGTATTGGATAAAGTATGATGAGAAGTTTCAAAATTAGGTTGACGAGAAATTTATGAAGTAGTATTTGAAGCTGAAATTTCAGAATTTGAAGGAGATGATGTATCAGAAGATATAGGTACTTGTAAAGGTGTGAATGGGTGTGATATAGAAATTAAATTGATAGATGAGAATAAGTCAACAAAGGTAGATGAATTTGTGTTTGAAGAAGCTGACACAACAGGACTAGAAGCAAAAGGAAATGAAGCTTCATCAAACTTAACATGCCTAGATATATTCATTTTAGAAGATGAAAGTGAAAAACATTTTTATCCTTTAGAGTAAGAGTAATAGCCCAAGAATACACATTTTTCAGACGTTAAAGTAAATTTGTGTTGATTGTAAGGCTTAAGCCATGGATAGCAAATACATCCAATAACTCTTTGATGAGCATATGATGGTTTAGTGGCGAACAAAGTTTCATTAGGGCTGATATTATTAAGAGTAGGACTAGGTAGCAAATTAATCAAATAAACAGCTGCATCTAACACTTCACAACAAAATTTCATAGGCATTGATGCATGAGTAAGCAAGGCTAAAGTAGTTTCAATCAAATGCCTATGCTTTCTTTCAGACACCCCATTTTTCAGGAGTGTGGGGACAAGATGCTGATGTATTATGCCTAGAGATTGAAGATAAAGTTTAAAAGTGTTGCTAGTGTATTCACCTCCATTATCAGACCTAAGACACTGTATAGTGGTGTTAAACTGATTTTGAATAAGAGTTGAGAAAGCTTTAAAGACTACACATACTTCTGACTTATATTTCAATGGATAAACCCAACTAAATGTACTAAAATCATCTACAAACAACACATAATATGTAAAAGAGGAGCAAGAAGAAGTGTGAGATGGTCCCCATACATCAGAGTGAATGATATCAAAATGTTTAGTAAATTTAGTAGTAGATATAGCAAATGGTAGTTTATGTGCTTTTGAAACTACACAAGAATTACACTTAACACCAAAATGATCTAGTTTAGTCTATAAAGTGATAGATAAAGGAGTTAAAGATTGTGAAGAGGGATGACCCAACCTCAAATGCCACAATACAGCTGTAGGAGACACAAATTTTGAAGAAAGACATTGCAAAGACTGAGAGTTGCAGAAATGAGCCTGTGTAGAAGATGAACTTGCACCAGATGTTAATGGATATAAGCCATCCCTACAAGGGCCCTGAAAGAGTAATTTATGAGAGGTAGAATCATATACAGAAACTGAGTTTGAAGTAAAGGTTATAACACAATTCTTATCAGTTGTGAACTTGGAGAGAGACAAGAGATTTGATTAAATGGAAACAACATGAAGAACTGAATTTAAAACAAAAGAAGAAAGAGGAGTAATAATCTTACTATGTCCAACATTTTAAATATCAAGAGCTTGTCAAGTTCCAACTGAAATAGAACTTGATCCATGATAAGTTTGAGATTGATGAAGCAAACTTGGATCACTAGTGACATGACTATTAGCACCACTATCTAAGTACCACATTTCTGGATCATAAGCTTGTTGTTGATTTGTTTATACTGAATTATTTAAATGAGCTGTAAAAAAACTCGATTTTGAGCTGTTGGTAAAGGATAATTCACCAAATCAGATATGTACCAACAATCAAGTGCAATATGTCCAACACGAGTGCAATTTTGACAGGTAGGAGCATTAGAATTCATACCATAAGGCTGTGATGGTGGTGTACCAAGAATAGAAATATTTTGATTTGAGAAGTGTCTTCCTCGACCTCTATTTACATATCCTCTTCCACGATTAGAAGTACCATGTCCACGATTCTTATTTGATGAATAATTAGTATTAGATGAAGAGAATAAAGTTGTATGATGCATAGAATTGTCCATAGACTCAGCCATTTTCATATGAAGCTCTTCTGAAACTAACAAACTTCCAAGATAATTGATGTATCCTCTTTTGTGATAGATTTATATTAGGATGAGACATCATTTTTAGTGATTTAGAAGTCATACTAGTCGATTTTCTTGAGAAATAGTGCACTTTCCTATTTTGAGTCTTGATTTAGTAAAATAATATTTTTAGAGCATATTGGGTTTAATTATTTATTTAGTGTGAAGCTTTAAAATAATTATGGAGATTAATTAGAGTCCAAGTCAAAGACTACAAGATATGGAAAGAGATAAACATGGATTGTAGATAAAGGAAAGAAAAGCTAAAAACATGGAAAAGGAAAACCTGCCTTAATCCTGAATTTCTGCACGTACGAACACAAATCAGCTTATATCTCAAAAACAGTGAGGAATTTGGAGAAACGGTCAAGAACAAAGTTGAAGATCTTTTCGAGACGATGAATTTGGTATATTCATACGCATCAAACAGATGAAAATTGAAGCTGCTAGGACCAAAAAACAAAACGGGCATGATTTCATGTTTTTAGGGTTACGAATTTGAGTTGGGCTTGGAGTCCATTACTTAACCTCTCCTTCAAGAAAACGAAGTAGGTCTTCTAAACACCTATAAATACACCCTTATATCACTTGTAAATCATCCTTGCCTCATAGTAATTAGTTCTTAAGGTTTTATTCTTCCAGTTTATTGTAGAGAGCGAGATGATATCTTTCATTATTTCCTTTAGTTTATTTTCTTCAGGTATGAACTAAACTTCCTATAGCATGGGTTTTGCATCATGTATAATCTATGAATTCTAATTTATTTCTATCTAAAGTTCTTTGGAAATTACATGTTTTAATCTGATATTAGCTGGTTACCTTTATATTTGTTTATGTGTTTTGATTTAATGACTGTTTTCCTTGCGGTGCACAACGTTTAGGATTACCTTAATAGTAGTTAGATGATCAACTTAAATGGGTGTCTAATTATTGAAACACCACATAACGTCTAGTGTCGATATTAGTCCTGACAACACTGATTCTAACTTGATAGTCATTAGGGTATAATTTAACCACTATCACCATGTATGGAAATTGATTGCTTAGGGCCTTGGTAGCGCTTGATAACCCTATTTGAACCAGCCTCGTGGTGTGTCCGTAGCCCCCTTAGTCGCTCTCAAGGTCTAAGGAATGAGAATTTAGAATCCTAACTAAATATAGAAGAGCTAATATTCTCCCTTATTAACTAGATCTAATAGAAAGAATTAGAAGGATTAGTGCATACTAGCAAAACCTAAGCTATATTTCCTATCTCATATTGTTCGTATTTTATTATCTTTATTTTCCTAGTATTAATTAGTTATTTTCGAATTCTATTCCTTTAATTTTCTGTCTTTTAATTATTTACTCCTTACTCGTTATTGCTACCCATTGAACGAACTCAACTTATCAACTAAAACTTGCATACGTCCTGTAATACTTGCAGTACTGTGCATGTCTAGGGTGAGAGTGCGTAGTTTTCTAGACTTAATTTTATCTTATTTTTATCACAACCTAGGTGACACCAATAATGAAAACTCAGAGTCGGTGTTTGAGCATTTGTAATACGAATACTTGACTTGAATTGGTTATATTTTGCAGGTAAACCTTTAAGTCTGTACATAATCACATCTTCAAGTGGTAACGAAGCAGCTTTCGTGTCTAATCCATCACATATATCTTGTATGTTTGCTAAGTATTCAGTCATGGTTTTTTGACCTTTCGTAATGTTACACAACTTCATTTTTAATTGATGTACGTGTGTGCGACATTGATTAACAAACAACTCTTCAAGTTTACTTCAAACATCATGAGAAGTATGCGATCTAACTACTTAAGAGAAAACAGAAGGAATCATTGAAGATAAAGGCGATACCTTCAATTGATGATCTTCAATTAACCATGTGGAATAAGTAGAATCTATAAATGAAGGTGGAGAACATGATCGAGGTATCCATGAGCCTCCAAAACAGCTTCAAGCTGAGCTTTCCAAAGCACATTGCTTGTAGAATCGAGTTTAATTTGAACAAGCGACGCCCAATTATGACGAAGCAACAATATTCCAGCTGGAATTTCTGAGCTAGATGATATATGAGGTGTGGAAGACGAAGATTCAGCCATTAGAATAGAATAGAAAAAGAGGTAGAAGCGCGGAAGGATCGAAAAATGAGCGAAGAATAGAAAAACTTTCGATTATGCCATTAATGGCGATTAAAAGATTGTTTCTTCATTGTGCTCTGATACCATGTAAACTATAAGAGAGAGAATAGAGAGAGAGTTGAGAGAATTATTATTATTGATTGAATTGAAGTTTACAGCTCAACGTGTGTTTATATATAAACAAGTCTACATACATACACATACACTCACTATTCCTAACTAATTATGTTACAATTTGTTATTAGTGAGCTGTCATTTGTGATGAGTTGTTATGAGCTGGTTTTGTTGAGTTTCCATCTTATCACATACTTCAAAGGACGTATTTGATACAAGTGTCGAGTTTATAAATATGATTAACACTATAGATTGTGAGGCGTTTATATTATCCTCCACAAGAATGAATATAGAGGTGGGATAGTCCATCTCGTCCAAAATGACATATTAGTCGTCGTAATAATAATGTTAGTATTGAAAATCATATACTAAAACAATTGAATAAGCATCCAATGATACTTTTAATGATGGAACTTCGCTATTTATTAGAAATATATCACCTAAAAACATTTTTCTTTACTTATAGAAAAAATTAGCGAATGTGAATAAAAAAGGAAGCAATTTTTCAAATATTTAACAAAATCTACGTTAATTTACCTTTGATATCATTAATTAAGGTTATCCATTCTTATGTTAAATAGATAAACGATAATATGTACCTATTAAAAGAGATATCAAGGTCATAACAAAAGAATAAAATTGAACATCAATGTTAATAGCATCTTGGCAAGTTCTGCAATTTCTACTCTTCCAAATATAAAAGAGTCATGGGAATTTACTCCCCATATGACATAAGACACTTATATATAAAGAAAATTTTGCTAGATTTAGAAATTGGTGTCAATATATTGTCATATAATATTTATAAGAGATTTACATACTACTCATATCACTCTATTGTTAAACGATAGATGTGTGAGATGGCGAAAGATATAATTGTTCGTGTTAGTAATTTTTAGTAGATTGAACCCGATAAGGATAAGCGATAGAAAAATAATCAACCATTCAAAATACCAGTAAGGTAGTTCGAAGATTATCTTTCTCGATACCATTCAAACCATTAGGGGATGACACCATACAAGCCAAAACCCTCAACACAATTCTTAAATATTATTTGTTTGTATTGATGATATTTACTTTCATGTGAATGGAAGATATTTTCGACAATATGAAGATGATATTACATGTTTAAAATTTCCAACATGACAAAGATTGATCCAGGATGTTAAATGATAGATTGAATTTGGAAAAAGTATTAGAAAAAAAAGCATGACAAAGTATTACAACATGACAAAGTTCAAGTAAAAGTTTTTCAAACTAATATACACCCAATAAAAGTTATGCGAAATTATATCGAAAAATCACAAAACAAAACTAATCAAATTACAAATAACAAAGTACATTTCTTCCTAACGATTAGAAATATCCATAGTACTGAAATAGAGTATATCCATTATGAAGGAGGATCAATAAGCTATTGACAAGACAATAAAAAATATTAACATGTGAAAGAATTTTCTATTGAAATGAAATGGTCACCTATATGAAAGAAAAAGATAATTGACTCGAAGAGAAGAAGATTGAAAGAAGGAACAAATAAGCACCTTTGAGAATAAGACATCGTGGATTAACCATTGCAAAATAATGATACTATAAACAAATTGAAGTACAATTTACTGATGTTATTACATTGTATGTGTAATCTGTAAAAGGTAGGGGACAGGGTTCGATGTGAGGAAGGGAGAGGGTAGCGATATTATATTATGAATGAAGAATGGTATAATATATATACTGATATAGATTATGACATTTATAAAAAAAAATTCTTTTATTATTTTATTTTTCTATCTTCTGGTTAATTGAATAAATTTTGAGTTATTATTTTTTTTATTATAACATATTATATATAATTGATTATTATTTATTTTTTAATCTATATACTATGAGGTGCTATTAGTTTTTTTGTTATTATATAATTGTTGAATTCATTTTTGTTTTTTTGGACTACGTTCTACACAGAAGTCATCCTAATTGAAATCAACCGATCTACATGCCACCAATAAAGACGGTCTTACTTCCAACATGACCCTCCATTTATCATTACGCGCAATATGATCAGCCAGACCTTTTTATGCAATGCATAATATATATGAACCACATGTTTCCATGCTGTTCAAACATATCCTTCATCCCATAATTTAATGCTCTAATGATTTTATCGGCGTCTAGATGTGTGTTCTCATGAATAACCTTCACTTTTTGTCATCATCGATCCTAACTTAGATTGCAAATCCTGCCCAAGCATGTTTACAAAGTACACAAGAAAGTAGTAATTGGTTAATAGTTTCCACTTGTTTATCACACCAGTAGCAAGTTGTTGAATTTTGATACTTTATCTTATTTCAATTGATAAATATATTTAAAAAAAATTTGTGATACTAGTAAAATGTGACTTATATGTTTTTTTATTTTTGTTTATTAAGCTTTTGAGTTCTTTATTTTCTTAATATGTTTATTATATGTAGTAAACAAATAATTATGTGAAGATTTTAAATAAAATTTTAGTAAATTACTAGTTGATTAATTTTTTTTAAACAATTTCATTTTATAATTAAATATTTTTTCAAATGGATAAACTTGGGTAGTTACAAGATTTTAATATACTCTAATTATTGGAACATGCTTCAAAGTACATAGGTCATTAATGATACTACTTAAATATAATATTTTCTGTCAAGGTTATATATTGATGATTACTAATGTCGTTTTCTTACATCAATTGCTAAATATAATGTCATTAAGGGTAAGACGCGAGTTATACATTTATGTTTACAAGTTTGGATTGGTGGTAAAGAAAAATCATTATCCATGAACACGGATAACTTTTTGAGATCTCTCATGCCTTTTCGAGATAGTAGTATCATGCTTTTGGTGGAGAAAACAAGAGAATCTATAAGAGTGATGCAATGGTATATTTAATAACATTAATGATAATATAGTGATGTTAGTCTAACTATCAGTGGTAATTGGGACATGATCTTTGCAACGCGTGTATTCGTAAATATTCATAGTGTGATTATTATTATAGATATAACCCGACTATTCTTATAAATAAGGATGTGAGCCTATGTTTCCCACATTATACTATCTTCATGGTGAAGCTTCACAATACTTGACAAGTATGCTTGAAGAACTTTAGTATCATATATCTTGACACTTCTGATAACTAATGACCCATTATCTAATATCTGGTTTCTTTTAGTTGCGATGTATTTTTGGAAAAATTGCCTATCAAATATGAATTCATCATAGTTAATGAATTCACAACACATATTTTAAACGAAGTGTTTCATACAAAAGTGTCAGGTTTATCAACATGATCAACCATATAGGTTGTGGAGGTGTTAAGACCATTTTATCCCTCCATAAGAATAAATCTAGCTAGTGGGTTGTCCAATCTCGCCCAAAATGACAAGTCATCATTTTCTTATAATAATGTGAGTATTGAAATGTATATGCTAAAACAACAGAATAAACAATCTAATAATACTCGTAATGATGGAACTTCTGCTTTTGCTTCCCCTCCTATAACTAATATTGGAACTAAGGCACATTTCTCTTCAGTTTTTGAAAAACGTAATGAACTATATGAAATATGGAATAAATGCTTCAAACATTTAACAAAGTATGCATTAAATTACCTATCAATTTAGTAACCAAGATGCGCAGTTTATGCTAAATATAATAATATAACTATGCACTTATAAGAAGAGATATCAAGGCCATAACGAAATAAAAACTGCGAGTTCTGCTTCCCTTAAAAATGAAAGATTCAGGAGCATTAATTATCACTCTCACCCACAAACAAAAGATCTTGACTCTGCCCCTATTTCGAAGTTAGTGCTTTGTAGCAAACAAGTTTGAGGACCAAACCTGTAATATTTGTATAACTTAAGACCATTTGGGGAATTTTATCTATAATTATTTCAAATTATAATTCTTCCATCCAAATATTGGATGGTCTAATACCAATTGTATTATGAAACATATCTCGTGTTTTTAAATTGCAAAATTATCTACCTAATGAATATAATGACATGTGTGTTTTATTATAATTAACAGATGCGAATATTGAATCACCCATTATAGGATGGAAGTCTTACCCAATTTCAAAATATATTTTGCAATGTGGACTTAACAATAAAAAGTAAAAAATAAAAAATAAAAAAAAGTTATGATTTACCAAGAGAATATATATGGGGAGGAATGTATATCTCCGTGGGATTAGTCGGGTGCGCGCAAGCTAGCCCGTAACCGATGTAACAAAAAAAAACAAAAAAAAAGGATGGAATTTTTCACGGGATCAAGAACTGTTCGGGTAGCTTTTGAATTTCTAGAACCAAGTGGTTATAGGGATATCGGTCATGTTCTATATAGGTAATTTACTCTTACCATGATTTTTTAAAGTAAAAATCCTAACTAAACAAAATTCCTAAATCACCCCTGATAACGGAGTCATGATATCAAATACTTAGACTTTAAAATCAATCATCACTTTTGATATGTATGTATAGTTCACCAAGCAAAGACATTAACATCAACAAATGAGAAATTAAAATACGTATAATATAATTTCGTGATAAATTAATGAGCATTCTTTAAGAAAAAAACTATATACCTTACAATCAATGATTGGAGGTTGGCCCTTGCCTCCAGTTATAAAATGATACTTCTTGATTTTACAGACAACAAAAAAAATATTTGCAACAAATGGTTTACCACAAAGATTTCACAATAATATTATATAAATTTGGACGGATTAGTCTATCCCACATTTGCATTTCATTTGTATGAAACATATTTGTTCTTAAAAGATGCATTACTCATTTGTATATAACCTTTGATCCATTGTATATAACCTCTTTTTCTTCAAATTTGTAATATTCATAACACCACTAACGAAAAATTAAAAACATATACTCTAAATATGAACCTCCCCTCCCTAACCCAAAAATGAAGTCACCACCACACATTACTGGAGGTTCTCTGTTTCATGATAGGAAAAAAAGGTTGTTCAAAGAAGCTTCATAATGGCTGGTGGCATTAATTGCGGTAGTGGTGGCATTAATAGTTAATGGCATTAGTGGAGATTTAAATCTTGTGGTGCTTTTGGATGCTAGACACTTGTAAATGGAAAAGTTTAGTGGTTGTTATTATTGCTCTGATTTTCCCTTGTTGGTGGTGGCGTAAATGGTGTGTGATAAGTTTCTTGTGGTGAAGGACTACTCTCGGAATTTTCTTCTTTTTCCATTTTCTATTGAGTGAGTTTTGCGTGGCTTGGTTACTGGAAATGGAGATGTAAAACACGCTCTTCTCCAGAGCAGTATATGTTCTTTTAAGTTAAGATCTCCTTTACCTTAGGATCAAACTCCCTTGTCTTGTAATATAACATGGGTATACAAGGATTGATTGGGTATTTAGGTAATTTATTCAAAGCGATTGTTAGGTTTCTTTTATGTTTTGATGGTTTTTACTCTTAATTGGAATTGTTGCTTGCTAGTCTTTGTTTGGGTATTCGTTGCATTCTGGTGGTACCTTTAATTCTCGTCAATTATGTTGTTTGACTTTCAGGTCAAGAGTTCCTATGGGATTATGGTTCTCGTTTGATTCGACTTTTGGGTCATCTATATTTAGGTTTATAGATGTTCGTGAATCTTATTATCTTGTTTATTTTGTCAATTCATTTGTTTTTAAGCTAGGTTTCTATAAGTGTTAGTCGATCACGTTTTGAACGCTTGGCTTAGTGTCCGTTAGGTCGAGAAAGATCTTGATTTATGAGGTTTTAAAGATCTCCAATTATTTTGTTGTTGTCCGCTTACTCTTTCAATGCATGTTGTGTTCTTGGGGTGGCCTTAGATTTATTGACTTAATTTTTTTGCAATGCATGTGCGAATATAATGTGTGTTTGTCGTTCACCCACTATTACTATATACCAATATTTCAATGAGTTTGTGGATGATTGGTCTTGTTGAGAGATAGTTGATGGCGTGATTTGATATTAAGTCACCTCATTCCACCCATTCCATCATTAAGAGTGGGGCATGTAAAAACTAGTATTTTTATTTAAGTAGAGATAATTTATAAAAACTTACAAACGTACGAAAAATAATTGTTTATGATAGGGTAGGTAAATAGCGATAAAACTGTGATCTTTCAGGTTTAGTGTTTATAAAAGATAATACTCTCTGGTATTTCCTCTACTTCTTAAATTATCTTTTTATAGAATTATTGAAAATTTTATGAATTACTATTATTTATAACATATCATTTTTAATTAAAATAAAGGATGAATTTATCTCAATTTCACATAAACACAATTTCACATTAACCCTAAAGTAAAACACTTCAAAATATATTTAAAACTTTTAAGATAAAGAAAAATATTGGGCAACCGAAAAGTTAAAATATTTTAGAACAAAAAAAACATTGAAAGTCAATGAAACGTAAAATATAAAAAAATAATTTTTTAGAATTTCGATATTAAAAAATTATTTTTACAGTAATTTGAGTTCTTCGATTGTTGATGGCGTAGCCAAGCCGGGGTGATGATGGTAAAGAAAAAATTCCCGAGGGGCGGCGGTTTTCTTGTGCAAGAGGAACTGATGGTGAGATTGGTTTCTTGTGGCAGCACCTTTCTTGTGCAGAAGAGCGCTTTGGTGGCAAGTCGGGTTGATGATGGTGGAGATTGGTTCTCTAGTGGCTGCAGCTTTCTTGTAAAGAGATATTACTTTCTTTTTTTCCTTTTCATTGTTTTTCTACGTTTACTTTTTTTAATCTTTTGTTTTATGTTTCATTGTTTTTCAATGTTGATTTTTCATTTTTGTTGTAAAATTTGTATTTTAATATATAAGGTAATGTTTTATTCTTTAACTATGATTAAAGGTGGAATTTGGTTTTGGGTGTTTGATTTTTATAAGCTAATAACTCTAGAAATAATTACTAAATACATCTATTCAGTTTTATTCTTTCGATAAAATCAACAAATATATTTCTTCTTATAGAATACTTTCTCTTTCCAAAAGATAATGTTCACTTAATTTTTTACACAAATTAAAAAAATACAATTATTGCATTTAAAATTCCTAAAATACACTTCCCTTTTGATATTTTAAATATACATTGAAAATAGATTCTAAGTGTATAGTAATTTTAATGAGAAAGAGTTGTTACATCTCATTAGAAATAGGGCAGTGCATCATAGTCTCTTGCCTCTGGTCAAACTGCACAAAAAATTGTAATTTTATTAAAATAAATAAACAAAAGGAATAATTTGTCACACTTAGAAATTTGGCATGAAACAAGATGAAGAGACTTTTCTCGCATTTAAAAGAAACATTATAAATAACTTATTTGGTCCTTTATCTTGTTTACAATTTGGACCCTTAATTTTTTATTTTGTAACAAAATTAGTCTTAGTTGTATTTCCTTTATGTGATAAATGTCTAAAATACCCTCAAGTGTCATTTTGTTAAGACTATATTGTAGCATAAGGAAAAGGGACTAACGTCGTCACAAAGTCGAAAGATAAGGGACTTAATTGCAAGATAAGAGACCAAACAGTCAAAACATGCAAAGACAAGAGGCCAAATGAGTTATTAGTATCGAGAAATATACCATCATTCTTTCATTGGTGGATAGAGTTCCACCAATCAATTTGATTTTGCTTTGTGAGTTGAACAGTATCAGATATTTTATCCTCTACAAAAATGTTAAGATTAATTTTCATAAGTCTCACAATTATATATTTATTATACAAAAATTTACAATGTGGGAAAGAAAATATTTCACAGTCCCTAAACTATATACTCCTTTTACCATATTTGTCCTCCAACTTCAAAAGTTATGCAAATGGTCCTTAAAACTTAGTTTTCATCCCACAGTTAGTCTCTATGGGGTCCATGGACCCCATAGATTATGCTTTAATTTATGAATATTATTGGTATTTTGTATGATATAATAGAAGGTATTTTATATAATATAGGGATTTATAGTGTTACTAAATTTAAAAAAAATTAATGGGTCAATTACCTATTGGGTCTTAAAGATAATTGTAGTGACACATAGGAGCAAGTCAATTCCTTTCCTTCTTAGAGGCCTATAAGATATCCAATGTAATAACTACCCTTCCAATAAATAAAAGACAAACAAAAATAGATTCATCTCTCTCCTCCACTACCATTACTCTCTCTCCTCCATTACCATTATTCTCTCTCCTCCTTTATCATTTTTTCACTCTCCTCCTTCATTAATTATCAAATAATTTCTATCTCCGATCACCGCCGGCCACTGCCAGAAAAAGTTCTGAGCGTGGAAAAAAGGTCTAAGCGTTAAAAAAAGTTCTGAGCGTGGAAAAAAGTTCTGAGTTTGGGATATTGAGCATGGAGAAAGTACTAAACATGGGTTACTGAGCATGAAAAAAGATGTTGAGTACCGGAAAAAAGTTTTGAGTATCGAAAAAAGATGCTGAGTATTCGAATTTTTTTGTTGACTGAAGTATCTTTACCGAGCATGCTCAGTAACTTGGTGTTTTTCGTATATATCAGTAAAGTGCTGAGCATTTATACAATAGTTATGGAGTTTAATATAAAAATCTATTTTACATTATAAAAATGAAATTATTACATTCTAATTACAAGAAAAAAATAAAAAAATAAATACAACAAAACAACCTACCTAACTCGTTTCCAGATCAGAAAAATTAAATAGTTGCTATGAATTAATTGCGGAGCTTGTGGGAACCGCACGTAAGTGCAAGTTTGATCAAGATACATGAAGTCCAAATGGAGTAATTGATTCTCTTTTCTGTTCCGATAGCTCAAACGATTCATGGGAAATAAACAAATCTGAAGCTGAATCTTTGTGTAAGAAACAAAGAATCAGTGAAGCCCTTCACTGAGTTGCAGTATTCGTTGATCCAAAATGAGTCGCGAGCTAGGGTTGCAGAATCGGTCAACGAGAGTCTTCGTGACCTAAGAGAAGATCTAAAGCAGATCTAAATCAGAACAGAGAAGATCTAACCACCGACGACTTAATAGCTACCACCGCCGCGAGCCGTGCAGAATACACCAGAGAATTGTTGTGATTCGCTGGGATCTTTGAACGGAGATTAAGAAAGATGCAGAGCTTCGAAGACGCAAAAGAACGCTGGACGCGAATGGAGCTTCGCGATGGCTTTTTTCTCTGCTGCAACTAGATCTCTACGATGGCTTCTTCTCAGCTGCGATGGCTTCTTCTCAAATTAGATTATGCTCCGGTGAAGGAGCTCCGGCGAGATGTAGCAAAACAAAAGAGGAAAGAGGGAGTTCTATTAACACCTTGCTGATGAGAGAGGAGAGAGAGCGATTTTAGGTTTTAATTTTTATTTGGTAATAAAATGTATATATAGAGGGAAAAAAACAAAAAAGTGGTAAAAAGGTAATTGGTTTTTTGGCTTAGTGCTAAAATTAGTTTGTGGCCTTTAGTTATAGTGTTAAAATTAGTTTGTGGCCTTTTAGTTATAGCGTTAAAATTAGTTTGTGGCCTTTAGTAAGAAGAGGTTATAGAGCCGGTCTTCTTAGGTCACAAGGTGGTGTCTTCAAGACCTCTTGGGTAATAATTTCATAATTAATATCATGACCAATATAAAAATATTTTATAATATAGGGACCTTATTGCAATTTTTCACAATATATGGACCAATAGTGCAATTAAATCCAAAAAAATGATGGAAGGAGAAGGGCCAGATTTTTTTTCTTTTTGAATTGATTGCATTATAGATCCTATATTATGCATGAACTGCACTATAAACCCCTATGTTATACAAAAATTGTACTATATATTTCCATATATTGGACAAAATAACCTAGATTTTATTATATAACCAAAAAAAATTCATACATGAAAAATTAATAATTGAAAGCTTGAAAATATAATATAATTAAGTAATATAACATAAAAAATTAATTATATTGAAAAATATATGGAGAAAGAAAAGTGAGTTCTCACCGAAGACATCAAGTTCTCCAATAGCTCTTCTTTCTACAGCGATAGATAATACTAGTTGAAAAAAAGATAATTTATCGTTATACACAATTACATAAATAAATTAAAGGGTGAAAAACACTAAATGAGTTATTATATTTTAGGCCCTTTATTTTATTTTAGTTATCTTTTTGACAATTTAGTACCTTATCTTCTAAATATAACCTTTAGTCCCTATTTTTTTGATTTTGTCACAGTGTTAGTCCTATTTTATTTTCATTACATTATAAGGGTTAAATCCACATGGCACCGTACAATTAATGTGACAAATGACCAAAATACTTTTAAATGTCTCGTTTGGCTACTATAAGGGAAATTCAAAAAAATGGGATAATGTTTGTCACAAAATAAAAACATAAGGGACAAAAACGTTACATTTAGAAGATAAAGGACAAACATTGTCACAAATATTGAAAGATAAGAGATTAAAATTTTACTTTTGCAAGGTAAGGGACGAAATGAATTATTTACCCAAAGAAAGATGCAAAACAGAACTACATAAAATAGTTTTAAAGATATTGCATAAGTTTTATTACGAAAATGCCCTAAGTGTCATTTTACTAGCCAAAACTTATAACATAATGAGAATACAAAAAAGTGCTAACATTTTCACATAAATGAAAGATAAGGGGCTTAAATGTCACAATTACAAGATAAAGGACTAACAATGTCATGAAAACCAAAAGATACCATCACTATATAACCAACAAAATTTTAAACAGAAAAAAATAAATCAAAGCTTGATAAAATAATTATAAATAATGGAAAAATAAAAGAGATACCAGCATTGTAACAAAATGGAAAGATTCGGGCTTAAATATTACTTTTGCAAAACCAAGGGATGAATTCCAAGAGAAAATACAATGTTAAGTTTGTTTTATATCTGAACATTAACAATTTCAATGTTAATTTTTTTCATTCCAAAAATGTAAGGAGGTAAAATTTTATAAAAAATTATCCTAAATTCTGTATTGGTTATTTTGTAAATTTTTATTCCTAATATTTTTTGAAAATTTTATCGACACATATCAATCCTAGTCCTATTACAAGCATTTATTATCTCCCATTTAATCTTAAAAAATAATATACCTAATTTAAAAGTAATCTAAACTTATAAATTTCTAAATCAATAAAAGAGAACATATATCCATTAAAAAGAAGAAGAAATAATTTAGATCAAATAAAAAATAAGCTATTAGCAAGGCAAAGCAAATATATAGAAAAAATTAAACCTGTTCAAAAGTTGGTCTATTATTGAAATGAAATGGTCATCAACCAAAAGAAAGAACACACTTGTCTTGAAGAGAAGAAGATCGAAGGAGAAACAAAAACCTTTGGAAGAGGACGCATCGGATTATTAAACATATTTTAAAAAATAATTAGAAAAAAATGGCACTCAGAGATTACTGATAATTTTGTGTCTGTAATGTATTACATACATCTGGAGAAAAAGTGGGGGCTAAGGTTTGATAAGAGGAAGGGAAGGGTAACCACATAAATGGTCTTAAAAAACCGAACTCACATATATGATGGCGCAATAGGTCCAGATTAATTTTTGTTTTGGGACACATATTTTAAGAATGCTAGCAAATTAGCTTTTTTTCTTGTGTGAAGTAACCTAATCTCTATTCTAGTTGATATTTTTATGATGGTTAATCAATTCTAATTTGTAGTTTATATGTCTTAAAATGGGTAAGTAAGGCCACCACTAGAGTTTTTAAATATAAGAACTATTTTTCAGGTATGTTTTTTTAAACCCTAACTTTTTGAAATCCAGTGGTAATCTTAATTAATTTCATATCTAGATCTATTAGATACCGTTTCCTATTTTTTAGTTTTTTCTGAAAAAAAAACTAAGTGATATAATTATGATAATATTTAATGTGTGCGGGTTAGATAACTGTATTATAATTTGTTAGAGAGATTTGAATGGGGCAACATAAAATTATTAGTTAATAAGGTAAAGGTTAGATCTTTTTCTCCTTGTCTATTTTCAATACTTGTCATATAAATTTATTCACACATCTTGCATAATATAAGGACCTACCATGCCATTTTTACATATATAGGGAACCATTGACTACGGTGGAGAATAAAATTTACTAGTACACAAGGATTCTATTGTAATTAACTTTTATGTTAAGTGTGATTTATAATCGATTCAAATTAACGAATGATTTATTATTAATTTTTGAGATTTATAATTGATTTTTGAAATCATCTAAGTTTAATAGAATCTTTTCAGTGTATATTATTGAGTTTTCGAAGTGATATAATGGTATTTTTTGTATTTAGTGTGTAATAAATTAGTTTTAATGTGTAATGGTTTATATATTAGTTATTTTCTAAACGTTTAAGATGTTTAAATGTTTTAAAAATGGTTCTCTTAAATTTTATTTGAGTTAATAACGAGTAATAAGTAGTGTAATTGTTAGTTGTTTAACAATTGTGTGTGATTAGTGTGTATGTGTGTATTTTGAGGCCGAAAAAAAGTGGAATTGTTTATTGTTTAACAATTATGTGTGATTAGTGTGTGTGTATTCTGAGGTTGAAAAAAAAAGTGAATGCTAAAATGAACTCGAGTGGTTACAAGATTCTTAGATACTCTAATTATTGAGACATTATTCAAAGCACCGATAACATAGTTGTTGTCATTAGTTAAATATAATATTTTGCATAAAGTTATATATTGATAATCACTAATGTTGTTTCATGACATCAATTGCTAAATTGTATTTTTAACAAGGACAACACGCAAGTTATACAATATGTTTACAAGTTTGGATTGGAGATTGAATAATAAGCATTATTCATGAACATAGATAGTGTTTTGAGATCTTTTGGACCTTTTCGAGACATGTTTTGAGATCTTTTGGGCCTTTTTGAGATGGTAGTGTTCCTGCACAAGTAGCAAATATTTGATACCACCAAATATACTTTCGATGACACTCTTATACTGAAGTTAAAAATAAATTTGTGATAAAAGACCCCAAGCAAGGAAGATAAGAGCAATGAAATGGTATATTTTGTATCATTATTATAATATAGTAAAACCATTTTACTCTACCAAAAAAGGCCATTGAAACACACACAATATATATATATATAAAGAGGAATACGAACACATATTGATCACGTTATGCTTTCTCCATGGTGAAGTTACACAATGCTCGACGAGTACGCTTGAAGACCTTTAATTTTATCCGAATTTTTAAGTAAGACGTGTTCTAGAGAAAATTATCCTATTATATATGAATTCATCGTCATTGATAACGAACTTCAAAGAAAATATATGATACAAAAGTGTCATGCTTATCGAACTTGAAATAAGATATGTGATACAAAAGTGTCATGTTTATCAATATGATCGACAATATAGACGGCAAGGCATTTAGACCATTTTGTCCCTCTATAAGAATGAATCTGGGGGTACCCTGTCAAGCATAATATGACATATTAGCCGTCCTAATATTAATGTTAGTATTAATAATAATATACTAAAACAATTCAATTAACAACCCAATAATACTTTTAATGATGAAACTTCTATTTATGTTTCTACCTATTGGAAATATTCCACCTAAAACAAATTTTTCTTTACTTATAAAATGAAATAGTGAACTTGATGAGAAGAAGTAAGTAAAAGAAATAGTGAACTTGATGAAAAGGAAGTAATGTTGCGAATATTTAACAAAATACACAATAATGAAATTACCTTGGCAAATCTGTGGAGCAAGTTTTGCTTGATTTAGAAATTCGTGTCAATTCCTACAATATAATATTGATGAGAAATTTAATAGAAGATATTTACGAACTAGTACACTTAGATGAAAAAAGTGTGAAAACACGTTAAAGGGTGGTTAAATTATTATTATTTGTATTGATGGTTTTTACTTAAATGTTGATGTTCTTGAATTGTATTTGTAGGACTAGGAAATGGAATATGAAGATGATATCACATGTTACAAAGCCAAACATGATAGAGATAACTAAAGAATTATAAACAAATAAAGACCAAATCAAAAACAGTAGAACAAAGAAACAAGGTATCATACATCCAAAATATTTAATGTATGTAATAAGTTGCAACATCTTATAAATGAAAAGTCCATCTTAGGATGCTGCAAAATATTTAAAACAATTAAATTAAATAATAAAGAACATAATTTAATTATATTGAAAAATATGGAGAAAGAAAAGTGCGAATTCTTACAGAAGACATAAACTTTTCATAAGTTCTTCCTTTTGCATCTCATCAGAAGTAGGATGCCCCATTGTCTTCTGTCTCCGATAAAACTGCACTCAAATTTGCTTACTTCATTAAATTAAAAATTTAAAAAATTAAAATTAAAATGTATCTTAATTTACACAATTACACAAAAGAAATTCAAGTGTAAAGCCAGATGTGAAAAAAAGGAGTAAATAACTTATTAGGTCCTTTATCTTTTTAATCAAAACATAAGGGACTAAAAAAGTTTACATTTGAAAGATAAAGGGACTAACATTGTCACAAATATATCCAAAGATAAGGGACTTTAATGTTACTTTTTAAGATTAAAGGACCAAACTGTCAAAACATGCAAAGACAAGGGACCAAACATGACAAGGGACCAAACGAGTGAAGTAATATCGAAAAACATACAATCATTTCCCAACACTAATTGGACTATAAATCCCTATATTTTAAATAAATTTCATTACATGTCCATATATTATGAAAAAATAACACCTAAAATCCCAATGTTATTTAAAAAATGCATTACACACCCCCTAACCCCAGTTTGGAGCTACTTGCTCTATAAACCTGTATAATGAGAAAATTGCACTACAGGACCCTAGATTATACAAAAATTCCACCTAAAATCCCTGTATCATGTACAAAAAATGCATTACACACCCCCAACCATAGTTTGGCACTAATTAAACTATGAATCCCTATATTATGAGAAAATTGCAGTACAGGTCCCTATGTTATGCTAAATTGCACCTAAAATCCCTATATTACGTAAAAAAAATGCATTACACACCCCAAACCAGATTGGCGCTAATTTCACTATAAATCCCTATATTATGAAAAAATTGCACTAGAGGTCGCTATATTGTGCAAATATCACACATAAAATCCTTATATTAAGTGAAAAAATGCATTACATGCTCCACAAACCTAGGTTGGGGTTAATTGCACTATAAATCCCTATATTATGAGATAAATGCACTACATGTCCCTATATTATGAGATAATTTCACTACATGTCCCTATATTATGTAAAAAATGCATTACATACTCCAACCCAGTTTGGCTCCACCCCAATTTCCAAGATAAAGACTAACATTGTCACAAAAATCAAAATACAAAAGACTTAAAACATCACATTTGCAACATAAAGAACCAATCTATTAAAACATGAAAATACAAGGGACCAAAAGAGTAAAGAAGTATCAAGGATCTAACCATCATTTTCCACAGTTGATCTAGTTTCAGGATCAAAATCTGAGATTTTGCTTGTTTCAAGTTCAACTTTTTGAGTATCCACTTCAGGTTCACCCTTCACCAAACATTTCCACCCATCCATTTGGTCTTGTTTTGTAAGTAATATAGACACAAATTTTTTATCCTCTGCCAAAAAATAATTAAGATTAAACTTCATAAATCTCAGAATTATATATTTATTTTTCAAAAATTTACAATATGCGAAGAGAAAATCCCCCTAATAGTTACTAAAACAATTCCCTTTTATCTCATTGGTCTTCAAACTTTAAAAGTTATGCAAATGATCCTTAAAACTTAGTTAGTCCCTATAGGGGTCCATGGACCCGCCTGATTTTTTAAGGTTAAATTTATTTATTTTGTATAACAAATATAGGGACTTATGTAAATAATTTAAAAAAAAAATTAATATTGGGATCAATAGTGCAATTTTATATAATATAAGGACCTTATTGCAATATTTCAAGATATAGGGTCTGGTATTGCAATTAAGTCGAGAAAAATTAATATCCGAATCAATTTATCAATTTTTGTATAAGGATCTAGTGTAATAAATTCCAAATAAATCACCCTAACAATAAAACATTATTGCGCCCTTGTTGCAGAGTTAAGTACCATGTGGTAAAGAAGTTTGAGGACCAAACCAGTAACAATTGTATAATTCAGGGACCATTTGGGGAATTTTTCTATTAGTAATTACAAAAATAAATACCGTCAGGTGGACTTAGTAATAAAAAATGGGTTCAATTTTTATTTAGGAGGGGGACTAATAGTGGTAAAAGAACAAAGTTCAAGGATTATTCAAGTAACTTTTAAAGTTCAAGAACTATTTGAGATTTTTTCCCTTACTAGGTTTTTTAAATGTTAAAACTACCACTAAACAAAATTCCTAAAATGCCACAATGATAAAGCATATATAGCATAAGAACAAAAAATGAACCTGGAGGCTTGTATAGCTCACCCTGCAAATACATTATTAACTTTAAAAAATATGTTTTAAAACTACAAATAAGAAAATATAATATGTCTAAAACTAAATAATGAATATGCTTAAACAAAAAAGAAGATAATCTTACATTAATAATTGGAGACTGCAATATGATTAACAATACAAATTGTGATGCGTTTAGATCATTTTGTCCCTCCACAAGAATGAATGTAGCAGTGGCTAGCCTGTCTCACCCAAAATGACATATTAGTCGTACTAATAATAATGTTAGTATTTAGAATCATATACTAAAACAATTGAATAAACAACCCAATAATTATGGAATTTCTGTTTATGTCTCTATTTATTAGAAATATTGTGTCTAAAACACATTTTACTTTACTTATAAAAAAAAAGTAGCGAACTTGATGCAAAGAAGGAAGAAGTGTTTTAAATATTTAACAAAATATATGTTAGTTTACCTTTCATTTCATTAATTAAGATTATCCCTTCTTATGTTCAATATATAAAGAGATAATGTGCACCCTTAGAAAAGAGATCAAGGACATAACAAAAGAATGAAATTTTACTAGCATCTTGGCAAGTTCTACTCTCCCAACAAATGAAAGAGTCACAGGTATTTACTCGCCATATGACATAAGACACTTACATATAGAGTGAAGTTTGCTAGATTCAGATATTATTGTCAATATCTTCTCATCTAATATTTATGAGAAATTGAATATAAGAAATTTACATACTACTCATATCACCCTATTGTTAAATGATGTTAAATGATAGATGCAGGGCTGGTCCGAGCATCTCGAGTACCTAAGACAAGAAACAAAAATAGGGCCCTTTATAGTATAATTAAAATAATTGACAAAAAAAATCATATATAGATAATTTTATAGTTAAATTCACAAAATTAATATTTATTAAAAATATTAAGATAAATTACGGTATTAGATTACGCATCAACATTCACGTGCTCAGTCTCTATCAATATAATAACTATAAATAACTTTATTAATACTTTATATATATTGATACTCTGATTATATAGGTTAAAATAAAAAAATTTAATAACTTGTTTTTAAGGAATAATAAATTCATCTGTACTTTTATTTTTTTGCATGCCAAGATTTTTTATTGTGAATCATGTTAATGGTGTAGTAACATAATAGAACATCTATATTTTACGAACTTCTCACACCCGCGATTTTGGTCTATAGAGTTAAAATTTGTTTGTGTGCTTTAGTAAGAAGAGGGGATTGGAATGGTATGGTTAAGTCTTAAAGGTGATAAATTTCTTTAAATAAAACTGGATATCAAAATTAAGAAAAAATCAAAAAAGAAGATCATAAATATAGATATGAATTTCTCACGGCCAAAAATTCATTTTTTTATCCTTTTAGAGTTAATTGTGAATTTTGTGGGAGAAAGTGGTGGTGGTCGGCAGAGAATGACAGAGGTAATGGTCAATAGAGAATGCATGAGAGATAGTAGTGATTAGTGGTAGTTAATGGATTTTAAAATAATATATAGATATATTATATATATATTATAAAAAAACTAAAATTAAAATACAAATAATTATAGTATAAATGTTACCTTCCATATTAAATGGAAAATTCTATTTGATTTATAAATAAAACTGAATTTATAATTGAAGATCTCTTGTAACTAAGGATGGCAATGGTAACGGTTAAAAATCGAAACCGATGATAACCGAACTAATTGAAAAACGAATTATATAACCGTGGTTAAAACCATTAGGTTATAGTTTTGAAAACTGTACCCGATGGTTAAAACAGTCTTGTTATCGATTTTGATAAATATAAAATCGAAAAACCGAAATCCGTTTGTTATCATATATATTTTAAAATTTTATAACAATTTAGTATAAATTAGATATATTGAAATTCTAAAAGTAAAATCAGAATACTATATTTAACCAATTAAATAATAAATATGCAATTTAATCAAATACCAACACAATTTTTTATAAACCTTGTAATTTTTTTTTATATGTGTGGTTTTATTTTATGAAATTTAATATTTTATTAATTATCATTTGATTATGGTTAAAAACCGCAAAACCGTTTAAAAAACTAAAACCGAATAATATGGCTATAGTATTAAAAAATATAACCGATGGTTAAAACCGTTAGGATATGGTTTTTAATTATAAAAACGGTTATGATTATAGTTTTTGGAATTTTTACAAAAAACTGATCTGTTTCGATCTCTACCTGTAACATTTTTATATTATGTTGAATTGATTCATTATATTATTTTGGTGCCGTAATATTCAATTCTATATATTAATTTTTAAATAAAATACATCACACGATACAAATGTATATAATTCGATCTATAGTGAAGCGTATTTTGAAATAAAATGGAATCCAACAAAAAGAATAAAAAATGGAATCCAACAAATATGTCCTAACTCAAATATCTAGCAAATTTAAGTTCCAGAGTATTAGTGAACTAGAAATGATGTGATGTCCTATCACCCGTCTACATCGTATCCCTACAAAGAACAAATAAACATCTCGTTTTGAACTTTTATCTTCTTTAAATCTTTCTTATATAGGAAAAGAGTAATGTTATATACAACGCAAAATCATTGGATTTTTTAAACAAGTCAATTCCATTTATGTAATCCCACAAAATACAATTAGGTTAAATCTTCTAAAACTAAAACCAACAGGTCTCTAATTAGTTAACTAGAATTGAAGTTCAAATAGTTATTTTTTCATAAATATTAACTCTATATATAGAAGATGAACAACAAAGAAAAACATTTATGTCAGCGTCCATGAAACAAGAAACACTTTAACAAATATCATATCACCATACCAGACCTTAAAATAAAGAAATCAAAAGATGAAATTGCATGTTCATTCGAAGATTACGAGGTGCTTCTTGATAAGGGGACCTCTACTTAATGAATGTCAGTGTTGCAAAATGCATGGCAGTGAGCTTTGTTTGTCAAGTGTGGTTGATATTTTCAGAACACTAGTTTTATCTTTAAAACATATGAGATTTGAGTTCATATGAAAGTTATTGTTAATACTATAATATTTTATTATTTTCTACTATAGTTTTTATTATGCGAGAATTTTATAGGTGTAGAACTTCAAAATTTTAGTTTTATAATTACAATATTGTAGTTTGGGAGTGTAATGTTCTACTTATGTAACTAAGTAAAAAATATTGTAATTGTTATGACTGTAATATTGTAGTCGTTGCAATTACAATAATGAAGTTACAATGCTGTAGTTTTGTAACTTTTTAACTATAATATCGTAGATGCAACACTGCAATATCGTGATTGCAACTCCGGTAACATTCTTCTCCAGTAATTACCATACCATAGTTGCAGTTTCGATAAATCTTTTCGTCAGAATTCGTTGAAACTGGAAAAAAAAGTAGTCGGAGTTGACAAAAATTGACTGGAGTTGTCCGATGACCACAACAAAATTTAAAAAAAGAAAAAAACTCGCCAAAGTTGATTACCGTTGACCGCTGGAGTTGACTGACCAATACCGGTTGGTGATGAAATAAATAATTAATATATATTTATAATATATTAATTATAATAAAATAAAATATTAAAAATATCAATAATTCTAAATCAATTCTTACTCAACAATGATACTCATCAATGTTTTTTCGCATTGTCAGTCCTGGCTCCACCTATCGTCGGTGTTGTTGCCTTATCTGGAGAAATTTACCAACAAGCCCAGAAAATGATTATATGACTTATGACTGAAAAATATTGAAATTTAATAGGAATATTAAACAGTTTTAAAAGTTTTAAAGATGTTGAAACCTTATATTTATCTACGATCATTTTCTTGATCAGTTGCACTTTCCTATCCAAACATCTAATGCAGCACATTGACTCCTTGAGTTCTCTGGTAACATTATCATCATCTTTTAACCACACTCGCAGAGAAAGGGTAAGTAAGTAAAAATAACTAAAAAACTAACAAACTCATTATTTAGGAATTAACCCCTTGAATGTCAAAAGATTACAGTACTTATACCAGATTGTTTTTCAACTTCATTCTTGTGACTCTCAATTGTGTCAAAAAGATTATAATACGTATAACTGTATTTACCGCTAGAATAAATAACTTATGTAGACTCATCTACATACTTCATACTTATCCTAAGTAATTTAAGTGATAAATAATTAAGAGTATGCATAAATAGTAACTAACGAATTACCTCTAATTCAGGCGCAAACATGTTAAGTACTTCGAACACTCCAACTAGGCATTCAAAAAGCGCTTAGACAACACCGTATGAATCTACATATATAAATAAAGTCAGGTACGACAAATAAATAATGAAGATATCTAATGAGAGACTAACCCTGAAATTGAATTCAATCTCCCTTATTTTCTTCATGTAGTTATCTAAATCTTTAATTGACTCGTATGCAACATCTTCAAGTGCTATTGCAGCATGAACAACTCTATCCGGCCAAATGAAGGACACATCATTATGTGAAAGCCAACAAAACAACTTATGTGTGAGAGAGAGATTTACATAAATACTTACTTCGAGTTTATTGTCTTGAAAAGTATATCCAGATTCGAATCCTTCAAGGAGCCTCCTATCCACTTATCACGATATTTTTCATAGGTTAAAACATTAAATTTCTAACGAATTTTGAAATATTTCGATACAATATCACTGGAACAGCTTCCTTGTCCTCCAGATTTAACAGAATTTTTGGACTTCGAACACCCTTCATCTTCCCTTGATATTTCGAGAGGCTTGAGTGGGTCCCCCAACTCAAGCGTAGGGACAGGGTCCTCCTTTGAACACTCAAGAGCCAAAATGCTCTCCCTCAGCAAAATACGTTTTCTCTTGAGATCAGGAAAATCACCTATCATTTCTATTGTCTTCTGAACAAGGAGATCAATCTCCGCTAGTTTCTTATCTTCATATTTCTATCCTTCAGCCCAAGCAGTCTTTTCCTTTCAATATCGTACACCTTTTAGACGAAGAAATATGGGTGTTCTTTTCGATCCAGAATCTTCATTTTCAAGGGTATAAAGTGTGGATTACTAATAAGAAGATTCCAGAGTGGAGAGAACACCCAGGTTTCTTCGTCCAAAAAGGTGTACATATTGAAGGGAAAAGACTGTTTAGGCTGAAGGATAAGGAATATGAAAAGAATAAACAAGCGATTGATCTTCTTGTTGAGAAGACAATAAAAAGCATAAGTGATTTTCCCAAATTAAATAGTAGGATGCATACTTATGTTGAAAAACAAGAAAACCCTAATCCCAAATTAGTTAGATTACTAAAATAACCTTTATTAAAAACAATAAACTAACTAATTAATATGAAAAATAAAACATAAGTTTTTTTAATATATATTGGAGAGAACCAAAGCCCTTGTCAATTGGGCTAATCAATGTTTAGATAAAACATAATTTAATTATCACATCACAAACTAAGAAAGTACTTTGATATTTTAAATATTTGTTGAAAATATAAATTATAATATTTAATTAGGAGTAAAAGTGGTATAAAAAATGAAAGAGTGTCTTGATTTTTTATAAAGTGATAAACTTTTGGAATCAACTATTTTTGGTATGAGTGACAACCTTTTGAAAACGGAGAAAGTAAATACTAAACATAAAATTAAACTAATTAAAAATTAGATAATATTGTATCATTTTTTAACATCTGTTTAAATCAAGGGCGGGAGAAAGAGCGAGATCCACGGATTCATGGTTTGGCAAGCCACCTATATTTTCTTATTCTCTTCATATTCATTTTCCTTCATCCCAAACAATCTATTCCTTCAATATTGTACACCCTTTGCACACTATAACTTGGGTGTACTTTTTGCCACAAAATTTGCTTATTCAAGGGTATAAAATTCCGCATGCACTTGTGGATTATTGATTCAGCTAAAAATTTCGCGATGGAAGTTATAGAAAAGCTACCTTGAATCACGAGTTTTCCAACTTTTCCCACTATTCTTTTGAGCTTCGCCGGGATTATAAAACTGTTAGTTTTTAATTCTGATATCCCTTTCGTATCCACGGTTTTCCTGTAATGTAAGTAGAGTGATGATATAGTCTTGTGCTTTAAAAATTCCACGAAAGATCCCTTTCATAGCATTTTAGAGCAAATGAACTAGAGGACTCCAATTTTGAAGACAACAAGGGACTGACCATGCAATTAACCCATTCCCAATACAAAGCCAACCTTAAGCCCACGTATGGATTCATAGGTTCTCCCTAGGCATTAAAGAGAACATGGTCCTCCTAAATAAAGATCCAAGAAACATATCAAAACTCAAATCAAATAGACAAATAGACAAAACTAACTCCTCTAATTTATGATGTTATGTGAAATAGTCAATATACCCTAACTCTACCCTAATTCAAAATTAAACCCTCTACTTGTTATTATTTGAACCACGAGCTAGTGTAATCAAACTGGATAGAGATATTAATTCTAGATAGAAAGATAATTTTGTTTGCATTTTTTAGTGTTAAAAAGTCGATATTATGTTGTTATGACACAACTCAGATATCAATATATGGGTGTCATCAGTAGATCGGCCAATAATAAACATTATATCTCAACGAACAAAGGTGCATACCCTGAGTATTCTTTACGATTTATGCTTGCATACATCCTAAAGAACACTTTACGATTTATGCTTGCATACATCCTAAAGAACAGGAAGAGCTATGGAAACACTCTTTTATTCATTTTGTAGCCGAAATGTCCCATGGTTGGTAGTTGATAATTTTGATAATATAGGTAAAGCAGTGGATAACTAAGGTGGTCTACTTGCAAACATGCGAATGGTGGACCAAACAGTAACCACTCCAACGTTCCTTGAGATAAGTAAGAATTTGAAGTGGAACCTTGCATACGTGTATTTATGGAGTAATTTATACTTCTGACCAATTGTTGGTAAGTATGAATTTGAAGTACTAAATTGTATATAGTATAGTTGTAGGACTCAAACAAATTCTTGAATACATTTAGGTTCTTTGATTATTCTTGTTATTTACCTCTTGAATTTTTAATCACAATATCAATATATTTTCTCTAAGTAAAAAAAAACCTAATTGTAAAAAACAACATGCTTCAATAAGAAAATAAAGGAATAAGAATTTATAGATAAAAAATCTCAGATTTGACCAAAAAAATCCCAAATTTGCAACAATACAAGTCAAACAACACCTTTATTTTTTATTAGTCGTGTTGATATTTTTAATCGTCGAAACAATCGATCCAACTCTAGAATAACCAACCACACACACCTCACCAACGAGGATCTCACCCTTAGTGAGTTCATGTTTTCCAGATATTAATCAATAACAATGAATCAGTTCTTACTCAAAAATGATCTGTTTTTACTCAGCAATGATCCTCATTAACACTTTTTCGCATTGTCGGTCCAGGCTCCACCTATCTGGAGGAATTTACCAATACTGAGCGCACAATATACACTCCAACTGAAAGAACAAGCCCAGAAAAGGATTAATATATGACTGAAAAATGTTGTAATTTAATTGGAATATTAAACGGTGTTAAAAAATTTCGAAGATGTCCAAACCTTATATATATATCTCCGATCATTTTATTGATCAGTTTCACTTTCTTATTTGAACATCTAATGCAGCACACATTAGTCATATGTCACAAACCACAAAAGAAAGCACAAATATTAACTAGTTTGCTCAACTTGTTTTAGAGATTAAATTGAATATTGTAAATAAAAATGTATCCTATTTTTTAGGAGTTTTAGCGTCATTAAAACACAAACAGATTAGATTGGAAAAACAGACATGTATATTCTCTGACTCCTTGGGTGGCCTGGTAACATTCTCCTCACCCTGTAGCCACACCTGCAGAGAAAGGGTGTGTAAGTAAATATAACTAAAAAAACTAACAAACTCGTTATTTAGGAATTCATCATCTTGTAATGTATGGTCAAAAGTTTATAATACTTATACCATATTATTATGTAACTACATTTTTCTATCTTTCAAATGGTTCATAAGATTATAATACTTAAAAATATATTTACAACTAGAATAACTAACTTATGTAGACTCATTTACATACTTTATACTTATCTTAAGAAATTTTAGTGAAAACTAATTAAGAGAGTACATAAATAATAACTAACAAATTAACTCTAGCTCAGGCGTAGACATGTTGAGTAGCTTTAGAGGCTCCAACACCGAATTTAAAAAGCGCCTAGAAAACACTGTGTTAATCTACATATAAAAATAAAGTCAGGTATGGTAAATAATAAAATTATAAATAATCATCCACCTCATCTTCTTGGTGTAGTCTTCAGGATCTTTAATTGACTCTAATGCATCATCTTCAAGTGTTATTGCAGCTTGAACAGCTCTATCCGGCCAAATGAAGGATACATCGTCCTGTGAAATCCAACAACACCACTTTTTTAAATGACCATAAACTTAAAAAGTAAGTGTATGTGTGTGTATGAGAGAGAGTGTTAGTCCTTTTTTGTTTTATTTACATTATAAGGGTTAAATTCACATGTCACTGTACAATTGATATGATAAACAACCAAAATACCTTTAAATGTGTCATTAGGGAAATACAAAAGAAAAGGATAACATTGTCACAAAATAAAAACATAAGGGACCAAAATGTTACACTTAAAAGATAAAAGAATTAACACTAAGGGATTAAAATGTTATTTTTGCAAGATAAGGGACGAAATGAGTTATTTACCCAAAGAAAGATGCAAAACACAAGTACATAAAATTAGTTTAAAAGATATTGTAAAAGTTTTATTGCAAAAAGGCCCTAAAAATATCATTTTACTAGCCAAAACATATAACATGATGAAAATACAAAAAAGTGACTAATATTTTCATATAATTTAAATATAAGGGGCTTAAATGTCACATTTACGAGATAAAGGACTAACCTTGTCATGAAACCCAAAAAATACAATTAATGTGAACAGCAGCGGTATTGAGGACTTGGCGCTCAGCACAGCAGAAATGGCTGGAGGCGAATACGTCTGTGGAAGTTAGTTATGAAGACCTGCAATGGCCGATTGTTATTGCAGCTGCACTATGGGTGATTTGGAGTAGGGCTAAGCAAATTCATATTCAATCACACCCTTCAAACTCCTATATTTGACGGCTTAAAGAATGATATTGCAAGATTGGCCACGGATTTTGTACATGCATGAGGAAAGGAGCAAGACGGCGAATTATTCCGCAAAGAACTCGCTTGTGAGATGGGTGAAGTCGCAAGGGTGTAGTAAACTAAGAATGGAAGTTGTGATGTGGTTAAAAAAGGACGAGATAGGTGGTTATTAAAGGAGGACGATGGGTCCTTTTTAGCGGGATTCTCCGGATGTTGTGTGGTGAGTCTCTTCTTTGTTTGGAACTGTTAGCGCTTCCCTATGGATTGAGATGGATGATCAAATGAGGAATTCAGGTTATGTGTATTGAGACTGATTCGATGGAGTTTCATGCGCTAGTGAAGGGTGGTGGTTGCTCCGAGAATTTTTCTTGTCACATCAAGCGTGATTGCATGAGGATCTTACGGGAATATACGGATATGAATTGAATCACATTTTTCGAGAAGCGAATGAGTGTGCAGACATGCTAGCGGAAAATGGTGCAAATATGTTAGAGGTACCATGCGAATATGAATGCCCTCTTGAATATTTGTGGGGAAGTATATTGGAGACAGGAGTGGGCGCGCATATAATAAGATTGTGTTAGAATCCCCTTGAAGATGTTAGTTAAAAAAGAAATGTTGTAGTAGAACAAAGAAAACATAAGTTACTTTCCATAATATAAAAGATATTACGCGTTTTAAAGTCCAACATGACAGAGATAGATCCAAAATGTTAAATAATAGGCTGAACCTGAAACAAGTATCAGAAGAAGTATATCAATCATGAATCAATTATAGAAAAATCTGTGATAAAAGATATATGGTAAGAACTTCAGCAATAGGTGAAGTTTATGATCAGTCAAAAGGGAAACCATTCAAAATACCATTGAAGAAAGGGTAAGACTTCCATCCAATATTGGATGGTCCAATATTCATATCACTACCATTACTTATTATAACAAAACACATGTCATTAAATTAATAATTTAGTTACTTTTGCAAGTTTAAAACATGGACTTGCTTATGTCATTAAATAAAATCTAAAAAAAAAAAAAAAATTTATCTTAATATACACCATTACACAAAGTAAAAGGAGTAACTAACCTATTAGGTCCTTTATCTTTTAATATTTTTGACAATTTAGTACCTTTTCGTGTGACTGTAACCTGTTTGTTCTTAATTCTTTTAATTTTATGACAGCGTTGGTCTTTTTTGATTTCCCTTACAGTATAAGGGTTATTAAATTCACATGTCACTATATAATTGATGTGATAGACTACCAAAGTATCCTTAAATGTATTTTTTTACTACTACATTGTCACAAAACCAAAAGATAAAGGACTTAAAATGGCTGCATTTACAAATTAAGGACTAACATTGTTACAAATATAAAAAATAAGGGACTTAAATGTTACTTTTTAAAACTAAGGGACCAAATTGTCAAAATATGTAAACAAGGGACCGAATGAGTGAAGTAGTATCGAGAAACATACAATCATTTTATGACACTAATTGTACTATAAATCCCTATATTATGAGCAAATTGCACTACAGGTCCCTATATTATGCAAAAAATACATCTAAAAGTTCCTATATTATGTAAAAAATGCATTACACACAGCAACCCAGTTTGGAGCTAATTACACTATAATTCCCTATATTATGAGAAAATTGCACAACATGCCCCTATTTTATGCAAAAATTACACCTAAATCCCTATGTTATGTAAAAAATGCATTACACAACCCCCTAACACAGTTTGGCGCTAATTGCACTATAAATCCCTAAATCATGAGAAAGTTGAATTACAAGTCCCTATATTATGCAAAAAGTACACCCTATATTATGTAAAATAACTGCATTACACACACCCCCAACCCAATTTAGCGCTAATTGCACTATAAATCCCTATATTATGAGAAAATTGCACTACAGGCCCCTATATTATGCAAAAATTACACTAAAGGTCCTAAATTATGTAAAAAAGAACATTATATCCCCATCCCCAATCCAGTTTGGCTCCACCCTAGTTTCTAACATAAGGACTAACATTGTCACAAAAATCAAAATTCAAGGAACTTAAACATTACATTTGCAACATCCATGACCAATCTATCAAAACATGCTAACACGAGAGACCAAAAGAGTAAAGAAAAAGTATCGAAAACATACCATCATTTTTCAACAGTTGATCTAGTTTCAGGGTCTAAATAAAATATCTTGCTAGTTTCGGGGTCAACTTTTTGAGTATTTACTTCAGGTTCACCCTTCACCAAACATTTCCACCAGTCTATTTGATCTTGCTGTGTGAGTAGTACAGACACATGCTCTGCAAAAAAATTTTAATATTAAACTTCATAAATCTCACAAATACATATTTATTTTACAAAAAATTACAATATGGGAAGGAAAAATCCCCCAAATAGTACATAAAACTATACCATTTTTACCTCATTGGTCCTCCAACTTTAAAAGTTATGTGAATGGTCCTTAAACTTAGTTTTTGTCTCACAGTTAGTCTCTGTGTTGGGGGCCGATAAAGCCCCCCTATTTTTCAATAAAATAAAATTAATAAAGGGACCAACTTTGCGTTTTTTGTATAATATATAGACCTTTATGCAATTTTTTATACTATAGGGACCAATAGTATAATTAAGTCCAAAAAATTAATATAGGGACCAATTGTATGATTTTTGGATAATATAGGACCTTAGTGCAATTTACAGAGACCTATAGTGTAATTAAGTCAAAAAAAAATCGCACCTAACAAAAAAACCTGGCTATGCCCTGTTTCAAAGTTAAATACCATGTGGCAAAGAAGTTTGAGGGCCAAACCAGTACCAGGGAAATTTTCTCTATTAGTAATTATGAAAATACATGCCACCAGGTGAATTTAACAGTAAAAATGGGTGCAAATTTGTTATTAGGAGGAGGGACTAATGGTGGTAAAAGAACAAAGTTGAAGGACTATTCGTTAGCTTTTAAAGTTCGAGGACCAACCAGTAAAAGAGATACATTTCAAGGATTTTTTAATGTTACAACCACTACACAAACTTCCTAAAACACCCCTGAGATAAAGCACATATAGAAGAATAAGACCAATAAATAAACGAACCAAGACTCCAAAAGCAATCATCTGGTATCACAGGCTTGTGTAGTTCACCCTGCAAATACATTATATATTAACATCAGAAACTAAGTTTAAATCTACTAATAAAAAAATAAAAAGTGTATAAATCTAAATAATGAGCACGCTTAAACAAAAAGAAAGATAATCTTACATCAATGATTGGAGACTGACCCTTGGTTCCAACTTTAAGACGGTTCTTCTTGATTTCACAAACATAAAACCTTGATTTTGTGCTAGGTGGCACAAGGATAGTCACATTAGCATCTACTAGAGTCTGAGTCCATGAGTAATTTTCAAAACCAAGTTCAATTTCCTTATTTGGAACTGATCGGAAAATGCAAACAGAATTAATATAAGTGATATAAGAAAATCGTTTACTGATTGATTTGAGATTTAAAAGAATCATGTATACACAATTTCAGTGATATAATTAGCACATATACATATACAAACAAAATTAATTGTAAATACTCGAGATCCTTTACTGCTCTAAGTAGTAAATTGATTGATTCGATATTTAAGAAAACATATATACACGATTCCAGTAATATAATTATCACATATACTAAGTACTCGTGATCCCTTACTAATCTACCTAGTATATTGATAGATTCAAAATTTAGGAACAATGCATACACGATTTTGATATAATTAACTAATGTATATACAAAAATTAAATTAATCGAAAGTACCTCGAGGTCCTTTACTAGCATCTTTTAGCTCCTTCTCCTTAACATAAACCACATCATCTCTTTCCTATTTAGATTTTGAACTCCCCAGTCTTTCCGTTGCCTTTAGAAGCTTCAGCAGCCTTCTTCTTTGCCTCCTCGGCAGTAGTAGCGGCCGCTGCATTGATTTTCTTAATCACCTATTTGGCCACCGCATTGCCATCGTTGACCACGAAATCACTTATCAGTAGATCTTATAAGAGCTATGAAAGGCTCTCAAACAAGGGAGCTTATAAGTACCATTTCCAATAATGTAGTGAAAACACTTTACTCTACTTATCAGTGGTAATAGCGACAAGATCGTTACAACACATATATTTATTTTTATATATTCATAGTGTGATTCTTTTATATATATATATATATATATTAGGTATAACCCGTGTCTGAAGATGAAAAAAATAAAAAACTGTATAATTATTTACTTTACTTGATTTTGAGGGGTATATTTAAAATTTAAGATTATTAAATTTTAATTATTTTATGCAACTATATATGTGGGATGTTGATGGTTATGGATGTGTGAGATTGAATGGATGTGTGAGATTGAACAATAGCCACTAAATTTTAGTAGGTATAGGCAAAGATAAGTGTTAAAGTTTAAGATAGAAATGAGATACATGAGAGAAAAGTAAGGCATTGACATTTTCAATAATTTATCCTCAGGATAAAATATTATGATAATTATAATATTCAACACTTCAATATTTTATATAACTAATGAATTATTAATTTTTCTCCAAAATATATATCAATTTTCTCCTACAGAATAAAGAAAATAATTCAAAAAGTTGACTCATAAAACTCATAAAATCAGCTTAACTGTACAAAATTACAAACCAAAACTGTATAAAATCTTAAAATTTTATTTTAAACAAAAGTGAATATTTGTCACCAACCAAAAAAAACCATAAAAAATAATGATGTTGATTTCTAAGATTATATCTGAAAAATTAACAAAGTAACAGAAAAATGGGTCTTTAAGATTGCGTGAGAAAATATTCTCAAAGTAACAAAAAATGTAAATTCTACCCTGAACAAAAAAAATATTCCATCAAATAAAGTATAAGCAAAAATCTGAATTAAACGAAAGAATTAGAAACAAAATAAGTAGTCATATAGATTTTTAATAAAAAAAAAATATAAATGAATAGATTATGCTTCAAAGCAAGCATTTACAAACAGTGATGTACAATCTTTAAGTACTTCCATAAAGGTCTTAATCAAGCATTGATAAATAAGTATTCACAATGAACTATAAGTTACACTTCCCAAGTTCAACTGCTAATTAACCTTTCTTCAAGACACAGTTTGATGGTTCAAATAATGAACTTGAGGTTTGATTAGTCTTCAATGTATATGATTCAGTTGCTTTAAAATTCATATTCCATCCTCGTAACACGTCCAGATGGTTGTTGACCATGTAATTTTATTGCGTCAAACACTCCAACAAAAACATAATCGTTGACATTAGGAATATGAGTTATCATCTTTCAAAGCATTGGATGTTCAAACACTATTCTTAATTTCTATGGTACCATTACACATATACCAAAACACAATTACATCATAAACATGAACCTAATCCAATTCATACGTCCACATCCACAGATAAATGAAGAATATTCAACATCCTTTTGTTCATTCCCATAATTGTACCTTCCCCACTCTACTTTCACAAAATCTATTCACTCCACACAAACCTTACATATGAATAAGCTTAAAAATGAAACAATTAACCACAATGACAAAATCAGCTAACACATAGATAAATCTGGTATTGTTAAATTAACATCAATTCCAAAAAATATTGGATCTGAAATCCAAAAGAAAAAAAATCCTAGAAAGTAATTCAAAAATCAATGGATTAAACAATTGAAAAAGCTCACCGGAAAAGCCATGGAGAGGACAACCATATGCCAAAACATGATTGACAGTTAATTATGACTCAGATTTGCCGAGTCAGAAACCCTAATCAGCAAAAGGAGTTGCTTTTCTTTTACTTTGATTTGGGCTTATAGAAAATAAAAGTATAATCAATGACGCAATTAACTCACTATTTCTAGCTTCTCTATAATCCCCTAACTCACTCTCTTTAGGTATTTTATAACCGGGAACTATAATGCAATTAACTTAATATTATCATATCACATGGACCAATGATTCAATTAATCTTATATCCAATAATCTTTCAAACCCTAGAAAATTTAGTCGGTAACATTTTAATCATATGAATTTTACAAACTTAAGATCAAAACTTAAATTTCAAACACCTTTAAGCTTTAACTATGGAAATGGACAACATTAGCACTACTTCAGTACATTAAACTAACAAAGAATATAAATATTATAACTTAGCATCGATTTTTTTGGCTTCAAGCTTAGCATCTTCATAGGATTAGGAATAGGATTTGGTTTTGTCACTTGATGATAGCTATTGATGATACACCAAATATTTGAATTCGGAAAAAAAAAGGAATAGGAGCTAATTAGTGGATGACGATGGCGATAAAGGAATCATCATCAGATATTTCATCTTATCACTCACTATGCTATTCAGTTGTAATAAAATGATCACTGGAACAATAACGATTGAACTGATAAGATTCTTTTTTTCTATACTTAGATGACTAAAGATCAAATTTACTCACATTTACACAAACCTTCATATACTAAATCTACTAAATTACACCAAGAACTAAATCAAACATGTAGTAAATATTCAGAAAAAATATTCAGAGGGATCAAAACATGAAGATCAAGGATGCAAATTGCAATTGTCCTGTAAAATCATCATTCATATAAAATTTGTAAGCTAGCTATCATGAATATCTTATTATTCATACAAACAAAATTAATCATAATGGCAAAAATATAAATCATCGGGAGTAAATTGTTTCCACTAACCTTGTTTTTGTCACACCAGCCTAGTACAAATTAAATATCTTGAAAAATATCTCGATTACTCTGTCTAGAAGAAGTCCTTTGATGTACAATTCTACAAAAACGATGTATATAGTCAATCATGTGCAATGTTCCATGTAAACATAATAATTACTACAAAAGAAATTGTCTAAACACAAAAAACAAATAAGAAGAAATGGTTTGGGAGGCCCTGGATGGTGAAAAAGGTTGCGATTCGGGGTCCCACCGAGCAAAATAAATCTCAGTAAATACTTGCTTGCTTACCTAATTCAAACACATAGATTTGATATACTTAATAGTTGACATATGTGCACAAATTGTTACAGCATCTTTGGGTTATATGGTCAAATCTTCTAACTCTTCAGAATCATTATCCTGAAGTCATAAAAATAAAAAAATTAAATCAACATGAAAATGAAATTCTTGTTATAGTGTAACAAAGTGAGTTACACTCTCGTCTTTCACTCTTGTCATTCAGATATGGATAACAAAGAGAAGAAATAATGAAGAGATGTTGTGTGTTTTATCTATTGTTTTGTTTAAGTTATTTACCGTATCTTACAGATCATTCATGCTAAATGTTTCATTATTTGCCTCTTACCTTTTTTCTTAGCATCTGCCTAAAATCTAGTCTATATAATGACTTGTTGGTTAGTTAACTTTTTGTATAGACCATAGTCCTTATTCATCCCCCCCTTTTGGACTATGTGCTGGGGTAATAGATAACATAGTGGGTCTACTTACCAAACGTCTACAAAATGAGGATTTACAAATTTGTCAATGTGAATGGATTTTAAGCTTATCAAATCCAAGTTTCCATAAGGAAAACCCTACTTAGTCAATAGGTGATTTCATTATCTAGGTCTAAAGGAAAATACAAATTGTGAAATTGTAGCTCGATGTACGGTGGGAATTCTTGTATCTGTGAAATTAAATGTGGAGTAGTGCGAGATATTCTTGACAAGATACCACCAATATGAGTTAAAGGGTTGATCTCCTCTAAGAGAATGTTACAAAGAAAACCTTTAATGACTATTACTCATGAATATCAAAGTTGTTTAGAGGAATATTGGACACAACTGTAGGAACCAAATAATGTTCAGAAGGTTGCTAAGTTAGTTCCATTTCCGTGATATACGAAAAAAATAAACAATTTAGCATATTAAATTCAGTGCTGATAGAATAATGATTTACCAGAAAGATTATTGTTGCTTATTAACTCCTTAGTTGAATTATGTTTTCTTTTCTGAAGGCATTAAGTTCGTTGTTACCTATGAATGTTGGGTTAGTCACCAAAGTAAGGGGCTCGTCTCGATGGTACTCCACAAGGGATAATTTATTCAAGGAATTTTACATGAAGAAGATATGTCATAACTTTCCTTTTTTGGAATATGGTGTATTTATAGGATTTTCTATGTATAATTACGTTTAATATTCTTACTATTGTATAGTAGTTCTATTACCTTTATGAGTACTTTAGATATTGATAACGTGTATAGTGATATGAGATAATAAAGGATCCGAGCAGGCGCCACCGTGAGGAAAATGAACACAACTGTAATTGTACTTTTCTGTTCATAAAATTGATGAGATTAAATTAAAATTAAGTCAATATTTTAGAGTTTAACGGTAACAATTATTTTTTACCTTAATTTGGGTCTTCGATTGTTGATGACGATTATAAAATAGGTAAAATGAAATAAAAAAAAGAAGAAACGGTAACAATTAATTTTTACCTTAATTTGGGTCTTCGATTGTTGATGACGATTATAAAATAAGTAAAATGAAATAAAAGGAGAAAAAACAATTATTTTTACCTTAATTTGGGTCTTCCATAGAGAGTTGCAGAAGTGTGCTTGCGACTTCGATACATCCTCGGAAGAACTTTCGAATATTAATTTTAACCTAAGTGCGTGAGTGAAAGAAAGTATTATCGATCAAGCTTGGCCAATTTATGATCTACATATTTTGTAATTTCTTAAAGATTATAAAATCCATAAGATAAACAGAATAACCTGCAGAACAGATGAAGATTAGATGAAGATGAAAAGATGATTATTAATGGTAATGATATATTAAAATAACCTCCTGTTCCTCACCAAACTATCCATACTCATTCCCTTATGCATCAACAACAAAATATGACCACGAAACAGTTTAAATATACACTAATAGATGAAGATTAGATAAAGATGAAAAGATGATTATTACCCATTTGAATAAGCATGGCCTTGTTCATCAACAACCGAACCTGCCATCCACCAATAGCAGCCAGAATTTATTCTAATAAAGAACAAATTCAACTTACTTTTTAAATCTTTTATAACATAATTTTCAAATATTATACCGGTATAAATATAATATGAAGACTTACCTAAACAATCTTGACATTAGCAGAAGGCGGAAACGTGATTGTGAAGATGATAAAGAGATTTTGTTTTTGTTTGCAAGTGTGAAGAGATGAGTTTTAATTCATGCTTTTAGAGAAGGTTTAGGAGATAAAAGGGGATTTTATGAGTTTCTTTTAGGGAAATGGAGAAAAATAGAGAAAAATATGTAATTGATGGTAATATTAATGGTATCTTTTGATTTTTTTTTTGTTTGGGTATTAATAATAAGTGGGGCCAGAATCGATCCTGGCCACCATTTATGTCCCACCACTTATGTTTTTCCAAAATTGATCTGGACACCACTTAAGTGGGTGAATCAGGACCGTAGGAAAAACTTCGAAATATAATATAGATATATAGAAGAATATACTAACAAATAAGGATGTGAACACATGTTGATCACGTTATACTTTTTTCATGGTGAAGTTTCACGGTGCTCGACAAGTACACTTGTCGGCCTTTATTTTTATATATCTTGACTTTTTTGATGACTAATGACCCCTCATCCGGCGTTTATTAAGTGTGACGTATTTTGAAGAATACCTTTCACATATGAATTCATCGTCATTGTTAACGAAATCAACGCTCATACTGTAAACTATAAAAGAGAGAACAGATAAAGAGTTTGAGAGAATTATTATTATTGATTGAATTGAAGTTTACAGCTCAATGTGTGTTTATATATACAGAAGTCTACATACATACACATACACTCACTATTCCTAACTAATTCTGTTACAGTTTGTTGTTAGTGAGATGTCATTTGTGCTGAGTTGTTATGAGATGGTTTTGTTAAGTTGTCATCTTGTCATTCCATCTCAAGCTAAGCATGTTGATCATGGGAAGCTTGGCAAGTAGAGAGGTGAAGAGAGTAACTCCAAGGCCTTTGGTCAAGATTTCAGCAAGTTGATATGATGAAGAAACATGTCGAAAAAGAAGATATTTAGACTTGACTTGTTCTCTAATGAAGTGAATCGACATCAATATGCCTTGTTCTTGTGTGGAAAATTAGGTTATTAGCTAAAGCTTAAGCTGATAGATGATCACAAGCAGGAGAAGGTGTAGTAATAGGCAGATGAAGACTTTTGAGCAAATCCGTAAACCATTTCAATTCTGACACATGAGCTACAACTCTGTATTCAGCTTCCGTGGAGGACTTAGAAATAGTTGTTTGACGTTTTGATCCCCAAGAGACAAGATTATTACCTAATAAAATGCAATATCTTGTCGTAGAGCGTCTATCACGAGAATTACTCGCGCAATCTGAGTCTGAAAAAGCATAAAGAGAAGATGAAGATGGGGAAAATTTTAGGTTATAATGAGTTGTTCTTTTAATATATCTTGAGTAATTTCTTTAATGCTTCATAGTCTGCATTAGTAGGTTTATGCATAGTGATGTCTCCTTAAATGTTCTTATTTTCGACCCTTAGGAGACATCATTTTTGGTGTTTATTTAATCATTTCGATAGACTTTTGGACTAAATATGCAATAATATGATTTTCCTCTTTTAATTCTAGCATTTTTGATTTATTAAGCTTTTGCGCGTAATATTGGTATTTTTAGTGAATATTTTACAGGTTTTAGATGTTAGCTAGAAGAGGAATCCGAGGAGAAAGTCAAAGATCAAAAGATAGAGTCAAGACTTGAAAAGAAATCCCGAAGATATTATTTTTCGAGCTGAAAATCCATTTTCCAGGCCATAGATTGCTGATTTCGAGGTGCTTAAGCGATGATCTAGCTGTTGACCTTTGAAGAGAAATCATTCCTTATCGAATTACGGAACTTTAGCAACTGGAATGAGGTCAATCGGAGTTGTAACGCATCGGAAAAAGCTGTTTTAGTGAAGGTATATCAGCAGTTACGGGATTTTGGGCTAAGTTAGTGGACTTGGGCCTTTTATATTTCATTTAATTAAAAGCCTAGGTCCAAGTCCGAATTTCCACCTATAAAATCAGCCCTTGACTTCTATTTTACAGACAATTCACATTCTGCAAGATTAAAAACACCAGAGAGAAGCAACTGAAGGAAGGAGAAGAAGCTACAAGAGCTGGAGATGGTCTATATCTCCGTTCGTAGTCATTCCGATTCGGGAAATTAGGTTCTTTTATCTTTTTAATTCTGTAAACAATATGAATTCCTTTAATTTTAATTTCGTATTTCATTTTAATATGAGCTAAGTTTTATTTAGTGCTTGAGAACAAACAATGGGTGAATCCCAATTCTTATTAATTAACGAATGTTGAATTTGGGTTTTTATTGAATTAAACTAAATTAGGGCTTTTACTCTTTTCGATAAATTATGAATATTTACTGTTTTTAGCGTCATGAACTAGGAACAGGTAATAGTATTTAGGCTATTCCAATTAGTGGCAATTGGATCATCCTGACGGAGGGTTTAAATACGGAACCATTTATTCAATCTAGGATAGAAGTTAATGATTTTGACGAGCTTAGCTAATCCTAGGGCCAATGAGGTAATAACACTTAATCATCCAACGGTGGATCATATTTACCCTGACGGGACTAGTGACACTTTAGGATCGCCTTATAGTCCACCCTGACGGGGGTATAAGGAAATTAGAATCCCGACCATTGTAATTGACTAATTTAGCCCTTAAACAACATAAGTTAAGAAATAGGATAGGGAGGATCCTTGCGTTCTCAAGTGCTACTTCTCATATTGTGTTTTACATCATTTTACTTGCGTCTTAGCTTTTATTTGTATTTTAATATTTGTCTTTCATTCATTAGCTTTAATAACAAAAACCAAACAAGCATATTATTGTCTTTTATTTTCATAAGTGCACCAATCACTATTTGCTAGACATTGTGATCAACCATTCCGTCCTTGGAACGAATCTGTATTATCAGAAATACTACTTGGGACAACTGTACACTTGCGGTTGTGGTTCGATTATTTATTGCATTATTTTTAGAACACACAAAGGACCACCAAGTTTTTAGCGCCGCTGCCGGGGACGGCAGCGTGTGACCACGGTGTTTATCCTTTAGTGATAAGTGCATTTATTTTATTTTATCAGTTTTACGCTTCTTGTTTGTTAGCTTTTTCAGGTTTTTAGGTTTGGTATATGCGAAGAAGGCTATTCAAGGATCTAGAGCCAACACCTCCGATCCTTAGTAATCCAGAATCGTTGATCAGACTTGCTAACAAGAGAAGAAGAGAACGAGAAGCTTTAGAGGTAGAAGAGTTAAGTAACAGAATGGAAGAAATCAATCTTCAAGATAATCAAAACAATCAACTAGGCGCAAATGGCCAACCTTTGGCCCCAGGTGTTATTCCTCCAGTTCCACAACCACTGAATCCAAATCCTCAAGTTCAGATAGTGATGAATCAAGATCCGTGGTTTACTAATGGTCCTCCAGAAGTTCCATTCCGTGCTCCAGCTATAGGAGTAGGTGCTCCAGATATTAATGTTCCGCGTTTTCGTCCAGATTCGGGTATGTTAGCTCAGTTCCAGAATTTTGGTAATTTTCGTGGTAGACCAGTAGAAGATCCTCTCAGGGCAGTACAGAAATTCAAACAGATATGTGATTCTTATATCACAGAAGGGGTCTCGAGAGAACAGATGTATTTTGCTGCTTTTAAGTTCTTTGTTACTGAGGGAGCAAGTGAATGGCACGATACGCAAGATCCTATGAAGATCACCAATTGGGACCAATTAGAGATTGCGTTCTTTGACAGGTATTACCCAAGTAACATGAGGTTAGATGCTGAATTAGAATTGACACATTTCCGTCAAGAATATGATGAAACTTTGGGTAAGAGTTGGACAAGATTTCAGATGTGCTTACGCAGAGTTCCCAATCATGGCTATTCAGAACAACAACAGCTTAAGATCTTTTATAGAGGCCTTGAGGGGAAGTCGAGAGAGAAGTTGGATACGCTATGTGGAGCAGGTTTTCTTCAAGTTCAACCCGCTCATGCTAAAATTATCTTAGAGAGAACAGTCAAGAATGAAGTTGGGTGGAATTCAGTAAGAGCACCGGTTAAGGGAGTGAATAATGTTGATATGGAGGAGAAATTTGCTACGTTTGAGAACAAGATTCAGAGTACTATTGAGCAACAATTGAAACAGCTTACTTTAGCTGTGAAAGAAGGATTTTCGGGTAAGAAGGTAGCTATGCATGCTGCACAAGAGGTTTATATGTGTCCGATTTGTCAGGTAGATGATCATGATGAGGAAAATTGTCCAAATAACCAAGAATCCGTGATGTTCATGTCCAATAGAGGTAACTTCAATTCAAGTGGTAATGGATATCAGCCGAACAGAAACCACCCTGGGTTTCAATACTCAAACCCTAATGGGGCAGTCAATCCTACCTATGCGTATCAGCCGCGTCCCCAAGGTAACAACTATAATCCAAGACCACACAACAATTATCAAGGAGGACGGAATCAGGGAAATTATGTACAAAGGCAAGCTCCTCAGAATACATACGATGAAACTTTAAACCAAAAAGCCTTACCTGCCCATCCACATGAAGGAGTAGTTACCCTTCAGAAAACCGTTGAAAATTTGATTGCTCTTCAAACACAAGCCTTAGAACGTCAGAACGCAGCTGAAGCGAATATGAAGATTTTCCAGAATCAGCTAAGCCAAATTAATAAACAGCTGAATCAGCGCCCACAAGGGCAACTGCTTAGCGATACTGAGAATCCGAAGCAACGCAAAGATTGTAATGCTGTTACATTGAGAAGTGGTAAGAACCTTCCTCCCCCTCCTTTTCCCATTATGAAAGAGAAAGAAGTACCAAGAAAAGAAAAGGAAGTGGTGGAGAAAGAGAAAGAGAAAGATAGTGAGGTTGAAGAAATAGTGAGACCAAGAGAAGTTCCAAAAAAGAAAGATGATATGGTGATTAATCGCCCTCCACCACCGTTTCCATCGCGAGTTCAGTAAAAGGGTGATTTGGGTGATTTTCAGAAATTCTTTAATAGAGTGAAGGGTCTAAGTATTAATATTCCGTTACTTGAGGCAATTCGAGATATTCCGAAGTATACGCAGTTTTTGAAGAGGGCCCTCACTAACAAAAGGCCCTATTGTGATAACGAGATGATTGGTCTTCCAGAAGAGTGTAGCGCGATTTGTCAAAGTAAATTACCTCCAAAGTTAGTAGATCCGGGGAGTTTCACGATTCCCATATCGATTGGAGAAGAATGGAGAGGAATAGCGCTATGTGACTTGGGAGCAAGCATAAATTTGATGCCCAAGTCGATCTTTGACAAGCTAAAAATTGGAAACGCAAGACCCACTTCTATGATCTTGCAAATGGCGGACAGGTCTCTTGCTCATCCTGAAGGCCGCATTGAGGATGTCCTTGTTAAGGCAGGTACACTTATATTTCCTGTTGATTTCGTAATCCTTGAATACAATGCAGATAGAAATGTCCCCATTATTTTGGGTAGACCGTTCCTGGCTACAGGAAGAACATTGATCGATGTAGAGAATGGCGAATTAACAATGAGGATACAAGATGAGGAAGTGAAATTCAATGTATTTCGAGCTATGAAATTCCCAGATTCTCAGGAAGATTGCTTCAGAATGGATGTAGTAGAGCAAGCCTCGCAAGAGGTATTTAATTGTTTAAATTTTGATGATATCTTGCAGGCTGCTTTAACATTAGATTCACCTGAGATGATGGAAGAGCTTACTGAAACAATAGCAGCTCTCAATTCTGAAAATCCGAAGTATAGGCGTCCTGCCTATGAACCGGTGAGAGAACCGGGGGAGATTGTTCCTAAAAAGAAGCCTTCAATTGAATCTCCTCCGGAATTGGAAGAAAAACCATTGCCAGCACACTTGAGGTATGCGTATTTAGGTACTAATGAAACTCTACTTGTTATTGTTTCAGCTAATTTAACAGGTCCTCAAGAAGATAAACTGTTGCGTGTGTTAAGAGCAAACAGAGAAGCAATAGGTTGGACAATTGCTGACATCAAAGGCATTAGTCCATCCTATTGTCAACACAAAATCATACTTGAAGATGTTAACGCACGCTCAGTTGAAGGTCAAAGAAGATTAATGCCCACTATGAAGGATGTGGTAAAGAAAGAGGTGATCAAGCTTTTAGATTCGGGGATTATTTATCCCATTTCGAGTAGTGAATGGGTGAGTCCGGTTCAGTGTGTACCGAAGAAGGGAGGAATGACAACAGTTCTTAATGATAAAAATGAAGCGATTCCTTCAAGAACGGTAGTTGGATGGAGAGTTTGTATGGATTATAGAAAGCTGAACAAAGCTACCAGAAAAGATCATTTCCCTTTACCCTTCATAGATCAGATGTTAGATAAATTAGCCGGAAGAGAGTACTATTGCTTCTTGGATGGTTATTCAGGGTATAATCAAATTTACGTGGCTCCAGAAGATCAACATAAAACAACATTTACATGCCCCTTTGGTACTTTTGCATATCGTAGAATGCCATTTGGGTTATGTAATGCTCCTGCTACCTTTCAAAGATGCATGATGGCCATCTTCTGGGATATGATCGATAACTTTCTTGAAGTGTTTATGGATGATTTCTCTGTATTTGGTGATGATTTTGATAAATGTTTAGACAATTTAGAGAAAGTGTTAATCAGATGCAAAGAAACAGATTTGGTATTAAACTGGGAGAAATGTCATTTCATGGTTCGCGAAGGTATTGTTCTGGGTCACAAAGTTTCGAGTGTTGGATTGGAAGTCGATAGAGCAAAGATTGAGGTAATTAAAACTCTTCCCCCTCCTGTTTCTGTTAAAGGGGTAAGAAGTTTTCTAGGCCATGCTGGCTTTTATAGGCGATTTATCAAAGACTTTTCTAAGATTGCGAAACCGTTATGCAACTTACTTGAAAAGGATTCCAAATTCCTTTTTGATGAAGCTTGTTTAGCGGCTTTCAAAGCAATCAAAGAAAAGCTTATTTCTGCTCCTATAGTAGTGCCTCCAGATTGGAATTTACCGTTTGAGGTTATGTGTGATGCGAGTGATTTATGTATGGGAGCTGTATTAGGACAAAGAAAAGAGAAAGTTTTTCATTCGATTTATTATGCTAGTAAAACTTTTAATGGTGCTCAGATTAATTACACAGTTACAGAAAAGGAGTTGCTAGCGGTTGTGTATTCATTCGATAAATTTCGCTCTTATCTTCTTGGAGCGAAAGTTATTGTTTATACAGATCATTCAGCAATTCGATATCTTATGGAGAAGAAAGATGCTAAACCAAGGTTAATCAGATGGGTTTTATTGCTTCAAGAGTTCGATTTAGAGATCAAGGATAGAAAAGGGTGCGAGAATCAGGTTGCAGATCATCTATCGAGATTAGAAGGTTCAGAGTTGAATAGTGGTACTGAAGCAGTTAGAGAAGAATTTCCTGATGAGAATCTATTCGAAGTTCGTGACTATGAAGCCCCTTGGTACGCGGATATTGCAAACTTAGTGGTAAGTGGTTCCTTTCCTGAAGGTTCAACTTATCAAGAGAGAAAAAGATTAGCTCACCGTGCAAAACAATTCTTTTGGGAGGATCCGTTCCTCTATAAAGTGTGTGCTGATCAGATGGTAAGAAGATGTGTAGCCAAGGAAGAAATTGAGGCGATCATAGCTGGGTGTCATGATTCACCTTACGGTGGACATTTCAAAGGAGATCGAACTGCTGCTAAGGTATTACAATCTGGTTTTTATTGGCCTTCTATTATAAAAGATTGTCATGAATATACTAAAAGATGTAATAGATGCCAATTTACCGGAAACATATCCAAGAGGGATGAGATGCCACGTAATAATGTATTAGAAGTTGAAATATTTGATGTTTGGGGTATAGATTTTATGGGTCCGTTCGTTCCTTCAAATGGCAACCTCTACATCTTATTAGCTGTTGATTACGTGTCTAAGTGGGTAGAAGCGGTGGCTCTACCTACCAATGATTCTAGAGTGGTGATTAAGTTCTTAAAATCACATATTTTCACTAGACATGGAACTCCAAGGGTGATTATTAGCGATGGAGGTACTCACTTCGTTAATAAGTATTTGAAGACTATTCTAGAGAAATATGGAGTCAGACACCGTGTATCTACTGCTTATCGTCCACAAGCCAATGGTCAAGCCGAAGTATCAAATCGTGAGGTAAAATCTATTTTAGAGAAAACCGTTAGTCCTACTAGAAAAGATTGGTCTATGAAATTAGATGATGCACTTTGGGCATATCGAACTGCTTTCAAAACCCCAGTAGGTGCTTCTCCGTATCGAATGGTTTATGGTAAGGCTTGTCACTTACCTCTTGAGTTAGAAATGGGTGCCTATTGGGCTATTGCAAAGTTAAATTTAGATCCTACACTAGCTGGTGAGAATCGAATGATGAAACTTAATGAGCTTGATGAATTTAGATTACATGCTTATGAAAATGCTAAACTTTACAAAGAAAACACTAAGAGATGGCATGATAATCGAATTCGAGAGAAGAACTTTGTAGTGGGACAAAGAGTGTTGAAATATAATTCGAAGTTCAGTAATTACCCGGGGAAATTAAGATCGAAGTGGTCGGGTCCTTACATTGTAACCAAGGTTACACCTCATGGAGCTATAGAGATAGAACATCCACTTGAGAACCGTACATTCATGGTGAACGGTCATCGTTTAAAGATATATCATGGAGGTGAAGACACCGATCGTGCAAAAGACCCACATCCCGGAGAGGTCATGTACCTCCTCGAAGCTCCTTAGAAGCACGAGGTAACCCGTCGAGCTTAACGACGTTAAACAAAAGCCAATTCCTTGTATATTAGTTTAAGTATTTCAATTTCCGTAGTGTAAATTAGTCAAAGTTTTCGTTGATTTTAGTTTTAAATTTTAAGAAATGAGGAAGGGTGTTTGTTTTTGATGATTTCAGGGGTATAATGGTCATGAGTTTGGGGTCAAACGATGGGAAAAACGAAAAAAAATTGAAGTCCACAGCAGGTTTGACCGGCTAGCCGGCATACCGGCCAAACGAGCAGATAGACCCCAACTCCCTGACCACTGCGTCAGCGACAACGCAGCAATGCTGCGTCTTCATTCGCGCCAGCGAGAAAGCACCGGCATGCCGGTCAACTGACCGGCTAGCCGGCCAACGAGGAAGAATGTTCTGGTCCTTGCGTCAGCGACGACGCAAGGTTGTTGCGTCATCAAATGCGCCATCGAGATTTCACAGGCATGCCGGCGAATCCGCCGGCTAGCCGGTCAAGGATTTCAAATTCCCTGACCATTGCGTCAGCGACGACGCAATATACTTGCGTTTTGAGGTAAAAAAAAAAAAAGAGTCGAATTTAGTAATTTTTTTTTTCCGCCGCCCTTTCGCCCGGCATACCGGCAAATCCGCCGGCTAGCCGGCCAGCTGTTGCGAGAGGCGGTTTTGACTTCATTAAACCTAGTTTTTTTGCCTCTTTTCCAAGCCAAACCTTATAATCCGAATTCTTGCCTCCACCTACTCCGAAAATCATCAACAAACAGCTATAAAATCATCAATTCAAGCCTTCTATCATCACAAAAACACAAAATCAACTCACATCCTCTCCAAAACATCATCAAATTTCACCTTTTTCTCCAAAAATTTCCTCTTCCCAACCTTGAAATTAAACCCAATTCTTTCAAAAATCTCTCTCTAATAACCTTAACCCATCTCATATAACACCTAGTTCTTCTATTTTTAAGCCTCAAAACCTAAAATTTCAAAGCTTTTCTCTAGCTTTTTCTCTATTTGAAGTTTTGAGTTTGGGGTGAAAAGAGATGACTAACAGAACCGATTCCATGTGTAACTATCGAAGAAACATACCAAGAAACAGGAACACTGTTGGAGCTAGCCCAGACCAAGCAATTGAGATTCCGGATTCGCGATCCAAAAAGACTGTCCAAAACCCAATTGCTCCGAAACGAAAAGAAAATCCGAGTAAGGCTAATCCGAAAAAGAGCATGTTAATTGATGAGAGTGATGAAGAAAGTGAGGAAGAAGTTGAAGAAGAAATTGAAGAAACTGAACAAGAAGTTCCCGAAGAACCAGTGCAACAACCGAAAGCTCCGCGTAGGAAAGCTTGGGCTCAAAAGCCTAAGAGAGTCTTCGTTCCTTGGGATACTCAGGTTCGTGATCGAATTAAATTTTTGAAGTTTGGTGAGGATATGAATCTTCCTAAGGGTATTATGACTAGTGCTTATAAATATTATGGTGTTACTTGTGATAAATTAGGTTGGAAGGAATTGAGAGAAAGGAAGCTTGAGTATATTCCTACCTTGGTGCGAGATTTTTATGAAGGAATCGCCTTCTCAAAAGAAGCTGTTATTATTCGCGAAAAGGTAGTTCCTTTCTCCGTTGAGCTTATTCGTAAATCATTGAAATTACCCGAGTTTTCCGGAATATGTCCGTTTCAAGAATCTCTTAAAGAACCTTCGTTTGATTATGAATCCCTTTGGGGAAAAGTGATTGTTGATGGGGCCCGCCCAATTCCCGAAGGAGAGAGATATCCTGGACAGATGTATAGTAGTAACTTGCTACCATGTGCTAAGATTTGGTCACGTTTCATAATTCCTACCTTCTTCGGAGTTAAACACATATCGGAAGTGAAGAAGGAGCATCTTTTGTTCATTAAATGTATTATTGAGGAGAAACCCATGGATGTTGCTCGTGTGATATATGATACCATCATGGAATTTGCTAGAATTCCTACTTCACAACAAAATCTCAAATTTCCTTGTACCGTCACTACTTTGTGCTTAGACGCAAAGGTTCCGCGTAAAGACGCAGAGATTGATCGTGTTGTAGTGTGTGAGAGCATGGGTTTAACTTTGATCAAGAATATTCATGATGAGGTGGTAAAAGCAACAAGGAATCCTAGAGCTCCTCCAAAGAAGAAGATGCATAAAACTGATGAGTTGGAAGCTAAAGTGAAGGTGTTAGAAGAGAACCAAGTGAAGATGATTGTGTCTTTAGGAAACGTTACAAAAGAATTAGAACTTCTCCGAAACATGTTAATGGGGGTGAGCACAATTCAACACGCCACCTATGGTATTCTCACGCAAGAGAAAGTTCATGGACGCAACACCGATAACCAGCCTTGCGCTGGTTAAGATACGTTTTCTATCCCTTTTGCGTTTTAGTTAGTTTAGTTTATTTTTATTGCGTTGAGTCTTTTCGAGTCGTGGGGACACGACTCATTTTTGAGTTTGGGGTGGGGTTCGTTGCCTCATCCCAATTTTTATGTGTTATATGTTTTATTTGCTTTCAATAAAAATAATTTTCGGAGTTGCGTTTGACTATAGAAGATTTTAAATGTCCCTTTAAGCATACTTTTGATGAATCTATGATAGTAAATAGTGGACTTTAGGGATTAATATAGAACACACTTACAATTGCATGCGAACATAGGTAATTGATAGGAAAAATTAATGAACAATGCAAATGAAGTAAGCTTGTACTTAAGGAATATGTTTGGTGTGTAGAACGTGAAATCTTAATTAGTAGAGAACCCACCTAGATATGAACTAAAGACAAGCTATGTACTTAGGAAATTGATAGGGGCAGTTCTTTGTTAGCCATTTGAAGCCTTTTAGCTTGCTATCCCTTATATTATAATTTTATCCGTCTTAGCCCAATTTTGAGCCTTAAGCCTTTCTTTTATAGCCACGATATAAGCCCATTATCCTTTAGATTATTAGGCATGACCAAATGACCCGCACTTGAATCACAACCCTGAGACTTGTCTCGAGCTTGAGTTTGGGGTGGTGGGACCACATTTGGGAATTTACATTGGGAAGGGATTATATGTGTTTGTATTGAGGCACAAAAATGAAAGATGATATTATTATTTGTAACCCTTTGCCGAGAAAAAAAAAAGGAAAAAAATAGAATAAAGAAAAAATTATTATAAGATACATGACTTTCACATCAAAATGATGGTCATGGGTATCTTGTACAAAAAAAAAAGAAATGAAAAAGAAAATAAAAAGAAAGAAAAAAATTGAATAAATCGGCAAAGTGGAATATTTTTGGAAATCATCTTAGATTTATTTGGGTTGACATTGGGGACGCAACTTTAGCGCGTCAAATGGGTGAGTGAGGACATTTTTTAGCGTAACTCAAGCTCGAGGACATGTGGATGGTAAGTGAGGAGAGAGCCAAAAGCTCACTTCAAATTTACCAAATATATATCCATACCGTCCTTAAGCCAATATTAAAACCATAAAGACCTCTTGATTCTTAAGTACATAGTGAATTTACACTTCTGTTGATAAGGAATATTTAGGTGGAACATTCAAAGCGATTTATGATTAATGACCATCCTATAGCCATCATACAGATATGAGTACAAGTGTAACCTTCAAGCATTGCAACTTTAATTTTATGATTGAGATTATTTATGTTTGATTTTGCATGATTAGTGTATGTATATGTTAGTTCTTGAAATTTTGCTATATGAGATTTATCTTAAGAATTGCTTTAGGTTTATTTGCTAAGCTTCTATTTGTTCTTGCGTTTACTTCTACCCCTTGTTCTGTTTTGTTTTGCTTTGTCGGGACGACAAAGGTTTGAGTTGGGGGTCTTGATGTCTCCTTAAATGTTCTTATTTTTGACCCTTAGGAGACATCATTTTTGGTGTTTATTTAATCATTTCGATAGACTTTTGGACTAAATATGCAATAATATGATTTTCCTCTTTTAATTCTAGCATTTTTGATTTATTAAGCTTTTGCGCGTAATATTGGTATTTTTAGTGAATATTTTACAGGTTTTAGATGTTAGCTAGAAGAGGAATCCGAGGAGAAAGTCAAAGATCAAAAGATAGAGTCAAGAGAAATCCCGAAGATATTATTTTTCGAGCTGAAAATCCATTTTCCAGGCCATAGATTGCTGATTTCGAGGTGCTTAAGCGATGATCTAGCTGTTGACCTTTGAAGAGAAATCATTCCTTATCGAATTACGGAACTTTAGCAACTGGAATGAGGTCAATCGGAGTTGTAACGCATCGGGAAAAGCTGTTTTAGTGAAGGTATATCAGTAGTTACGGGATTTTGGGCTAAGTTAGTGGACTTGGCCTTTTATATTCATTTAATTAAAAGCCTAGGTCCAAGTCCGAATTTCCACCTATAAAATCAGCCCTTGACTTCTATTTTACATACAATTCACATTCTGCAAGATTAAAAACACCAGAGAGAAGCAACTGAAGGAAGGAGAAGAAGCTACAAGAGCTGGAGAGGGTCTATATCTCCGTTCGTAGTCATTCCGATTCCGGAAATTAGGTTCTTTTATCTTTTTAATTCTGTAAACAATATGAATTCCTTTAATTTTAATTTCGTATTTCATTTTAATATGAGCTAAGTTTTATTTAGTGCTTGAGAACAAACAATGGGTGAATCCCAATTCTTATTAATTAACGAATGTTGAATTTGGGTTTTTATTGAATTAAACTAAATTAGGGCTTTTACTCTTTTCGATAAATTATGAATATTTACTGTTTTTAGCGTCATGAACTAGGAACAGGTAATAGTATTTAGGCTATTCCAATTAGTGGCAATTGGATCATCCTGACGGAGGGTTTAAATACGGAACCATTTATTCAATCTAGGATAGAAGTTAATGATTCTGACGAGCTTAGCTAATCCTAGGGCCAATGAGGTAATAACACTTAATCATCCAACGGTGGATCATATTTACCCTGACGGGACTAGTGACACTTTAGGATCGCCTTATAGTCCACCCTGACGGGGGTATAAGGAAATTAGAATCCCGACCATTGTAATTGATTAATTTAGCCCTTAAACAACATAAGTTAAGAAATAGGATAGGGAGGATCCTTGCGTTCTCAAGTGCTACTTCTCATATTGCGTTTTACATCATTTTACTTGCGTCTTAGCTTTTATTTGTATTTTAATATTTGTCTTTCATTCATTAGCTTTAATAACAAAAACCAAACAAACATATTATTGTCTTTTATTTTCATAAGTGCACCAATCACTATTTGCTAGACATTGTGATCAACCATTCCGTCCTTGGAACGAATCTGTATTATCAGAAATACTACTTGGGACAACCGTACACTTGCGGTTGTGGTTCGATTATTACGGTAGCGTGTGACCACGGTGTTTATCCTTTAGTGATAAGTGCATTTATTTTATTTTATCAGTTTTACGCTTCTTGTTTGTTAGCTTTTTCAGGTTTTTAGGTCTGGTGTATGCGAAGAAGGCTATTCAAGGATCTAGAGCCAACACCTCCGATCCTTAGTAATCCAGAATCGTTGATCAGACTTGCTAACAAGAGAAGAAGAGAACGAGAAGCTTTAGAGGTAGAAGAGTTAAGTAACAGAGAATGGAAGAAATCAATCTTCAAGATAATCAAAACAATCAACTAGGCGCAAATGGCCAACCTTTGGCCCCAGGTGTTATTCCTCCAGTTCCACAACCACTGAATCCAAATCCTCAAGTTCAGATAGTGATGAATCAAGATCCGTGGTTTACTAATGGTGCTCCAGAAGTTCCATTCCGTGCTCCAGCTATAGGAGTAGGTGCTCCAGATATTAATGTTCCGCGTTTTCGTCCAGATTCGGGTATGTTAGCTCAGTTCCAGAATTTTGGTAATTTTCGTGGTAGACCAGCAGAAGATCCTCTCAGGGAAGTACAGAAATTCAAACAGATATGTGATTCTTATATCACACAAGGGGTCTCGAGAGAACAGATGTATTTTGCTGCTTTTAAGTTCTTTGTTACTGAGGGAGCAAGTGAATGGCACGATACGCAAGATCCTACGAAGATTACCAATTGGGACCAATTAGAGATTGCGTTCTTTGACAGGTATTACCCAAGTAACATGAGGTTAGATGCTGAATTAGAATTGACACATTTCCGTCAAGAATATGATGAAACTTTGGGTAAGAGTTGGACAAGATTTCAGATGTGCTTACGCAGAGTTCCCAATCATGGCTATTCAGAACAACAACAGCTTAAGATCTTTTATAGAGGCCTTGAGGGGAAGTCGAGAGAGAAGTTGGATACGCTATGTGGAGTAGGTTTTCTTCAAGTTCAACCCGCTCATGCTAAAATTATCTTAGAGAGAACAGTCAAGAATGAAGTTGGGTGGAATTCAGTAAGAGCACCGGTTAAGGGAGTGAATAATGTTGATATGGAGGAGAAATTTGCTACGTTTGAGAACAAGATTCAGAGTACTATTGAGCAACAATTGAAACAGCTTACTTTAGCTGTGAAAGAAGGATTTTCGGGTAAGAAGGTAGCTGTGCATGCTGCACAAGAGGTTTATATGTGTCCGATTTGTCAGGTAGATGATCATGATGAGGAAAATTGTCCAAATAACCAAGAATCCGTGATGTTCATGTCTAATAGAGGTAACTTCAATTCAAGTGGTAATGGATATCAGCCTAACAGAAACCACCCTGGGTTTCAATACTCAAACCCTAATGGGGCAGTCAATCCTACCTATGCGTATCAGCCGCGTCCCCAAGGTAACAACTATAATCCAAGACCACACAACAATTATCAAGGAGGACGGAATCAGGGAAATTATGTACAAAGGCAAGCTCCTCAGAATACATACGATGAAACTTTAAACCAAAAAGCCTTACCTGCCCATCCACAAGAAGGAGTAGTTACCCTTCAGAAAACCGTTGAAAATTTGATTGCTCTTCAAACACAAGCCTTAGAACGTCAGAACGCAGCTGAAGCGAATATGAAGATTTTCCAGAATCAGCTAAGCCAAATTAATAAACAGCTGAATCAGCGCCCACAAGGGCAACTGCCTAGCGATACTGAGAATCCGAAGCAACGCGAAGATTGTAATGCTGTTACATTGAGAAGTGGTAAGAACCTTCCTCCCCCTCCTTTTCCCATTATGAAAGAGAAAGAAGTACCAAGAAAAGAAAAGGAAGTGGTGGAGAAAGAGAAAGAGAAAGATAGTGAGGTTGAAGAAATAGTGAGACCAAGAGAAGTTCCGAAAAAGAAAGATGATATGGTGATTAATCGCCCTCCACCACCGTTTCCATCGCGAGTTCAGTAAAAGGGTGATTTGGGTGATTTTCAGAAATTCTTTAATAGAGTGAAGGGTCTAAGTATTAATATTCCGTTACTTGAGGCAATTCGAGATATTCCGAGTATACGAAGTTTTTGAAGAGGGCCGTCACTAACAAAAGGCCCTATTGTGATAACGAGATGATTGGTCTTCCAGAAGAGTGTAGCGCGATTTGTCAAAGTAAATTACCTCCGAAGTTAGTAGATCCGGGGAGTTTCACGATTCCCATATCAATTGGAGAAGAATGGAGAGGAATAGCGCTATGTGACTTGGGAGCAAGCATAAATTTGATGCCCAAGTCGATCTTTGACAAGCTAAAAATTGGAAACGCAAGACCCACTTCTATGATCTTGCAAATGGCGGACAGGTCTGTTGCTCATCCTGAAGTCCGCATTGAGGATGTCCTTGTTAAGGCAGGTACACTTATATTTACTGTTGATTTCGTAATCCTTGAATACAATGCAGATAGAAATGTCCCCATTATTTTGGGTAGACCGTTCCTGGCTACAGGAAGAACATTGATCGATGTAGAGAATGGCGAATTAACAATGAGGATACAAGATGAGGAAGTGAAATTCAATGTATTTCGAGCTATGAAATTCCCAGATTCTCAGGAAGATTGCTTCAGAATGGATGTAGTAGAGCAAGCCTCGCAAGAGGTATTTAATTGTTTAAATTTTGATGATATCTTGCAGGCTGCTTTAACATTAGATTCACCTGAGATGATGGAAGAGCTTACTGAAACAATAGCAGCTCTCAATTCTGAAAATCCGAAGTATAGGCGTCCTGCCTATGAACCGGTGAGAGAACCTTGGGAGATTGTTCCTAAAAAGAAGCCTTCAATTGAATCTCCTCCGGAATTGGAAGAAAAACCATTGCCAGCACACTTTAGGTATGCGTATTTAGGTACTAATGAAACTCTACCTGTTATTGTTTCAGCTAATTTAACAGGTCCTCAAGAAGATAAACTGTTGCGTGTGTTAAGAGCAAACAGAGAAGCAATAGGTTGGACAATTGCTGACATCAAAGGCATTAGTCCATCCTATTGTCAACACAAAATCATACTTGAAGATGTTAACGCACGCTCAGTTGAAGGTCAAAGAAGATTAATGCCCACTATGAAGGATGTGGTAAAGAAAGAGGTGATCAAGCTTTTAGATGCGGGGATTATTTATCCCATTTCGAGTAGTGAATGGGTGAGTCCGGTTCAGTGTGTACCGAAGAAGGGAGGAATGACAACAGTTCTTAATGATAAAAATGAAGCGATTCCTTCAAGAACGGTAGTTGGATGGAGAGTTTGTATGGATTATAGAAAGCTGAACAAAGCCACCAGAAAAGATCATTTCCCTTTACCCTTCATAGATCAGATGTTAGATAAATTAGCCGGAAGAGAGTACTATTGATTCTTGGATGGTTATTCAGGGTATAATCAAATTTACGTGGCTCCAGAAGATCAACATAAAACAACATTTACATGCCCCTTTGGTACTTTTGCATATCGTAGAATGCCATTTGGGTTGTGTAATGCTCCTGCTACCTTTCAAAGATGCATGATGGCCATCTTCTGGGATATGATCGATAACTTTCTTGAAGTGTTTATGGATGATTTCTCTGTATTTGGTGATGATTTTGATAAATGTTTAGACAATTTAGAGAAAGTGTTAATCAGATGCAAAGAAACAGATTTGGTATTAAACTGGGAGAAATGTCATTTCATGGTTCGCGAAGGTATTGTTCTGGGTCACAAAGTTTCGAGTGTTGGATTGGAAGTCGATAGAGCAAAGATTGAGGTAATTAAAACTCTTCCCCCTCCTGTTTCTGTTAAAGGGGTAAGAAGTTTTCTAGGCCATGCTGGCTTTTATAGGCGATTTATCAAAGACTTTTCTAAGATTGCGAAACCGTTATGCAACTTACTTGAAAAGGATTCCAAATTCCTTTTTGATGAAGCTTGTTTAGCGGCTTTCAAAGCAATCAAAGAAAAGCTTATTTCTGCTCCTATAGTAGTGCCTCCAGATTGGAATTTACCGTTTGAGGTTATGTGTGATGCGAGTGATTTATGTATGGGAGCTGTATTAGGACAAAGAAAAGAGAAAGTTTTTCATTCGATTTATTATGCTAGTAAAACTTTTAATGGTGCTCAGATTAATTACACAGTTACAGAAAAGGAGTTGCTAGCGGTTGTGTATTCATTCGATAAATTTCGCTCTTATCTTCTTGGAGCGAAAGTTATTGTTTATACAGATCATTCAGCAATTCGATATCTTATGGAGAAGAAAGATGCTAAACCAAGGTTAATCAGATGGGTTTTATTGCTTCAAGAGTTCGATTTAGAGATCAAGGATAGAAAAGGGTGCGAGAATCAGGTTGCAGATCATCTATCGAGATTAGAAGGTTCAGAGTTGAATAGTGGTACTGAAGCAGTTAGAGAAGAATTTCCTGATGAGAATCTATTCGAAGTTCGTGACAATGAAGCCCATTGGTACGCGGATATTGCAAACTTAGTGGTAAGTGGTTCCTTTCCTGAAGGTTCAACTTATCAAGAGAGAAAAAGATTAGCTCACCGTGCAAAACAATTCTTTTGGGAGGATCCGTTCCTCTATAAAGTGTGTGCTGATCAGATGGTAAGAAGATGTGTAGCCAAGGAAGAAATTGAGGCGATCATAGCTGGGTGTCATGATTCACCTTACGGTGGACATTTCAAAGGAGATCGAACTGCTGCTAAGGTATTACAATCTGGTTTTTATTGGCCTTCTATTATAAAAGATTGTCATGAATATACTAAAAGATGTAATAGATGCCAATTTACCGGAAACATATCCAAGAGGGATGAGATGCCACGTAATAATGTATTAGAAGTTGAAATATTTGATGTTTGGGGTATAGATTTTATGGGTCCGTTCGTTCCTTCAAATGGCAACCTCTACATCTTATTAGCTGTTGATTACGTGTCTAAGTGGGTAGAAGCGGTGGCTCTACCTACCAATGATTCTAGAGTGGTGATTAAGTTCTTAAAATCACATATTTTCACTAGACATGGAACTCCAAGGGTGATTATTAGCGATGGAGGTACTCACTTCGTTAATAAGTATTTGAAGACTGTTCTAGAGAAATATGGAGTCAGACACCGTGTATCTACTGCTTATCATCCACAAGCCAATGGTCAAGCCGAAGTATCAAATCGTGAGGTAAAATCTATTTTAGAGAAAACCGTTAGTCCTACTAGAAAAGATTGGTCTATGAAATTAGATGATGCACTTTGGGCATATCGAACTGCTTTCAAAACCCCAGTAGGTGCTTCTCCGTATCGAATGGTTTATGGTAAGGCTTGTCACTTACCTCTTGAGTTAGAAATGGGTGCCTATTGGGCTATTGCAAAGTTAAATTTAGATCCTACACTAGCTGGTGAGAATCGAATGATGAAACTTAATGAGCTTGATGAATTTAGATTACATGCTTATGAAAATGCTAAACTTTACAAAGAAAACACTAAGAGATGGCATGATAATCGAATTCGAGAGAAGAACTTTGTAGTGGGACAAAGAGTGTTGAAATATAATTCGAAGTTCAGTAATTACCCGGGGAAATTAAGATCGAAGTGGTCGGGTCCTTACATTGTAACCAAGGTTACACCTCATGGAGCTATAGAGATAGAACATCCACTTGAGAACCGTACATTCATGGTGAACGGTCATCGTTTAAAGATATATCATGGAGGTGAAGACACCGATCGTGCAAAAGACCCACATCCCGGAGAGGTCATGTACCTCCTCGAAGCTCCTTAGAAGCACGAGGTAACCCGTCGAGCTTAACGACGTTAAACAAAAGCCAATTCCTTGTATATTAGTTTAAGTATTTCAATTTCCGTAGTGTAAATTAGTTAAAGTTTTCGTTGATTTTAGTTTTAAATTTTAAGAAATGAGGAAGGGTGTTTGTTTTTGATGATTTCAGGGGTATAATGGTCATGAGTTTGGGGTCAAACGATGGGAAAAACGAAAAAAAATTGAAGTCCACAGCAGGTTTGACCGGCTAGCCGGCATACCGGCCAAACGAGCAGATACACCCCAACTCCCTGACCACTGCGTCAGCGACAACGCAGCAATGCTGCGTCTTCATTCGCGCCAGCGAGAAAGCACCGGCATGCCGGTCAACTGACCGGCTAGCCGGCCAACGAGGAAGAATGTTCTGGTCCTTGCGTCAGCGACGACGCAAGGTTGTTGCGTCATCAAATGCGCCATCGAGATTTCACAGGCATGCCGGCGAATCCGCCGGCTAGCCGGTCAAGGATTTCAAATTCCCTGACCATTGCGTCAGCGACGACGCAATATACTTGCGTTTTGAGGTAAAAAAAAAAAAAAGAGTCGAATTTAGTAATTTTTTTTTCCGCCGCCCTTTCGCCCGGCATACCGGCAAATCCGCCGGCTAGCCGGCCAGCTGTTGCGAGAGGCGGTTTTGACTTCATTAAACCTAGTTTTTTTGCCTCTTTTCCAAGCCAAACCTTATAATCCGAATTCTTGCCTCCACCTACTCCGAAAATCATCAACAAACAGCTATAAAATCATCAATTCAAGCCTTCTATCATCACAAAAACACAAAATCAACTCACATCCTCTCCAAAACATCATCAAATTTCACCTTTTTCTCCAAAAATTTCCTCTTCCCAACCTTGAAATTAAACCCAATTCTTTCAAAAATCTCTCTCTAATAACCTTAACCCATCTCATATAACACCTAGTTCTTCTATTTTTAAGCCTCAAAACCTCAAATTTCAAAGCTTTTCTCTAGCTTTTTCTCTATTTGAAGTTTTGAGTTTGGGGTGAAAAGAGATGACTAACAGAACCGATTCCATGTGTAACTATCGAAGAAACATACCAAGAAACAGGAACACTGTTGGAGCTAGCCCAGACCAAGCAATTGAGATTCCGGATTCGCGATCCAAAAAGACTGTCCAAAACCCAATTGCTCCGAAACGAAAAGAAAATCCGAGTAAGGCTAATCCGAAAAAGAGCATGTTAATTGATGAGAGTGATGAAGAAAGTGAGGAAGAAGTTGAAGAAGAAATTGAAGAAACTGAACAAGAAGTTCCCGAAGAACCAGTGCAACAACCGAAAGCTCCGCGTAGGAAAGCTTGGGCTCAAAAGCCTAAGAGAGTCTTCGTTCCTTGGGATACTCAGGTTCGTGATCGAATTAAATTTTTGAAGTTTGGTGAGGATATGAATCTTCCTAAGGGTATTATGACTAGTGCTTATAAAGATTATGGTGTTACTTGTGATAAATTGGGTTGGAAGGAATTGAGAGAAAGGAAGCTTGAGTATATTCCTACCTTGGTGCGAGATTTTTATGAAGGAATCGCCTTCTCAAAAGAAGCTGTTATTATTCGCGAAAAGGTAGTTCCTTTCTCCGTTGAGCTTATTCGTAAATCATTGAAATTACCCGAGTTTTCCGGAATATGTCCGTTTCAAGAATCTCTTAAAGAACCTTCGTTTGATTATGAATCCCTTTGGGGAAAAGTGATTGTTGATGGGGCCCGCCCAATTCCCGAAGGAGAGAGATATCCTGGACAGATGTATAGTAGTAACTTGCTACCATGTGCTAAGATTTGGTCAGGTTTCATAATTCCTACCTTCTTCGTAGTTAAACACATATCGGAAGTGAAGAAGGAGCATCTTTTGTTCATTAAATGTATTATTGAGGAGAAACCCATGGATGTTGCTCGTGTGATATATGATACCATCATGGAATTTGCTAGAATTCCTACTTCACAACAAAATCTCAAATTTCCTTGTACCGTCACTACTTTGTGCTTAGACGCAAAGGTTCCGCGTAAAGACGCAGAGATTGATCGTGTTGTAGTGTGTGAGAGCATGGGTTTAACTTTGATCAAGAATATTCATGATGAGGTGGTAAAAGCAACAAGGAATCCTAGAGCTCCTCCAAAGAAGAAGATGCATAAAACTGATGAGTTGGAAGCTAAAGTGAAGGTGTTAGAAGAGAACCAAGTGAAGATGATTGTGTCTTTAGGAAACTTTACAAAAGAATTATAACTTCTCCGAAACATGTTAATGGGGGTGAGCACAATTCAACACGCCACCTATGGTATTCTCACGCAAGAGAAAGTTCATGGACGCAACACCGATAACCAGCCTTGCGCTGGTTAAGATACGTTTTCTATCCCTTTCGCGTTTTAGTTAGTTTAGTTTATTTTTATTGCGTTGAGTCTTTTCGAGTCGTGGGGACACGACTCATTTTTGAGTTTGGGGCGGGGTTCGTTGCCTCATCCCAATTTTTATGTGTTATATGTTTTATTTGCTTTCAATAAAAATAATTTTCGGAGTTGCGTTTGACTATAGAAGATTTTAAATGTCCCTTTAAGCATACTTTTGATGAATCTATGATAGTAAATAGTGGACTTTAGGGATTAATATAGAACGCACTTACAATTGCATGCGAACATAGGTAATTGATAGGAAAAATTAATGAACAATGCAAATGAAGTAAGCTTGTACTTAAGGAATATGTTTGGTGTGTAGAACGTGAAATCTTAATTAGTAGAGAACCCACCTAGATATGAACTAAAGACAAGCTATGTACTTAGGAAATTGATAGGGGCAGTTCTTTGTTAGCCATTTGAAGCCTTTTAGCTTGCTATCTCTTATATTATAATTTTATCCGTCTTAGCCCAATTTTGAGCCTTAAGCCTTTCTTTTATAGCCACGATATAAGCCCATTATCCTTTAGATTATTAGGCATGACCAAATGACCCGCACTTGAATCACAACCCTGAGACTTGTCTCGAGCTTGAGTTTGGGGTGGTGGGACCACATTTGGGAATTTACATTGGGAAGGGATTATATGTGTTTGTATTGAGGCACAAAAATGAAAGATGATATTATTATTTGTAACCCTTTGCCGAGAAAAAAAAAAGGAAAAAAATAGAATAAAGAAAAAATTATTATAAGATACATGACTTTCACATCAAAATGATGGTCATGGGTATCTTGTACAAAAAAAAAGAAATGAAAAAGAAAATAAAAAGAAAGAAAAAAATTGAATAAATCGGCAAAGTGGAATATTTTTGGAAATCATCTTAGATTTATTTGGGTTGACATTGGGGACGCAACTTTAGCGCGTCAAATGGGTGAGTGAGGACATTTTTGAGCGTAACTCAAGCTCGAGGACATGTGGATGGTAAGTGAGGAGAGAGCCAAAAGCTCACTTCAAATTTACCAAATATATATCCATACCGTCCTTAAGCCAATATTAAAACCATAAAGACCTCTTGATTCTTAAGTACATAGTGAATTTAGACTTCTGTTGATAGGGAATATTTAGGTGGAACATTCAAAGCGATTTATGATTAATGACCATCCTATAGCCATCATACAGATATGAGTACAAGTGTAACCTTCAAGCATTGCAACTTTAATTTTATGATTGAGATTATTTATGTTTGATTTTGCATGATTAGTGTATGTATATGTTAGTTCTTAAAATTTTGCTATATGAGATTTATCTTAAGAATTGCTTTAGGTTTATTTGCTAAGCTTCTATTTGTTCTTGCGTTTACTTCTACCCCTTGTTCTGTTTTGTTTTGCTTTGTCGGGACGACAAAGGTTTGAGTTGGGGGTCTTGATGTCTCCTTAAATGTTCTTATTTTCGACCCTTAGGAGACATCATTTTTGGTGTTTATTTAATCATTTCGATAGACTTTTGGACTAAATATGCAATAATATGATTTTCCTCTTTTAATTCTAGCATTTTTGATTTATTAGGCTTTTGCGCGTAATATTGGTATTTTTAGTGAATATTTTACAGGTTTTAGATGTTAGCTAGAAGAGGAATCCGAGGAGAAAGTCAAAGATCAAAAGATAGAGTCAAGAGAAATCCCGAAGATATTATTTTTCGAGCTGAAAATCCATTTTCCAGGCCATAGATTGCTGATTTCGAGGTGCTTAAGCGATGATCTAGCTGTTGACCTTTGAAGAGAAATCATTCCTTATCGAATTACGGAACTTTAGCAACTGGAATAAGGTCAATCGGAGTTGTAACGCATCGAGAAAAGCTGTTTTAGTGAAGGTATATCAGCAGTTACGGGATTTTGGGCTAAGTTAGTGGACTTGGCCTTTTATATTCATTTAATTAAAAGCCTAGGTCCAAGTCCGAATTTCCACCTATAAAATCAGCCCTTGACTTCTATTTTACATACAATTCACATTCTGCAAGATTAAAAAAACCAGAGAGAAGCAACTGAAGGAAGGAGAAGAAACTACAAGAGCTGGAGAGGGTCTATATCTCCGTTCGTAGTCATTCCGATTCCGGAAATTAGGTTCTTTTATCTTTTTAATTCTGTAAACAATATGAATTCCTTTAATTTTAATTTCGTATTTCATTTTAATATGAGCTAAGTTTTATTTAGTGCTTGAGAACAAACAATGGGTGAATCCCAATTCTTATTAATTAACGAATGTTGAATTTGGGTTTTTATTGAATTAAACTAAATTAGGGCTTTTACTCTTTTCGATAAATTATGAATATTTACTGTTTTTAGCGTCATGAACTAGGAACAGGTAATAGTATTTAGGCTATTCCAATTAGTGGCAATAGGATCATCCTGACGGAGGGTTTAAATACGGAACCATTTATTCAATCTAGGATAGAAGTTAATGATTCTGACGAGCTTAGCTAATCCTAGGGCCAATGAGGTAATAACACTTAATCATCCAACGGTGGATCATATTTACCCTGACGGGACTAGTGACACTTTAGGATCGCCTTATAGTCCACCCTGACGGGGGTATAAGGAAATTAGAATCCCGACCATTGTAATTGATTAATTTAGCCCTTAAACAAGATAAGTTAAGAAATAGGATAGGGAGGATCCTTGCGTTCTCAAGTGCTACTTCTCATATTGCGTTTTACATCATTTTACTTGCGTCTTAGCTTTTATTTGTATTTTAATATTTGTCTTTCATTCATTAGCTTTAATAACAAAAACCAAACAAACATATTATTGTCTTTTATTTTCATAAGTGCACCAATCACTATTTGCTAGACATTGTGATCAACCATTCCGTCCTTGGAACGAATCTGTATTATATGAAATACTACTTGGGACAACCGTACACTTGCGGTTGTGGTTCGATTATTACGGTAGCGTGTGACCACGGTGTTTATCCTTTAGTGATAAGTGCATTTATTTTATTTTATCAGTTTTACGCTTCTTGTTTGTTAGCTTTTTCAGGTTTAGGTCTGGTGTATGCGAAGAAGGCTATTCAAGGATCTAGAGCCAACACCTCCGATCCTTAGTAATCCAGAATCGTTGATCAGACTTGCTAACAAGAGAAGAAGAGAACGAGAAGCTTTAGAGGTAGAAGAGTTAAGTAACAGAATGGAAGAAATCAATCTTCAAGATAATCAAAACAATCAACTAGGCGCAAATGGCCAACCTTTGGCCCCAGGTGTTATTCCTCCAGTTCCACAACCACTGAATCCAAATCCTCAAGTTCAGATAGTGATGAATCAAGATCCGTGGTTTACTAATGGTCCTCCAGAAGTTCCATTCCGTGCTCCAGCTATAGGAGTAGGTGCTCCAGATATTAATGTTCCGCGTTTTCGTCCAGATTCGGGTATGTTAGCTCAGTTCCAGAATTTTGGTAATTTTCGTGGTAGACCAGCAGAAGATCCTCTCAGGGCAGTACAGAAATTCAAACAGATATGTGATTCTTATATCACACAAGGGGTCTCGAGAGAACAGATGTATTTTGCTGCTTTTAAGTTCTTTGTTACTGAGGGAGCAAGTGAATGGCACGATACGCAAGATCCTACGAAGATCACCAATTGGGACCAATTAGAGATTGCGTTCTTTGACAGGTATTACCCAAGTAACATGAGGTTAGATGCTGAATTAGAATTGACACATTTCCGTCAAGAATATGATGAAACTTTGGGTAAGAGTTGGACAAGATTTCAGATGTGCTTACGCAGAGTTCCCAATCATGGCTATTCAGAACAACAACAGCTTAAGATCTTTTATAGAGGCCTTGAGGGGAAGTCGAGAGAGAAGTTGGATACGCTATGTGGAGCAGGTTTTCTTCAAGTTCAACCGGCTCATGCTAAAATTATCTTAGAGAGAACAGTCAAGAATGAAGTTGGGTGGAATTCAGTAAGAGCACCGGTTAAGGGAGTGAATAATGTTGATATGGAGGAGAAATTTGCTACGTTTGAGAACAAGATTCAGAGTACTATTGAGCAACAATTGAAACAGCTTACTTTAGCTGTGAAAGAAGGATTTTCGGGTAAGAAGGTAGCTGTGCATGCTGCACAAGAGGTTTATATGTGTCTGATTTGTCAGGTAGATGATCATGATGAGGAAAATTGTCCAAATAACCAAGAATCCGTGATGTTCATGTCCAATAGAGGTAACTTCAATTCAAGTGGTAATGGATATCAGCCTAACAGAAACCACCCTGGGTTTCAATACTCAAACCCTAATGGGGCAGTCAATCCTACCTATGCGTATCAGCCGCGTCCCCAAGGTAACAACTATAATCCAAGACCACACAACAATTATCAAGGAGGACGGAATTAGGGAAATTATGTACAAAGGCAAGCTCCTCAGAATACATACGATGAAACTTTAAACCAAAAAGCCTTACCTGCCCATCCACAAGAAGGAGTAGTTACCCTTCAGAAAACCGTTGAAAATTTGATTGCTCTTCAAACACAAGCCTTAGAACGTCAGAACGCAGCTGAAGCGAATATGAAGATTTTCCAGAATCAGCTAAGCTAAATTAATAAACAGCTGAATCAGCGCCCACAAGGGCAACTGCCTAGCGATACTGAGAATCCGAAGCAACGCGAAGATTGTAATGCTGTTACATTGAGAAGTGGTAAGAACCTTCCTCCCCCTCCTTTTCCCATTATGAAAGAGAAAGAAGTACCAAGAAAAGAAAAGGAAGTGGTGGAGAAAGAGAAAGAGAAAGATAGTGAGGTTGAAGAAATAGTGAGACCAAGAGAAGTTCCGAAAAAGAAAGATGATATGGTGATTAATCGCCCTCCACCACCGTTTCCATCGCGAGTTCAGAAAAAGGGTGATTTGGGTGATTTTCAGAAATTCTTTAATAGAGTGAAGGGTCTAAGTATTAATATTCCGTTACTTGAGGCAATTCGAGATATTCCGAAGTATACGAAGTTTTTGAAGAGGGCCCTCACTAACAAAAGGCCCTATTGTGATAACGAGATGATTGGTCTTCCAGAAGAGTGTAGCGCGATTTGTCAAAGTAAATTACCTCCGAAGTTAGTAGATCCGGGGAGTTTCACGATTCCCATATCAATTGGAGAAGAATGGAGAGGAATAGCGCTATGTGACTTGGGAGCAAGCATCAATTTGATGCCCAAGTCGATCATTGACAAGCTAAAAATTGGAAACGCAAGACCCACTTCTATGATCTTGCAAATGGCGGACAGGTCTCTTGCTCATCCTGAAGGCCGCATTGAGGATGTCCTTGTTAAGGCAGGTACACTTATATTTCCTGTTGATTTCGTAATCCTTGAATACAATGCAGATAGAAATGTCCCCATTATTTTGGGTAGACCGTTCCTGGCTACAGGAAGAACATTGATCGATGTAGAGAATGGCGAATTAACAATGAGGATACAAGATGAGGAAGTGAAATTCAATGTATTTCGAGCTATGAAATTCCCAGATTCTCAGGAAGATTGCTTCAGAATGGATGTAGTAGAGCAAGCCTCGCAAGAGGTATTTAATTGTTTAAATTTTGATGATATCTTGCAGTCTGCTTTAACATTAGATTCACCTGAGATGATGGAAGAGCTTACTGAAACAATAGCAACTCTCAATTCTGAAAATCCGAAGTATAGGCGTCCTGCCTATGAACCGGTGAGAGAACCGGGGGAGATTGTTCCTAAAAAGAAGCCTTCAATTGAATCTCCTCCGGAATTGGAAGAAAAACCATTGCCAGCACACTTGAGGTATGCGTATTTAGGTACTAATGAAACTCTACCTGTTATTGTTTCAGCTAATTTAACAGGTCCTCAAGAAGATAAACTGTTGCGTGTGTTAAGAGCAAACAGAGAAGCAATAGGTTGGACAATTGCTGACATCAAAGGCATTAGTCCATCCTATTGTCAACACAAAATCATACTTGAAGATGTTAACGCACGCTCAGTTGAAGGTCAAAGAAGATTAATGCCCACTATGAAGGATGTGGTAAAGAAAGAGGTGATCAAGCTTTTAGATGCGGGGATTATTTATCCCATTTCGAGTAGTGAATGGGTGAGTCCGGTTCAGTGTGTACCGAAGAAGGGAGGAATGACAACAGTTCTTAATGATAAAAATGAAGCGATTCCTTCAAGAACGGTAGTTGGATGGAGAGTTTGTATGGATTATAGAAAGCTGAACAAAGCCACCAGAAAAGATCATTTCCCTTTACCCTTCATAGATCAGATGTTAGATAAATTAGCCGGAAGAGAGTACTATTGCTTCTTGGATGGTTATTCAGGGTATAATCAAATTTACGTGGCTCCAGAAGATCAACATAAAACAACATTTACATGCCCCTTTGGTACTTTTGCATATCGTAGAATGCCATTTGGGTTGTGTAATGCTCCTGCTACCTTTCAAAGATGCATGATGGCCATCTTCTGGGATATGATCGATAACTTTCTTGAAGTGTTTATGGATGATTTCTCTGTATTTGGTGATGATTTTGATAAATGTTTAGACAATTTAGAGAAAGTGTTAATCAGATGCAAAGAAACAGATTTGGTATTAAACTGGGAGAAATGTCATTTCATGGTTCGCGAAGGTATTGTTCTGGGTCACAAAGTTTCGAGTGTTGGATTGGAAGTCGATAGAGCAAAGATTGAGGTAATTAAAACTCTTCCCTCTCCGGTTTCTGTTAAAGGGGTAAGAAGTTTTCTAGGCCATGCTGGCTTTTATAGGCGATTTATCAAAGACTTTTCTAAGATTGCGAAACCGTTATGCAACTTACTTGAAAAGGATTCCAAATTCCTTTTTGATGAAGCTTGTTTAGCGGCTTTCAAAGCAATCAAAGAAAAGCTTATTTCTGCTCCTATAGTAGTGCCTCCAGATTGGAATTTACCGTTTGAGGTTATGTGTGATGCGAGTGATTTATGTATGGGAGCTGTATTAGGACAAAGAAAAGAGAAAGTTTTTCATTCGATTTATTATGCTAGTAAAACTTTTAATGGTGCTCAGATTAATTACACAGTTACAGAAAAGGAGTTGCTAGCGGTTGTGTATTCATTCGATAAATTTCGCTCTTATCTTCTTGGAGCGAAAGTTATTGTTTATACAGATCATTCAGCAATTCGATATCTTATGGAGAAGAAAGATGCTAAACCAAGGTTAATCAGATGGGTTTTATTGCTTCAAGAGTTCGATTTAGAGATCAAGGATAGAAAAGGGTGCGAGAATCAGGTTGCAGATCATCTATCGAGATTAGAAGGTTCAGAGTTGAATAGTGGTACTGAAGCAGTTAGAGAAGAATTTCCTGATGAGAATCTATTCGAAGTTCGTGACTATGAAGCCCCTTGGTACGCGGATATTGCAAACTTAGTGGTAAGTGGTTCCTTTCCTGAAGGTTCAACTTATCAAGAGAGAAAAAGATTAGCTCACCGTGCAAAACAATTCTTTTGGGAGGATCCGTTCCTCTATAAAGTGTGTGCTGATCAGATGGTAAGAAGATGTGTAGCCAAGGAAGAAATTGAGGCGATCATAGCTGGGTGTCATGATTCACCTTACGGTGGACATTTCAAAGGAGATCGAACTGCTGCTAAGGTATTACAATCTGGTTTTTATTGGCCTTCTATTATAAAAGATTGTCATGAATATACTAAAAGATGTAATAGATGCCAATTTACCGGAAACATATCCAAGAGGGATGAGATGCCACGTAATAATGTATTAGAAGTTGAAATATTTGATGTTTGGGGTATAGATTTTATGGGTCCGTTCGTTCCTTCAAATGGCAACCTCTACATCTTATTAGCTGTTGATTACGTGTCTAAGTGGGTAGAAGCGGTGGCTCTACCTACCAATGATTCTAGAGTGGTGATTAAGTTCTTAAAATCACATATTTTCACTAGACATGGAACTCCAAGGGTGATTATTAGCGATGGAGGTACTCACTTCGTTAATAAGTATTTGAAGACTGTTCTAGAGAAATATGGAGTCAGACACCGTGTATCTACTGCTTATCATCCACAAGCCAATGGTCAAGCCGAAGTATCAAATCGTGAGGTAAAATCTATTTTAGAGAAAACCGTTAGTCCTACTAGAAAAGATTGGTCTATGAAATTAGATGATGCACTTTGGGCATATCGAACTGCTTTCAAAACCCCAGTAGGTGCTTCTCCGTATCAAATGGTTTATGGTAAGGCTTGTCACTTACCTCTTGAGTTAGAAATGGGTGCCTATTGGGCTATTGCAAAGTTAAATTTAGATCCTACACTAGCTGGTGAGAATCGAATGATGAAACTTAATGAGCTTGATGAATTTAGATTACATGCTTATGAAAATGCTAAACTTTACAAAGAAAACACTAAGAGATGGCATGATAATCGAATTCGAGAGAAGAACTTTGTAGTGGGACAAAGAGTGTTGAAATATAATTCGAAGTTCAGTAATTACCCGGGGAAATTAAGATCGAAGTGGTCGGGTCCTTACATTGTAACCAAGGTTACACCTCATGGAGCTATAGAGATAGAACATCCACTTGAGAACCATACATTCATGGTGAACGGTCATCGTTTAAAGATATATCATGGAGGTGAAGACACCGATCGTGCAAAAGACCCACATCCCGGAGAGGTCATGTACCTCCTCGAAGCTCCTTAGAAGCACGAGGTAACCCGTCGAGCTTAACGACGTTAAACAAAAGCCAATTCCTTGTATATTAGTTTAAGTATTTCAATTTCCGTAGTGTAAATTAGTTAAAGTTTTCGTTGATTTTAGTTTTAAATTTTAAGAAATGAGGAAGGGTGTTTGTTTTTGATGATTTCAGGGGTATAATGGTCATGAGTTTGGGGTCAAACGATGGGAAAAACGAAAAAAAATTGAAGTCCACAGCAGGTTTGACCGGCTAGCCGGCATACCGGCCAAACGAGCAGATAGACCCCAACTCCCTGACCACTGCGTCAGCGACAACGCAGCAATGCTGCGTCTTCATTCGCGCCAGCGAGAAAGCACCGGCATGCCGGTCAACTGACCGGCTAGCCGGCCAACGAGGAAGAATGTTCTGGTCCTTGCGTCAGCGACGACGCAAGGTTGTTGCGTCATCAAATGCGCCATCGAGATTTCACAGGCATGCCGGCGAATCCGCCGGCTAGCCGGTCAAGGATTTCAAATTCCCTGACCATTGCGTCAGCGACGACGCAATATACTTGCGTTTTGAGGTAAAAAAAAAAAAAGAGTCGAATTTAGTAATTTTTTTTTTCCGCCGCCCTTTCGCCCGGCATACCGGCAAATCCGCCGGCTAGCCGGCCAGCTGTTGCGAGAGGCGGTTTTGACTTCATTAAACCTAGTTTTTTTGCCTCTTTTCCAAGCCAAACCTTATAATCCGAATTCTTGCCTTCACCTACTCCGAAAATCATCAACAAACAGCTATAAAATCATCAATTCAAGCCTTCTATCATCACAAAAACACAAAATCAACTCACATCCTCTCCAAAACATCATCAAATTTCACCTTTTTCTCCAAATATTTCCTCTTCCCAACCTTGAAATTAAACCCAATTCTTTCAAAAATCTCTCTCTAATAACCTTAACCCATCTCATATAACACCTAGTTCTTCTATTTTTAAGCCTCAAAACCTAAAATTTCAAAGCTTTTCTCTAGCTTTTTCTCTATTTGAAGTTTTGAGTTTGGGGTGAAAAGAGATGACTAACAGAACCGATTCCATGTGTAACTATCGAAGAAACATACCAAGAAACAGGAACACTGTTGGAGCTAGCCCAGACCAAGCAATTGAGATTCCGGATTCGCGATCCAAAAAGACTGTCCAAAACCCAATTGCTCCGAAACGAAAAGAAAATCCGAGTAAGGCTAATCCGAAAAAGAGCATGTTAATTGATGAGAGTGATGAAGAAAGTGAGGAAGAAGTTGAAGAAGAAATTGAAGAAACTGAACAAGAAGTTCCTGAAGAACCAGTGCAACAACCGAAAGCTCCGCGTAGGAAAGCTTGGGCTCAAAAGCCTAAGAGAGTCTTCGTTCCTTGGGATACTCAGGTTCGTGATCGAATTAAAGTTTTGAAGTTTGGTGAGGAGATGAATCTTCCTAAGGGTATTATGACTAGTGCTTATAAAGATTATGGTGTTACTTGTGATAAATTGGGTTGGAAGGAATTGAGAGAAAGGAAGCTTGAGTATATTCCTACCTTGGTGCGAGATTTTTATGAAGGAATCGCCTTCTCAAAAGAAGCTGTTATTATTCGCAAAAAGGTAGTTCCTTTCTCCGTTGAGCTTATTCGTAAATCATTGAAATTACCCGAGTTTTCCGGAATATGTCCGTTTCAAGAATCTCTTAAAGAACCTTCGTTTGATTATGAATCGCTTTGGGGAAAAGTGATTGTTGATGGGGCCCGCCCAATTCCCGAAGGAGAGAGATATCCTGGACAGATGTATAGTAGTAACTTGCTACCATGTGCTAAGATTTGGTCAAGTTTCATAATTCCTACCTTCTTCGGAGTTAAACACATATCGGAAGTGAAGAAGGAGCATCTTTTGTTCATTAAATGTATTATTGAGGAGAAACCCATGGATGTTGCTCGTGTGATATATGATACCATCATGGAATTTGCTAGAATTCCTACTTCACAACAAAATCTCAAATTTCCTTGTACCGTCACTACTTTGTGCTTAGACGCAAAGGTTCCGCGTAAAGACGCAGAGATTGATCGTGTTGTAGTGTGTGAGAGCATGGGTTTAACTTTGATCAAGAATATTCATGATGAGGTGGTAAAAGCAACAAGGAATCCTAGAGCTCCTCCAAAGAAGAAGATGCATAAAACTGATGAGTTGGAAGCTAAAGTGAAGGTGTTAGAAGAGAACCAAGTGAAGATGATTGCGTCTTTAGGAAACGTTACAAAAGAATTAGAACTTCTCCGAAACATATTAATGGGGATGAGCACAATTCAACACGCCACCTATGGTATTCTCACGCAAGAGAAAGTTCATGGACGCAACACCGATAACCAGCCTTGCGCTGGTTAAGATATGTTTTCTATCCCTTTCGCGTTTTAGTTAGTTTAGTTTATTTTTATTGCGTTGAGTCTTTTCGAGTCGTGGGGACACGACTCATTTTTGAGTTTGGGGTGGGGTTCGTTGCCTCATCCCAATTTTTATGTGTTATATGTTTTATTTGCTTTCAATAAAAATAATTTTCGGAGTTGCGTTTGACTATAGAAGATTTTACATGTCCCTTTAAGCATACTTTTGATGAATCTATGATAGTAAATAGTGGACTTTAGGGATAAATATAGAACGCACTTACAATTGCATGCGAACATAGGTAATTGATAGGAAAAATTAATGAACAATGCAAATGAAGTAAGCTTGTACTTAAGGAATATGTTTTGTGTGTAGAACGTGAAATCTTAATTAGTAGAGAACCCACCTAGATATGAACTAAAGACAAGCTATGTACTTAGGAAATTGATAGGGGCAGTTCTTTGTTAGCCATTTGAAGCCTTTTAGCTTGCTATCCCTTGTATTATAATTTTATCCGTCTTAGCCCAATTTTGAGCCTTAAGCCTTTCTTTTATAGCCACGATATAAGCCCATTATCCTTTAGATTATTAGGCATGACCAAATGACCCGCACTTGAATCACAACCCTGAGACTTGTCTCGAGCTTGAGTTTGGGGTGGTGGGACCACATTTGGGAATTTACATTGGGAAGGGATTATATGTGTTTGTATTGAGGCACAAAAATGAAAGATGATATTATTATTTGTAACCCTTTGCCGAGAAAAAAAAAAGGAAAAAAATAGAATAAAGAAAAAATTATTATAAGATACATGACTTTCACATCAAAATGATGGTCATGGGTATCTTGTACAAAAAAAAAGAAATGAAAAAGAAAATAAAAAGAAAGAAAAAAATTGAATAAATCGGCAAAGTGGAATATTTTTGGAAATCATCTTAGATTTATTTGGGTTGACATTGGGGACGCAACTTTAGCGCGTCAAATGGGTGAGTGAGGACATTTTTGAGCGTAACTCAAGCTCGAGGACATGTGGATGGTAAGTGAGGAGAGAGCCAAAAGCTCACTTCAAATTTACCAAATATATATCCATACCGTCCTTAAGCCAATATTAAAACCATAAAGACCTCTTGATTCTTAAGTACATAGTGAATTTAGACTTCTGTTGATAGGGAATATTTAGGTGGAACATTCAAAGTGATTTATGATTAATGACCATCCTATAGCCATCATACAGATATGAGTACAAGTGTAACCTTCAAGCATTGCAACTTTAATTTTATGATTGAGATTATTTATGTTTGATTTTGCATGATTAGTGTATGTATATGTTAGTTCTTAAAATTTTGCTATATGAGATTTATCTTAAGAATTGCTTTAGGTTTATTTGCTAAGCTTCTATTTGTTCTTGCGTTTACTTCTACCCCTTGTTCTGTTTTGTTTTGCTTTGTCGGGACGACAAAGGTTTGAGTTGGGGGTCTTGATGTCTCCTTAAATGTTCTTATTTTCGACCCTTAGGAGACATCATTTTTTGTGTTTATTTAATCATTTCGATAGACTTTTGGACTAAATATGCAATAATATGATTTTCCTCTTTTAATTCTAGCATTTTTGATTTATTAAGCTTTTACGCGTAATATTGGTATTTTTAGTGAATATTTTACAGGTTTTAGATGTTAGCTAGAAGAGGAATCCGAGGAGAAAGTCAAAGATCAAAAGATAGAGTCAAGACTTGAAAAGAAATCCCGAAGATATTATTTTTCGAGCTGAAAATCCATTTTCCAGGCCATAGATTGCTGATTTCGAGGTTCTTAAGCGATGATCTAGCTGTTGACCTCTGAAGAGAAATCATTCCTTATCGAATTACGGAACTTTAGCAACTGGAATAAGGTCAATCGGAGTTGTAACGCATCGGGAAAAGCTGTTTTAGTGAAGGTATATCAGCAGTTACGGGATTTTGGCCTAAGTTAGTGGACTTGGGCCTTTTATATTTCATTTAATTAAAAGCCTAGGTCCAAGTCCGAATTTCCACCTATAAAATCAGCCCTTGACTTCTGTTTTACATACAATTCACATTCTGCAAGATTAAAAACACCAGAGAGAAGCAACTGAAGGAAGGAGAAGAAGCTACAAGAGCTGGAGAGGGTCTATATCTCCGTTCGTAGTCATTCCGATTCCGGAAATTAGGTTCTTTTATCTTTTTAATTCTGTAAACAATATGAATTCCTTTAATTTTAATTTCGTATTTCATTTTAATATGAGCTAAGTTTTATTTAGTGCTTGAGAACAAACAATGGGTGAATCCCAATTCTTATTAATTGACGAATGTTGAATTTGGGTTTTTATTGAATTAAACTAAATTAGGGCTTTTACTCTTTTCGATAAATTATGAATATTTACTGTTTTTAGCGTCATGAACTAGGAACAGGTAATAGTATTTAGGCTATTCCAATTAGTGGCAATTGGATCATCCTGACGGAGGGTTTAAATACGGAACCATTTATTCAATCTAGGATAGAAGTTAATGATTCTGACGAGCTTAGCTAATCCTAGGGCCAATGAGGTAATAACACTTAATCATCCAACGGTGGATCATATTTACCCTGACGGGACTAGTGACACTTTAGGATCGCCTTATAGTCCACCCTGACGGGGGTATAAGGAAATTAGAATCCCGACCATTGTAATTGATTAATTTAGCCCTTAAACAACATAAGTTAAGAAATAGGATAGGGAGGATCCTTGCGTTCTCAAGTGCTACTTCTCATATTGCGTTTTACATCATTTTACTTGCGTCTTAGCTTTTATTTGTATTTTAATATTTGTCTTTCATTCATTAGCTTTAATAACAAAAACCAAACAAACATATTATTGTCTTTTATTTTCATAAGTGCACCAATCACTATTTGCTAGACATTGTGATCAACCATTCCGTCCTTGGAACGAATCTATATTATCAGAAATACTACTTGGGACAACCGTACACTTGCGGTTGTGGTTCGATTATTTATTGCATTATTTTTAGAACACACAAAGGACCACCACATAGCTGGACAAATTTGATTTACTGAGAAGGAAATATCCGGTCTTGTAATAGTCAAATACTCCAGAGCTTCAGTTAAGCTTCTAAACAATAACAAATCTTCATATAATTGAGCATTATGATTGGTAGAAACTCCATTTTTACTATGTGTAGGTTTGGTTGAAGACTTACACTCACTTAACCCAGCCCTCCTGAGAATAGAGAGAGCACAATTAGCTTGAGAAAGTTAAATCTCTGTTGAAATAAGAAATTTCCAAACCAAGAAAGTAAGCCAGGGAACCCAAGTCCTTCATTTGAAAACGCCCTTTTAGTGCACTTATAATAGTCATAATAGATTCAGAATTTGCACCAGTAACTAATATATCATCAACATAAACAAGAATGATAGTTAAGGATAAAGAAAAACCTTTGAAAAACATGAGGGAATCAACTGAGCTTGATAAGAAACCTTGATCAAGAAAGAAAGAATAAAGTAATGAGTCCCAAGCTCGAGGTGCCTGTTTTAATCCGTATAATGACCTATTTAACTTGTACACATAGGTAGGATTTGCAGGATCAATAAAACCAGAAGGTTGTGACATGTATACCTCTTCATCAAGATTACCATGAAGAAAAGCATTCGATACATCGAGTTGTAGAATATTCCAATTATTTGAAACAGCTAAAGCTAATACAATTCGAAGAGTTTGATGTTTAACTACAGGACTAAACGTCTCTGTATAATCTAAGTCGTACTCTTGTAAGAATCCTCTAGAAACAAGACGTGCTTTATATCGAGCTATTGTTCCATCATCATGTTGTATAACCTTGTAAATCTATTTACATGAAATAGAAGACCTACCATGAGGTACAGGAACGAGAGCCCATGTATCTTGAGTTATTAAAGCATTAAATTCATCTTGCATAGCATTTTGCCAGCATTCAAACTTAGAAGCTTCTTTAAAAGACAAAGGTTCAAGAGGAGGATTATTTTGAATGAGAGTCTACCACTTATACGATGGTTTAAGAGAGCCTGTTTGGCGTCGTGTGATCATGTGATGTCGAGGAGGAGGAGGTGGTGGAGAGGGTGTATTGGATAAAGTATGATGAGATGTTTCAGAATTAGGTTGAGGGGAAATTTATGATGTAGTATTTGAAGTTGAAATTTCAGAAGTTGAAGGAGATGATGTATTAGAAGATATAGGTACTTGTAAAGATGTAAATAGGTGTGATATAGAAGTTAAATTGATCGATGAGAATAAGTCAACAAAGGTAGATGAATTTGTGTTTGAAGAAGCTGACACAACAGGACTAGAAGCAAAAGGAAATGAAGCTTCATCAAACTTAACATGCCTGGGTATATTCATTTTAGAAGATGAAAGTGAAAAACATTTGTATCCTTTAGAGTAAGATCAATAGCCCAAGAATACACATTTTTCAGAGGTTAAAGTGAATTTATGTTATTGTAAGGCTTAAGCCATGTATAGCAAAGACATCCAATAACTCTTTGATGAGAATATGATGGTTTAGAGGCGAACAAAGTTTCATAAGGGCTGATATTATTAAGAGTAGGACTAGGTAGCAAATTAATCAAATAAACAGCTGCATCTAACACTTCACAACAAAATTTCATAGGCAATGATGCATGAGTAAGCAAGGCTAAAGTAGTTTCAATCAAATGCCTATGTTTTCTTTCAGACACCCCATTTTGTTCAGGAGTGTGGGGACCAGATGCCTGATGTATTATGCCTAACGATTGAAGATAAAGTTTAAAAGTGTTGCTAGTGTATTCACCTCCATTATCAGACCTAAGACACTTTATAGTGGTGTTTAACTGATTTTGAATAAGAGTTGAGAAAGCTTTAAAGACTTCCTATACTTCTGACTTATATTTCAATGGATAAACCCAACTAAACGTACTAAAATCATCTACAAACAACACATAATATGTAAAAGAGGAGCAAGAAGAAGTTTGAGATGGTCCCCATACATCAGAGTGAATAATATCAAAAGGTTTAGTAGATTTGGTAGTAGATAAAGCAAATGGTAGTTTATGTGCTTTTGAAACTACACAAGAATTACACTTAACACCAAAATGATCTAGTTTAGTTTGTAAAGTGATAGATAAAGGAGTTAAAGCTTGTGAAGAGGGATGAACTAACCTCAAATGCCACAATATAGCTGTAGAAGTCACCAATTTTGAAGAAAGACATTGCAAAGACTGAGAGATGCAGAAATGAGCATGTGTAGAAGATGAACTTGCACTAGATGTTAATGGATATAAGACATCCCTACAAGGGCCCTGAAAGAGTAATTTATGAGAGGTAGAATCATATATAGAAACTGAGTTTGAAGTAAAGGTTATAACACAGTTGTTATCAGTTGTGAACTTGGAGATAGACAAGAGATTTGATGAAATGGAAACAACATGAAGAACTGAATTTAAAACAAAAGAAGAAAGAGGAGTAATAATCTTACTATGTCCAACATTTGAAAGATCAAGAGCTTGTCAATTTCCAACTGAAACATAACTTGATCCATGATAAGTTTGAGACTTATGAAGCAAACTTGGATCATTAGTGACATGACTATTAGCACCACTATCTAAGGTCCACATTTCTGGATCATAAGCTTGTTGTTGATTTGTTTGTACTGAATTATTTAAATGAGCTGTAAAAAAACTCGATTTAGAGAACTTGGTGAATGATAATTCACCAAATTAGATCTGTAACAACAATCAAGTGCAATATGTCCAACACGAGTGCAAATTTGATAGGTAGGAGCATTAGAATTCATACCATAAGGCTGTGATGGTGGTGTACCAAGAACATAATTATTTTGATTTGAGAAGTGTCTTCCTTGACCTCTATTTGCATATCCTCTTCCACGATTAGAAGGTCCACGTCCACAATTCATATTTGATGAATAATTAGAATTAGATGAAGAGAATAAAGTTGTATGATGCATAGAATTTTCCATAGACTCAACCATTTTCATATGAAGCTTTTATGAAACTAACAAACTTCCAAGATAATGACAACTCAGAGTCGATGTTTGAGCATTTGTAATACGAATACTTGGATTGAATTTGTTATATTATGCAGGTAAACCTTTAAGTGTGTACATGATCACATCTTCAAGTGGTAACGAAGTAGCTTCCGTGTCTAATCCATCACATATATCTTGTATGTTTGCTAAGTATTCAGTCATGAATATTTCACCTTTCTTAATGTTACACAACTTCATTTTTAATTGATGTACGTGTGTACAACATTGATTAACAAACAACTCTTCAAGTTTACTACAAACATCATGAGAAGTATGCGATCTAACTACTTGAGAGAAAACAGAAGGAATCATTGAAGATAAAAGCAATACCTTCAATTGATGATCTTCAATTATCCATATGGAATCAGTAGAATCTGTAGATGAAGGTGGAGAACCAGATCGAATAACATGATCGAGGTATCCATGAGCCTCCAAAACAGCTTCAAGCTGAGCTTTCCAAAGCACATTGTTTGTAGAATCGAGTTTAATTTGAACAAGCGACGCCCAATTCTGACGAAGCAACAATATTCCAGCTGGAATTTCTGAGCTAGATGATATATGGGGTGTGGAAGACGAATATTCAGCCATTAGAATAGAAGAGAAAAAGAGGTAGAAGTGCGGAAGGATCGACTAATGAGCGAAGAATAGCAAAGCTTTAGATTATGCCATTAATGGCGATTAAAAGCTTGTTTCTTCATTGTGCTCTGATACCATGTAAACTATAAGAGAAAGAATAGAGAGAGAGAGAGAGTTGAGCGAATTATTATTATTGATTGAATTGAAGTTTACAGCTCAATGTGTGTTTATATATAAACAAGTCTACATACATACACATACACTCACTATTCCTAACTAATTATGTTACAATTTGTTATTAGTGAGCTGTCATCTGTGATGAGTTGTTATGAGCTAGTTTTGTTGAGTTGACATCTTATCACATACTTCAAAGGACGTATTTGATACAAGTGTCGAGTTTATCCATATGATTAACACTACAGATTGTGAGGCGTTTATATCATCCTCCACAAGAATGAATATAGATGTGGGATAGTCCGTCTCGTCCAAAATGACATATTAGTCGTCCTAATAATAATGTTAGTATTGAGAATCATATACTAAAACAATTGAATAAGCACCCAATGATACTTTTGATGATGGATCTTCTCCATTTATTAGAAATATATCACCTAAAAACATTTTTCTTTACTTATAGAAAAAATTAGCGAATGCGAAGAAAAAAAGGAAGCAATTTTTCAAATATTTAACAAAATCTACGTTAATTTACCTTTCATATCATTAACTAAGATTATCCATTCGTATGTTAAATATATAAAAGATAATATGTACCCATTAAAAGAGATATCAAGGTCATAACAAAAAAATAAAATTGAACATCAATGTTAATATCATCTTGGCAAGTTCTGCAATTTCTGCTCTTCCAAAAAATAAAAGAGTCATGGGAATTTACTCCCCATATGACATATAACACTTATATATAGAGCAAATTTTGCTAGATTTAGAAATTGGTGTCAATATATTGTCATATAATATTTATAAGAAATTGAATATAAGAGATTTACATAGTACTCATATCACTCTATTGTTAAGCGATAGATGTGTGAGATGGCGAAAAATATAATTGTTCGTGTTAGTAATTTTAATAGATTGAACCTGATAAGGAGAAGCAATAGAAAAAGAATCAACCATTCAAAATACCAGTAAGGTAGTTTGAAGATTATCTTGCTCAATACCATTCAAAGAATTGGGGGATGACAACGTACAAGCCAAAACCCTTAACACAATTATGAAATATTATTTGTTTGTATTGATGATATTTACTTTCATGTGAATGGAAGATATTTTCGACAATATGAAGATGATATTACATGTTTAAAATTCCAACATGACAAAGATAGATCCAGGATGTTAAATGATAGATTGAATTTGGAAAAAGTATTAGAAAAATAATCCAATCATATTCGTGAATCAACTCGTAGAAAATTCTTTGATGAAAGAAATATGGAAAGTCCTTTTAGCAATAGTTCAATTCTATGATCACTCAGAAGGAAAACCATTCAAATAACATTAAGATAGATTGAAGTGAAGGTTTTAATAGGATGTAGACTTCCATTTCCTAACTTTCTGGTGTTAAATTGTAGGCTTAGTTGTACTCGAAGTATTAAAATTTGGTATTGTAGATACTAGATATGGGGTGATTGTTTTGTTTTGTGTTAATCATAACAAAACTAGTTTAAGATAACCAAAGAAATTGAAACAACTAGAGACTATATCAAAAAATAGAGCATAGTAACAAAGTATCATAAATCCAAAATATTAAATATATATAATAAGTTGCAACATCTAAAATTCCACAAAAGCACTAAGTCATATCAACAATGTTTCAACAACAATCTCCAGCTTCCTTCTCACATAAGTCATTAACATCAATAAATAGGAATCAAACACATTTAACATAATTTCGTGATATAAAATAATAAGCATGATTTAAGAAAAAATGTAGGTCCCTATATTATAATAAAAATGTAATATAAGTTTGTACATTGAATTTATTTGAATTAATTATATTATAATTTTCTGTATTATACAACATAATCCATATATTATCATACAAAAACACAAAGAAAATATAAAAACAAAATAAATTAAAATGTTATAAAATAAATTTAAAAAAATTGGTGATGCAAGTGAAGATTCAAATGAAGTTAAACGACTATCTCTAATCAAACTACATATACAAATTTGTATTTCATTAAATAAAACAAGAGAAAAATAAAAACACAATTATAAATATAGTCCGAAAAAGTTTATTTACAGAAAATGAGTTATAAACAGTGAGGAGCCATAACTCAGAAGTCAGATTTTATCATTTATTGAATTTATTGCAGAATAGGCCCCTATATTATGCAAGAAGTGCACTATAAGTCTCTATATTGTAGGGGTTAGCATGGTTCGTCTCGGTTTTTTGCTAAAACTGGATGGTTCGCGTTTGGTTACACATTCGGTTTTTGGTTCCGGATTGGTTCGGTTTGGTTTAGAATATGGTTCGCTTTGAATATGAACGCTTAGCCAATAATATTTGTCAACCTGGTTCTTAAAATACATTTTCAAATAGCAACTAATATTCTAATACAATTATAATAGTATTACATAATTGGAGTATTAATATATCAATTAAATAAAAACTTATAATCGAACCGCGATTATTTTAATTTAGAATACTAAATATATTTATATAATTAAAACTATTACTTTCAAATTCATATAATCATTATTAATAAAATCAATCAAGTAATTGACACTTACTAAAATAATCTTAAGTAATATATAAAAAAATCACTAATAACACCACCAAATAGTTAAACAAAATTTTCACGTACATGATAAATTCTCACAAAAAGTTTATTCCACAAAATTATTATAAAATATTTTCCACATTACTTATTTTTTTCCTTTCTCGGTTCGGTGTTTGTTCGGTTTTTTGGGTTCGGTTTTTTCATAGTAAACCAAATCGAACCAAAAAAATTGGTTTTTGAAAAATTGAAAACCGAACCATTTGGTTCTTCGATTTTTGGTTTTTTTAGTTCGTTTTTTTCTGGTTTTTTGGTTCGGTTTAGTTTTCTGGTTCGCATTTTTTCAGCCCTACTTTATTTGGCGAAAATAACCTATATAATATTACATAGACAAAAAAATTTATATATACTAAAATAAATTAAGGCTTTAAGAATTAAATTTAAAAACTGAGGGACCAAGTGAATGTTCTGAAGATTGGGAGACCCAAAAGGTGTTTTTTATAAAATTAAACTTTAGAGGTCAAAATTAAATATCAAAACTCGGGTGGGCTATTGTCCCCCTGAATAGTGTAGCTCCACTCTGATTACACAAGGATTCACCTTTCACTTATTAACAATTAACCCTTTGTCTTGTAAATAAAACTTTTTAGTCCCTTATTTTTTTGATTTTCTGACAATATCAAGTTTTTTTTATTTACATTACATTATTGATATTATGTCCACGTGCCACTATATTACACTTATTAATTAATAAATATATTGCAACTCCACATGTTTTTCCATAAGAGGACAATACTCATAGTTTAGTGGAAAAAACAAAAAAGGGACAAAATTGTCACAAACATTAAATACAAGACTCAAGTATCAAATTTGCAAAATTATGTACAAATTCCGAAAAAAATACAAATGTTAAGTTTGCATAATATGAACAATTCAATCATCATATCATTCTAATCCTAGAATGTCAATGACTACAAAATATTCTTATACATATATCTTAGATTTTGCTTTATTTTTTTGTAAATTTTTTCCATATTATTGATAACAAGGAATATCTAGAATTTTCAATATAAATAATTCCAAATTTTTTTTTAAAAAAAGGTTTTGGATCAAGTTCAAGTAAAAGTTTTTCAAACTAATATACACCCAATAAAAGTTATGCAAAATTATATCGAAAAATAACAAAACAAAACTAATCAAATTACAAATAACAAAGTACATTTCTTCCTAATGATTAGAAATATCCATAGTACTGAAATAGAGTATATCCATTATAAAGGAAGATCAATAGGCTATTGACAAGATAATAAAAAATATTAACATGTGTTGGAATTAATTATGATTTATTTTTTTATCTTTATACAATGAGGTGCTATTAGTTTTTTTGTTATTATATAATTGATAAATTTATTTTTATTTTTTGGACTACGTTCTACACAGAACTCATCCTAATTGAAATCAACCTATCTACATGCCACCAATAATGATGGTCTTTCTTCCTACATGGCCCTCAATTTATCATTACGCGCAATATAATTATGCGTAATATATATGAACCACATGTTTCCATAAAGTTCAACAATCTCACAAATCCGCATTGCATACTGCCTAAGGCGTCACCTGACGGCGACCTAATACCTTGAATTATGAACAGATGATAGTTTTATTTCCCGAATCATCTTGACACGTTCTGGAGCACTCGCTTTGCCTTCCACCGCCGTATCTACCATAATTGACTTTAAAATAATGTGTCGCCGACATAATCTGGCATCCTTACGTACTATCGCTAGGTTCAGCTTGATTTACAAAGAAGACGTCACATTTGATGATAAGTCTGTGTCCCTGCAAGTTCACCTTCAGTCCACATAGGATCAAGTTGTTGATTCCGTTCCCGAAAGCTGTTTTTTGATAAATTATCCCAATCATTTCCAAACATATCCTTCATCCCATAATTTAATGCTCTAATGATTTTATCGTCGTCTAGATGTGTGTTCTCATGAATAACCTTCTCTTTTTGTTTTCAAATATTCCATAACACGCATAAGATATAAGTTGTCACGATCCTTTTGTCCCATCTCGACAGACCCGACATACACCCTACAAATTCACTCTCCGGGTCATCATCGATCCTAACTTAGATTGCAAATCCTGCCCAAGCATGTTTACAAAGTACACAAGAAAGTAGTAAATTGTTAATAGTTTCCACTTGTTCATTACACCTGTAGCAAGTTGTTGAATTCTGATAATATATCTTATTTGAATTGATATATATTTATATATATTTAAAAAATTGTGATACTAATAAAATGTGATTTAGATGTTTTTTTATTTTTGTTTATTAAGCTTTTGAGTTCTTTATTTTCTTAATATGTTTATTATATGTAGTAAACTAATAGGTATGTGAAGATTTTAAATTAAAATTTTAGTAAATTACTAGTTGATTAATTTGTTTAAACAATTTCATTTCATAATTAGAAATTTTTTCAAATGGATAAACTTGGGTAGTTACAAGATTTTAATATACTATAATTATTGTAACATGCTTCAAAGTACATAGGTCATTAATGATACTACATGAATATAATATTTTCTGTCAAAGTTAGATATTGATGATTACTAATGTCGTTTTATTACATCAATTGCTAAATATAATGTCACTAAGGGTAAGACGCGAGTTATACATTTATGTTTACAAGTTTGGATTGGTGGTAAAGCAAAAATCATTATCTATGAACACGGATAACTTTTTGAGATCTCTCATGCCTTTTTGAGATAGTAGTATCATGCTTTTGGTGGAAAAAACAGGAGAATCTATAAGAGTGTTATATTTAATAACATTAACGATAATATAGTGATGTTAGTCTAACTATCAGTGGTAATTGGGACATGATCGTTGAAACGCATGTATTCGTAAATATTCATAGTGTTTTTATTATTATAGATATGACCAGACTATTCTTATAAACAAGTATGTGAGCCTATGTTTCCCACATTATACTATCTTCATGGTGAAGCTTCACAATACTTGACAAGTATGCTTGAAGAACTTTAGTACCATATATCTTGACCATTCTGATAACTATTGACCCATTATCTATTATCTGGTCTCTTTTAGTTGCGATGTATTTTTGGAAAAATTGCCTATCAAATATGAATTCATCATAGTTAATGAATTCACAACACATATTTCAAAGAAAATGTTTCATACAAAAGTGTCAAGTTTATCAACATGATCAACCATATAGGTTGTGGGATGTTAAGACCATTTTGTCCCTCCAAAAGAATAAATCTAGCTGGTGGGTTGTCCAATCTTGCCCAAAATGACATATCATCCTGTTCTTATAATAATATGAGTATTGAAATGTATATGCTAAAACAACAGAATAAACAATCTAATAATACTCGTAATGATGGAACTTCTGCTTTTGCTTCCCCTCCCATAACTAATATTGGAACTAAGGAACATTTCTCTTCACTTTTTGAAAAACGTAATGAACTGTATGAAATATGGAATGAATGCTTCAAACATTTAAAAAATTATGCATTAAATTACCTATCAAATTAGCAATCAAGATGTGCGTTTTATGCTAAATATAATAATATAACTATACACTCATAAGAAGAGATATCAAGGCCATAATGAAACTGCGAGTTCTGCAATCGATGACATTATCATTAACCAAGGCTAAATTATCACTTTTAATATGTATGTATAGTTCACCAAGCAAAGACATTAACATCAACAAATGAGAGAATAAAATACGTATATTATAATTTCGTGATAAATTAATGAGCATTCTTTATGAAAAAAAACTATAGACCTTGCAATCAATGATTGTAGGTTGGCCCTTGCTTCCAATTATAAGATAATACTTCTTGATTTTATAGACAACAAAAAAAAATATTTGCAACAAATGGTTTACTCCAAATAATTCACAATAATATTATATAAATTTGGATGGATTAGTCTATCCCACATTTGCATTTCATTTTTATGAAACATATTTGTTCGTAAAAGATGCATTACTCATTTGTATATAACCCTTTATCCATTTGTATATAACCTCTTTTTCTTCAAATTTGTAATATCCATAACACCACTAACGAAAAATTAAAAACATACACTCTAAATATTAAACTCCCCTCCCTAACCCAAAAATGAAGTCACCACCACACATTACTGGAGGATCTCTATTTCTTGATAGGAAAAAAAGGTGGTTCAAAGAAGCTTCGTAATGGCTGGTGGCGTTAATTGTGGTAGTGGTGGCATTAATAGTTAATGGCATTAGTGGAGATTTAGATCTTGTGGTGCTTTTGGATGCTAGACACTCGTAAATGGAAAAGTTTGGTGGTGGTTATTATTGCTCGGATCTGCCCTTGTTGGTGGTGGCGTTAATGGTGTGTGATAAGTTTCTTGTGGTGAAGGACTACTCTCGAAATTTGCTTATTTTTCCATTTTCTATTGAGTGAGTTTTGCGTGGCTTGGTTACTGGAAATGGAGATGGACAACTCACTCTTCTCCAGAGCAGTGTATGTTCCTTTAAGTTAACATCTCATTTACCTTAGGATCAAACTCCCTTGTCTTGTAATGTAACATGGGTATACATGGATTGATTGGGTATTTAGGTAATTTATTCTAAGCGACTGTTAGGTTTCTTTCATGTTTTTATGGTTTTTACTCTTAATTGGAATTGTTGCTTGCTAGTCTTTGTTTGGGTATTCGTTGCATTCTGGTGGTACCTTTAATTCTCGTCAATTATGTTGTTTGACTTTCAGGTCAAGAGTTCCTATGGGATTATGGTTCTCATTTGATTCGTCTTTTGGGTCATCTATGTTTGGGTTTACAGATGTTCGTGAATCTTATGATCTTAGTTATTTTGTCAATTCACTTGTTTTTTAGGTAGGTTTCTATAAGTGTTTGTCGATCACGTTTTGAACGCTTGGCTTAGGGTCTGTTAGGTCGAGAAAGATCTTGATTTATGAGGTTTTAAAGATCTCCAATTATTTTGGTGTTGTCCGCATACTCTTTCAATACATGTTGTGTTCTTGGACTGGCCATAGATTTATTGACTTAATTTTTTTGCAATGCATGTGTGAATATAATGTGTGTTTGTCGTTCACCCACTATTACAATATACCAATATGTCTATGAGTTTGTGGATGATTGGTCTTGTTGAGAGATAGTTGATGGCGTGATTTGATATTAAGTCACCTAATTCCACCCATTCCATCATTAAGAGTGGGGCATGTAAAAACTAGTATTTTTATATAAGTAGAGATAATTTATAAAAACTTACAAAGGTACGAAAATAATTTGTTGATAATAGGGTAAGTAAATAGCGACAAAATTGTGATCTTTCAGGTTTAGTGTTTATAAAAGATAATACCCTCTGATATTTTCTGTACTTAAATTATCTTTTTATAGAATTATTGAAAATTTTATGAATTGCTATTATATATAACACATCATTTTCAATTAAAATAAAAGATGAATTTATCTCAATTAATATAATTTCATAGAATTTTAAGATATCTTGTAGAAGTAAAGGTGATTTACCCATGAAGTCCATAACCCACCAATTCTGACAAAAAAGGTGCAATCCAGACAAATATCCAAAATATCCTTTTTCAGACAAATTATTTTATAAAATAATATTTACTTTCAATGAATAAAAAACTATACAATGAAAACATTTCTATATTATAAAAATTATAAAACCGAAATATTTGTATATTTACAATATTTCTTATTCTAAAACTAAACTATTCCATATTTTTTTCTAAATAAACATAGAATCACATCACTTCCTTGAATCATCAAACTTGAATATACATAAGAAAAAAATAATTAAAAATCAGATGTTAAAATTTTCTAATTATTATTCTTCTACCCAGAATGGGTTGACACTTCAAAAAAATGGGTTGACACAACAAAATCGTGGTTGACCGTGCATAATTTTCTAGTGGGTTGCCAGTAAAAAAATAATGGGTATTTTCACAAAAACACAATTTCACATTAACCCTAAAGTAAAACACTTCAAAATATATTTATAACTTTTAAGTTAAAGAAAAAAATTGGGCAATCGAAAAGTAAAAATATTTTAGAACAATAAAAACATTTTAAGGTAATGAAACTTAAAATATAAAATATAATTTTTTAAAATTTCAATAGTAAAATTTTTTTTTAGAGTAATTTGGGTTCTTCGATTGTTGATGGCGTAGCCAAGCCGGGTTAATGATGGTACAGAAAAATTTCCAAGGGGCGGCGATTTTCTAGTGCAAGAGGAACTGATGGTGAGATTGGTTTCTAGTGGTGGCACCTTTCTTGTGCAGAAGAGCGGTTTGGTGGGATGTCGGGTTGATGATGATGGAGATTGGTTCTCTAGTGGCTGCAGCTTCCTTGTAAAGAGATATTACTTTCTTTTTTATACTTTTCATTGTTTTTCTACATTTACTTTTTTTATCTTTTGTTTTATGTTTCATTTTTTTTCAATGTTGATTTTTCATTTTTGTTGTAAAATTTGTATTTTAATATAAAAAGTAATGTTTTATTCTTTAACTATGATTAGAGGTAGAATTTGGTTTTCGGTGTTTGATTTTTATAAGCTAATAACTCTAGAAATAATTATTAAATACATCTATTCACTTTTATTCTTTCGATAAAATCAAAAAATATATTTCTTCTTATAAAATACTTTCTCTTTCCAAAAGATAATGTTCACTTAATTTTTTACACAAATTAAAAAAATACAATTATTACATTTAAAATTCCTAAAATACACTTCCCTTTTGATATTTTAAATATACATTGAAAATAGATTCTAAGTGTATAGTAATTTTAATGAGAAAGAGTTGCTAAATCTCATTAGAAATATGGCAGCGCATCATAGTCTTTTTCCCCTGGTCAAACTGCACAAAAAATTGTTATTTTATTGAAATAAATAAACAAAAGGAATAATTCGTCACACTTAAAAATTTGACATGAAACAAGATGAAGAGACTTTTTCTTGTATTTAAAAGAAACATTATAAATAACTTATTTGGTCCTTTATCTTGTTTACAATTTGGACCCTCAATTTTTTATTTTGTAACAAAATTAGTCCTACACTACTAAAAATTAGAGTATTCGCGGCAATTTTCAGGGACATAGACGGGAGTATATAAGTGACGTGTATTAATAGGCGGGAGTTAGTTTATTGCCGCGAAAAGTGCCGTCTATGAAGCTGACGCCTATGCAAAGATGGCACAAAGAAAACTGCCGCCTATTCAACCTCACATCGGCAATTGTTTTAAAACTGCGCATAATTAACAATAAAAAATATTATATTTCAATATGTTTATATAATATATATATATATATATATATTGTTAATTATCATTAAAATTTTATATCTTTATATTTAAACAAAAAAAAAACTTATAAAAATCTGAAGTTAAATCAATATAACCCGAAGCCAAATCAAAGTGTATTTCATTCAGACAAAAAAAATTCATACAAAAAGTACAAAGATTCTACTACTTCCCATGTTTAACCAAACAAAAGTCATAAAAATAAAAGGTACAAAATCCTAATACTTCTTAATACTTCGAACAATTAAACAACTAAAAATAAAAAATGTTCAAAGAAAATATTTAAAACTTATTTATTACTTCAATAATTATCCATATCTATATCTTCATTGCGAACAAAAACTTCAAACTTTTAGTACTTCTAAGTTCATCCATATCATTTTTTCCATAACTTCTACGAATTCAGATCCAAACTAAAAAGATTAACATAAAATTATATAGTTAATACATAATTTGGTATATATGTAACAATATTGTAATGATTATAAATGTATGATTTACCTGCGTATGAGTAGATTCACTTTTGCATTAAGTTCTCTAATTATAAAATTATTTTCAACTTTTCTCTCTATTAATATCTCACTACTCTTTGGAGATATTTAATTAGTCTTCGTCAATATTTCAGATTGATCGGGTAAAGCCTGAAATTTTTTCAAAGATACGAAAATGTGAATTTATTAAAAAAGGATATATATTCCTTCCAAGAGTAACAAGTAATTCTACTTTCTCATTAAAGCAATTTCTACTCATTAAGCGAGACAGTTAACAACTTACATACTAAAGACAGCCTATTATTTTACATTCATGCCCCATTCTGCAATTTAATTATAATTAATAGCAAATTTTGTTCAGCATAATTATCAAGTATTGTTTACAGAGTGCATACGAATGTGCTTAAATTTAGTACAGGAAGTAACATACTCGGAGAGAAAGATTGTCTGACAATTTGATGCATCAACCTCACGCTTTCTAACATTTTCCTGATTATACAAATTTATTTAACAAACAAAATTTATACTACAGTTCCTACTTTCATAGGTGGAGCTGTGTAAGCTTCAAATGCAAAACCAACAACGACAGCCGTATTAATATCAAACGGGGCCTTAATTCATCTCAAGCCACCTCAACCTGGTCAACGTCATTAACTTTACAACAACAACACAAACAACTATTACTATCACTATAATTATTAACATGTAGGTTTAAACAACTTCTTAACAACCATAACTGTTAACTTTGAGGAAAATAATAATTTTTTGGAAAATGGAAAGGAATTGGGTATCTTAAAATGGAGCCCATTATAACATTAAAGTTAACTAAATTGTGAAATAATTATTTTTCCAGCATATTATCAATAGTGTAATAGGATTTACACTTTTAAATATGTATTACTTATTTTTCCAAATATACAGACCAATCACTTTATTTTCCTAGAAATACAGAAAAATGCAGACAAAGTAGAAATCTAACAGCAAGAGAGCAATTCGCGTAACAAATGGGAGTCTGCTGGATCGTAATGCTATAGGGGAGTCTTACGCTTTAATTTGAGTAACAATCTAAAGTGTTATGATTACTTTAAATAAAATTTGTATAACAATGATTCGGGTAGCAAAAGGGAGTCAGGCACACTTTATTAAAAATAAGTTTTTGAAATTTTCAATGTTTATGTTATAAGCATTTATTACCTTGTTGAGTTTGGAATAACTGGAAATGATGTAGTGAAATTTAGAATTCTTCTTTGGATATTGACGTTTTTTTGGCCCAAAACATATACTTTAGCCATAAAACAAGAGTTCGCTAAGTATACTTTCCATCATGCTACATACGTGACAACATTGATAAATTTTGAGAATTCCGCAACTAATAAAATTCACCCATCATATATAGGATTAATATCCAAAAGAAATCTCAGAAAATTTTCCTCAACGGGCTTAACTTAGAAAAAACCGTTTCTAATATTTTTTGCAAGAAAATTTGAAAAACGGCTTTAATGAGAGCTTCCAGAGTCTAATCTTCATTCATAAGATAGCAAAGCTGCAATCTAATTTTCTAACATGCATAACTACAAACAGTATAATTACAAATATACAAATTATCATATATCACAATTAAGTAGCTATATACTATGCATTTTATGATAGAGTATTCAATAAATTCTATATTCACCAATTTAATCAACCATAACAACAGATAAAACCCAAAAATCAATGATTCCCTATTTATTAAACAACCTAGATTATTTTTTGAAAATGGAGAAGTAATTTAACATACACTGAATTGAATTGAGTAGTGATAAATTACGTGAAACGATTTGACGAACCTATTACATGAGAAGAAATTCAAGGAGAAGAGATTTTTTTTCAGGGAATTAGACTGTTTTTTTTTTAAGCTAGGAAGGGTTTTGATTTTCGGTGAAAGAGATGATTACGCGGGAACCAAAATTTTACATGGGAAAATGGTTGAAAAATCACGTTTCATTTTTTGGTTTTATATTTGTGTAATTTTATATTAATCATATAAATCACTAGTATATATCTATCCTATTAAATAAAAAAAGCAAAAAACATGGTGCAATTTTTACTCAATATTAGAGTTCCAGTAAAGCACGGACTCTGACCAAAAAAAAAAAAAACTTAAATTCAAAACTGTTAGTCGTGTTATTTTTTTTTTAATTTATAAATATTAGTTATAACAAATTTTTAAAAAATATAACTATAGATAGAGATTTAACAAAATAAGCTGCCTTTATTTCACTTACTTAACGTCAATTAGATGAGACTGCCGCCTATATAAAAGTACCTTTATATAATAGGTTGCACTTACTTAAAACTGTCGTTAATTAAATGCCACCAATAGGTAAATTTTTAGTAGTGCTAGTTGTATTTCCTTTATGTGATAAATGACAAAAATACCCTCAAGTGTCATTTTGTTAAGACTATATTGTAGCATAATGAAAAGGGACTAACTTTGTCACAAAGTGGAAAGATAAGGGACTTAATTGCAAACAACCAAAACATGCAAAGACAAGAGGTCAAATGAGTTATTAGTATCGAGAAATATACCATCGTTCTTTCATCGGTGGATAGAGTTCCACCAATCAATTTGATTTTGCTTTGTGAGTTGAAGAGTATCAGATATTTTATCCTCTACAAAAATGTTAAGATTAAATTTCATAAGTCTCACAATTATATATTTATTATGAAAAAATTTACAAGGTGGGAAAGAAAATATTTCACAGTCCCTAAACTATATACTCCTTTTACCATATTTGTCCTCCAACCTCAAAAGTTATGCAAATGGTCCTTAAAACTTAGTTTTCATCCCACAGTTAGATCCCTATGGTCCATGGACCCCATTAATTATGCTTTAAATTATTAATATTATTGGTATTTTGTATGATATAATAGGTATTTTATATAATATAGGGATTTATAGTGTTACTAATATAAAAAAAATTAATGGGTCAATTACCTATGGGGTCTTAAAGATAATTGTAGTGACACATAAGAGCTAGTCAATTCGTCTCTCTTTCATAGAGGCCAATAAGATATCCAATGTCATAACTACCCTTCTTATACGTTTAAGACAAACAAAAATAGATTCATCTCTCTCCTCCACTACCATTACTCTCTCTCCTCCATTACCATTAATCTCTCTCTTACTTTATCATTTTTTCACTCTCCTCCTTCATTAATTATCAAATAATTTCCAACTCCGACCACAACCACCGATCACCGCCGACCACTACCGGCCATTGCCAGAAATAGTTCTGAGCGTAGAAAAAAGTTCTGATCGTGGAAAAAAATTCTAAGTTTGGGGTACTGAGCATGGAAAAAGTACTAATTATGGGCTACTAAGCATGAAAAAAGATGCTGGATACCGAAAAAAAGTTATGAGTATCGAAAATAGTTGCTGAGTATTCGAATTTTTTTGTTGACTGAGCGTGCTCGTTTTCTGAGCATGCTCACTAACTTGTTGGGTGTTTTTCGTATATATCAGTAAAGTGTTGAGCATTTAGACAATAGTTATGGAGTTTAATAAAAAAATCTATTTTACATTATAAAAATGAAATTATTACATTCTAATTTGAAGGAAAAAAATAAAAAAATACAAACAACAAAACAACGTACCTGAAAAATTAAATAGTTGCTATGAATTAATTGCGGAGCTTGTGGGACCGCACGTAAGTTTAAGTTTGATCAAGATATAAGATGTCCAAATGGAGTAATTGATTCACTTTTCTGTTCCGAAAGCTCAAACGATTCATGGGAAATAAACAAATCTGAAGCTGATTCTTTGTGTAAGAAACGAAGAATCCGTGAAGCCCTTCTCTAATTTGCACTCTTCGTTGATCGAAAATGAGTCGCGAGCTAGGGTTGCAGAATCGGTTAGAGTCTTCGTGACTTAAGAGAAGATCAAAAGCAGATCTAAATCAGAACAGAGAAGATCTAACCACCGACGACTCAACTGGCGACTTACTAGCAACCACCGCCGCGAGCCGTGCAGAATACACACGGAGAATTGTTGTGATTCGCTGGGATCTTTGAACGGAAATTAAGAAAGATGTGGAGCTTCGAAGACACAAAAGAATGCTGGACACCAATGGAGCTGCAAATAGGTCACTACGATGGCTTCTTCTCAGCGATGGCTTCTTCTCAACTTGGATTATGCTCCGGTGAAGGAGCTCCGGCGAGATGTAGCAAAACGAGAGAGGGGAGTGGGAGCTCTATTAACACCTTGCTGAGAGAGGAGAGAGAGGGATTTTAGGTTTTAATTTTTATTTGGTAATAAAATGTATATATAGATGGAAGAAAAACAAAAAATGGGTAAAAAGGTAATTGGTTTTTTGAAAATTAGTTTGTGGTCTTTAGTTATAGTGTTAAAATTAGTTTGTGGCCTTTAGTAAGAATAGGCTATAGAGCCGGTCTTCTTAGGTCACGAGGTGGTGTCTTCAAGACCTCTTGGGTAATAATTTCATAATTAATATCATGACCTATATTGCAAATATTTGTATAATATAGGGACCTTATTGCAATTGTTCACACTATATGGACCAATAGTGCAATTAAATCTAAAAAAAATGATGGAAGAATAGATCCTATATTATGCAAGAACTGCACTATAAACCCATATGTTATACAAAAAATTGTACTATAGATTTACATATATTGGACAAAAAACCTAGATTTTATTATATAACCAACAAAACTTCATACAGAAAAAATTAATAAACAAATCTTGAAAATATAATATAATTAAGTAATATAACATAAAAAAATTAATTATATTGAAAAATATGGAGAAAGAAAAGTGAGTTCTCACCGAAGACATCAACTTCTCCAATAGCTCTTCTTTCTACAACTGTATAATAGTTGAAAAAAAGATAATTTATCGTTATACACAATTACATAAAAAAATTTAAGGGTGAAAAACAATAAAGGAGTAAAAAACCTATAAGGTCCTTTATTTTATTTTATTTATCTTTTTGAAAATTTAGTACCTTATCTTCTAAATATAACCTTTAGTCCCTATTTTTTTTTTCACAGTGTTAGTCCTATTTTATTTCCTTACATTATAAGGGTTAAATCCACCTGGCACCGTACAATTAATGTGACAAATGACCGAAATACTCTTAAATGTCTCGTTTGGCTAATATAAGGGAAATCCAAAAAAATGGGATAATGTTTGTCACAAAATAAAAACATAAGGGACAAAGATGTTACATTTACAAGATAAACGACTAATATTGTCACAAATATCGAAATATATGAGATTAAAAAGTTACTTTTGCAAGATAAGGGACGAAATGAATTATTTACCCAAAGAAAGATGCAAAACAGAACTACATAAAATCAATTTTAAAGATATGTATAAGTTTTATTACAAAAATGCCCTAAAAGTGTTATTTTACTAGCCAAAACTTATAACATAATGAAAATACAAAAAAGTGCTAACATTGTCACATAATTGAAAAATAAGGGGCTTAAATGTCACAATTACAAGATAAAGGACTAACAATGTCGTGAAAACCAAAAGATACAATCACTATATTACCAACAAAATTTTAAACATAAAAAAATAAATCAAAGCTTGATAAAATAATTATAACATAATGGAAAAATAAAAGAGATACCAGCATTGTAACAAAATGGAAAGATTGGTGCTTAAATATTACTTTTGCAAAACCAGGGATCAATTCCAAGAGAAAATACAATGTTAAGTTTGCGTTATATCAGAACATTAACAATTTCAAAGTTAATTTTTTTTATTCCAAAAATGTAAGGAAGTAAAATTTTATTAAAATTTATGGTAAATTCTGTATTGATTATTTTGTAAATTTTTATTCGTACACATTTTCGAAAATTTTATCCACCCATATCAATCCTGGTCCTATCTCAAGCATTGATTATCTCCAATTTAATCATAAAAATTAATATACATAATTTAAAAGTAATCTCAACTTTGAAATTTCTAAAGTAATAAAAGAGAACATATATCAATTAAAAAGAAGAAGAAATAATTTAGATCAAATAAAAAAATAAGTTATTAGCAAGGCAAAGTAAATATATAGAAAAAATTAAACCTGTTTAAAAGTTGGTCTTTTGTTGAAATGCAATGGTCATCAACAGAAAAGTAAGAACACACTTGTCTTGAAGAGAAGAAGATAGAAGGAGAAAAAAAACCCTTCGGAAGAAGACGATTGTTAAACATATTTTAAATGATAATTAGCAAAAATTGGTACTATATAGTACAGAGATTACTATAATTTTGTGTCTGTAATGTATTACATGCACCTAGAGAAAAGTGGGGGCTAAGGTTTGATAAGAGGAAGGGAAGGGTAGGGGTCGCGTTAGGGTTTTGATTTTAAGAGTGGAAGACGATGTTATATAGTGCTCTCACGGACCACAAAACCACCCAAATGGTCTTAAAAAACCGAACTCACATATATGATGGCCCAATAGGTCTAGATTAATTTTTGTTTTGGGCCACATAATTTAAGAATGCTAGTCAATTAGGTTTGTTCCTTGTGTGAAGTAACCTAATCTCTATTATGGTTGATATTTTTAGGATGGTTAATCCTTTCTAATTTGTAATTTATATGTCTTAAAATGGGTAAATAAGGCCACCACTAGAGTTTTTAAATATAGGAAACATTTTTCAGGTATGTTTTTTTTTAAACCCTAACTTTTTGAACTCTAGTGGTTATCTTAATTAATTTCATATCTTGATCTATTAGATCACCGTTTCCTATTTTTCAATTTTTTTTTTGAAAAAAAAAACTAAGTGATCTAATTATGGTAATATATAATGTGTGTGGTTTAGATAATTGTATTATAATTTGTCAAAGAGATTTTGAATAGGGCAACATGAAATTATTAGTTAATAAGGTAAAGTTTAGATCTTTTTCTCCTTGTCTATTTTCGATACTTATCATATAAATTCATTCACACATCTTGCATAATATAAGGACCTACCATGCCATTTTTGCATATATATGGAACCATTGACTATAGTGGGGAATAAAATTTCCTAGTACACAAGGATTCTATTGTAATTAACTTTTGTGTTAAGTGTGATTTATAATCGGTTCAAATTAACCAATGATTCATTATTATTTTTTGAGATTTATAATTGATTTTTGAAATCATTTAAGTTTAATAGAATCTTTTCAGTGTATATTATTCAGTTTTCGAAACAATATAATTGTATTTTATGTATTTAGTGTGTAATAAATTAGTTTTAATGTGTAATGGTTTATATATTAGTAATTTTCTAAATGATTAAGATGTTTAAATGTTTTAAAAAGGGTTCTCTTAAATGTTATTTGAGTTAATAACGAGTAATAGGTAGTGTAATTGTTAGTTGTTTAACAATCGTGTATGTTTAGTGTGTATGTGTGTATTTTGAGCTGGAAAAAAGTGGAATTGTTTATTGTTTAAAAATTATGTGTAATTAGTGTGTGTGTATTATGAGGTTGAAAAAAAAGTGAATGCAAAAATGAACTCGAGTAGTTACAAGATTCTTAGATACTCTAATTATTGAGACATTATTGAAAGCACCGATAACATTGTTGTTGTCATTAATTATACTATTTAAATATAATATTTTGCATAAAGTTATATATCGATGATCACTAATGTTGTTTCATGACATCAATTGCTAAATTGTATTCCTAATAAGGACAACACGCAAGTTAAACAATATGTTTACAAGTTTGGATTGGCGAATGAATAATAACCATTATTCATGAACATAGATAGTGTTTTGAGATCTTTTGGGCCTTTTCGAGACATGTTTTGAGATCTTTTAGGCCTTTTTGAGATGGTAGTGTTCCTGCACAAGTAGCAAATATTTGATACCAGCAAATATACTTTCGATGACACTCTTATACTCAAGTTAAAGATAAATTGGTGATAAAAGACCCCAAGCATGGAAGCTAAGAGCAATGAAATGGTATATTTTGTATCATTTTTATAATATAGTAAAAACATTATACTCTACCTTAAAAAGACCATTACAACACACGCACTGTATATATATAAAGAAGGATACGAACACATATTGATCACGTTATGCCTTCTCCATGGTGAAGTTACACAATGCTCGACGAGTACGCTTGAAGACCTTTTAGTTTTATCCGAATTTTTAAGTAAGACGTGTTCTAGAGAAAATTATCCTATTATATATGAATTCATCGTCAATGTTAACGAACTTCAAAGGAAATATGTAATACAAAAGTTTCATGCTTATCGAACTTCAAATAAGATATGTGATACAAAAGTGTCACGTTTTTCACTATGATCGACAATATAGACTACAAGGCGTTTAGACCGTTTTGTCCCTCTTTAAGAATGAATCTGGGGGTAGCCTGTCAAGCATAAAATGACATATTATCCGTCTTAATAATAATGTTAGTATTAATAATCATATACTAAAAAAATTCAATTAACAACCCAATAATACTTTTAATGATGGAACTTCTAATTATGTCTCTACCTATTGGAAATATTGCACCTAAAATAAATTTTTCTTTACTTATAAAAATAAATAGTGAACTTGATGAGAAGAAGTAAGTAAAAGAAATAGTGAACTTGATGAGAAGGAAGTAACGTTGCAAAATATTTAACAAAATACACAATAATTTACCTTTCCTTTCAGTAATTAACATTGCCCCTTCACCTAAATATATAAGAGATAATATGCACCCATTAGAAGAAATATCAAGGCCATACCAAAAGAATGAAATTATCTTGGCAAATCTGTGGAACAAGTTTTGCTAGATTTAGAAATTAGTGTCAATTCATACAATATAATATTTATAAGAAATTTAATAGAAGAGATTTACGGACTACTACAGTTAGATGATAAAAGTGTGACAACACGTTAAAGGGTGGTTAAAATATTATTATTTTTATTGATGGTTTTTACTTTCATGTTGATGTTCTTGAATTGTATTTGTTGGACTAGAGAAATGGAATATGAAGATGATATCACATGTTACAAAGCCCAACATGATAGAGATAACCAAAGAATTTGAAACAATTTTAGACCAAATAAAAAACAGTAGAGCAAAGAAACAAGGTATCATACATCCGAAATATTTAATGTATGTAATAAGTTGCAACATCTTATAAATGAGAAGTCCATCTTAGGATGCTGCAAAATATTTCAAACAATTAAATTAAGTAATTATATTAAAAAATGTGGAGAAAGAAAAGTGAGAATTCTTACAGAAGACATAAACTTTTTCATAAGTTCTTCCGTTTGCATCTCAGCAGAAGTAGGATGCCCCATTGTCTTATGTCTTAGATTAAACTGCACTCAAATTTGCTTACTTCATTAAATTAAAAATTGAAAAAATTAAAATTAAAATTTATCTTAATTTACACAAATACACAAAACAAATTCAGGTGTAAAGCCAGATATGAAAAAAATAGAAGTAAATAACTTATTAGGTCCTTTATCTTTTTAATCAAAACATAAGGGACTAAAAAAGTTTACAATTGAAAGATAAAGGGACTAATATTGTCACAAATATATCAAAAGATAAGGGACTTTAATGTTACTTTTTAAAGATTAAAGGACCAAACTGTCAAAACATGCAATGACAAGGGACCAGACGAGTGAAGTAATATCAAAAAACATACAATCATTTCCCAACACTAATTGCACTATAAATCCCTATATTGTAAATAAATTGCACTACATGTCCCTATATTATTTAAAAAATGCATTACACACCCCCAACCCCAGTTTGGAGCTAATTGCACAATAAACCCCTATAATGAGAAAATTGCACTACAGGACCCTAGATTATACAAAAATTATACCTAAAATCCCTATATCATGTACAAAAAAAGCATTACACACCCCAACCCAATTTTGGCACTAATTTCACTATGAATCCTTATATTATGAGAAAATTGCAGTATAGGTCCCTATGTTATGCTAAATTGTACCTAAAATCCCTATATTACGTAAAAGAAATGCGATACACACCACAAACCAGTTTGGCACTAATTTCACTATAAATCCCTATATTGTGAAAAAATTGCACTAGAGGTTGCTATATTGTGCAAATATCACACATTAAATCCTTATATTAAGTGAAAAAAATGCATTACATGCTCCACAAACCCAGGTTGGGGGTAATTGCACTATAAATCCCTATATTATGAGATGATTGCACTACAAGTCCCTATATTATGTAAAAAAATGCATTACATACCCCAACCCAGTTTGGCTCCACCCCAATTTACAAGATAAAGACTAACATTGTCACAAAAATCAAAGTACAAAAGACTTAAAACATCACATTTGCAACATAAAGAACCAATCTATTAAAACATGAAAATACAAGGGACCAAAAGAGTAAAGAAGTATCAAGAAACTAACCATCATTTTCCATAGTTGATCTAGTTCTAGGATCCAAATCTGAGATTTTGCTTGTTTCAAGTTCAACTTTTTGAGTATCCACTTCAAGTTCACCCTTCACCAAACATTTCCACCAATCCATTTGGTCTTGTTTTGTAAGTAATATAGACACGGATTTTTGATCCTCTGCAAAAAAATAATTAAGATTAAACTTCATAAATCTTAGAATTATATATTTATTTTTCAAAAATTTACAATATGAGAAGAAAAAATCCCCCAAATAGTTACTAAAACAATACCCTTTTACCTTATTGGTCTTCCAACTTTAAAAGTTATGCAAATGGTCCTTAAAACTTAGTTAGTCCCTATGGGGGTTCCATGGACCCACCTGATTTTTTAAGCTTAAATTTATTTATTTTGTATAACAAATATAGGGACTTATGTAAATAATTTTAAAACAAATAATATTGGGATAAATAGTGAAATTTTATATAATATGAGGACCTTATTGCAATATTTCACGATATAGGGTCTGATGTTGCAATTAAGTCAAGAAAAATTAATATCCGGACTAATTTAGCAATTTTTGTATAAGGACCTAGTGTAATAAATTCCAAAAAATCACCCCTAACAATAAAACATGGATACAACCTTGTTTCAAAGTTAAGTACCATGTGGTAAAGAAGTTCGAGGACCAAACCAGTAACAATTTTATAATTCAGGGACCATTTGGGGAATTTTTCTATCAGTAATTACAAAAATAAATACCGCCAGATGGACTAATAGTGGTAAAAGAACAAAGTTCAAGGATTATTCAGGTAGCTTTTAAAGTTCAAGGACTATTTGAGATTTTTTCCCTTACCAGGTTTTTTAAATGTTAAACCTACCACTAAACGAAATTCCTAAAATGCCCCCATGATAAAGCATATATAGCATAAGAACAAAAAACAAACCTTGGACTCCAAAAGAAATCATTTGGTTTCACAGGCTTGTATAGCTCACCCTTCAAATACATTATTAACGTTAAAAAATATGTTTTAAATCAACAAATAAGAAAATATAACATGTCTAAAACTAAATAATGAGCATGCTTAAACAAACAAGAAGATAATCTTACATTAATAATTGGAGACTGCAATATGATTAACAATACAATTTGTGATGCGTTTAGACCATTTTGTCCCTCCACAAGAATAAATGTAGTAGTGGCTAGCCTGTCTCACCCAAAATGACATATTAGTCGTACTAATTATAATGTTAGTATTTAGAATCATATACTAAAACAATTGAATAAACAACCTAATAATGATGGAACTTCTGTTTATGTCTCTATTTATTAGAAATATTGTGTCTAAAGTACATTTTACTTTACTTATAAAAAAAGTAGCAAACTTGATGCAAAGAAGGAAGCAGTGTTTTAAATATTTAACAAAATATATGTTAGTTTACCTTTCATTTCTTTTAATTAAGATTATCCCTTCTTATGTTAAATATATAAAGAGATAATGTGCACCCACTAGAAGAGAGATCAAGGACATAACAAAGAATGAAATTTTAATAGCATCTTGGCAAGTTCTACTCTCCCAACAAATGAAAGAGTCATGGGTATTTACTCCCCATATGACATAAGACACTTACATATAGAGTGAAGTTTGCTAGATTCAGGTATTATTGTCAATATTTTGTCATCTAATATTTATGAGAAATTGAATATAAGATATTTACATACTACTCATATCACCCTATTGTTAAATGATATTAAATGATAGATGCAGGGCCGGTCCGAGCATCTTGGGTACCTATGGCGAAAAACAAAAATAGGGCTCTTTACAGTATAATTAAAAAAATTGACAAAACAAATCATATATGGATAATTTTATAGTAAAATTTACAAAATTAATATTTATTAAAAATATTGAGATAAATTACTGTATTAGATTACGCATTAACATTCACATGCTTAGTCTCTATCAATATAATCACTATAAATAACTTTATTAATAATTTATATATTGTGATACTGTGATTATTTAGGTTAAAATAAATTTTTTTAATAAATTCATCTGTACTTTTATTTTTTTGCATGCCCATATTTTTTATTGTGAATCATGTTAAAGGTGTAGTAACATAATAGAACATCTATATTTTACGAACTTCTCACACCCGCGATTATGGTCTATAGAGTTAAAATTTGTTTGTGTGCTTTAGTAAGAAGAGGGGATTGGAATCGTATGGTTAAGTCTTAAAGGTGTGTGCTCAAGATATTTTAGATAAATATAGATATAAATTTGTCACGGCCAAATGGCAGTTACCGGATTTTAAATTAATATATATATATATATATATTATATAATAAAAAAACTAAAATTAAAATACAAATAATTATAGTATAAATTTTACCTTCCATATTAAATGGAAAATTCTGTTTAATTTAAAAATAAAACTGAATTTATAGTTGAAAATCTCTTGTATCTAAGGATGGCAATGGTTACTGTTAAAAACCGAAACCGATGATAACCGAACCGATTGAAAACCGAATTATATAACCGTGGTTAAAACCATTAGGTTATGGTTTTGAAAAGTTCACCCGATGGTTAAAACCGTCTGGTTATGGTTTTTGATAAAAATAAAATTGAAAAACCGAAATCCGTTTATTATCATATAATTTTTTAAAATTTTATAACAATTTAGTATAAATTAGATATATTGAAATTCTAAAAGTAAAATCAAAATACTTGATTTAACCAATTAAATAATAAATATGCAATTTAATCAAATACCAACACAATTTTTTATAAACCTTGTAGTTTTTTTATATGTGTTGTTTTATTTTGTGAAATTTAATATTTTATTAAATTTTCATTTGAATATGGTTAAAAACCGCAAAACCGTTATAAAAAACTAAAACTGAATAATATGGATATAGTTTAAAAAATTGTAACTGATGGTTAAAACCGTTAGGATATGATTTTTAATTATAAAAATAGTTATAACTATAATTTTTGGAATTTTTACAAAAAACTGAAGCTGTAGCTGTAACATTTATATATTATGTTGAATTGATTCATTATATTATTTAGGTAACATAATATTCTAATTGTATATTAATTTTAAATGTAAAATACATCACACACAAATGTATATAATTCGAACTATAGTGAAGCGTATTTTGAAATAAAATTGAATCCAACAAAAAAAATAAAAAAAATGGAATCCAACAAATATGTCCTACTCAAATAACAGGCAAATTTAAGTTCAAGAATATTAGTGAACTAGAAATGATGTGATGTCCTATCACTCTTCTACACCGTATCCCTACAAAGAACAAATAAACATCTCATTTTGAACTTTTATCTTCTTTAAATCTTTCTTATATAGGAAAAGAGTAATGATATATACACCCAAAATCATTGGACTTTTTTCACAATTCAATTCCATTTATGTAATCCCACAAAATACAATTAGGTTAAATCTTCTAAAACTAATACCAATGGGTCTCTAATTAGTTAACTAGAATTGAAGCTCAAATAGTTATTTTTTCATAAATATTAACTATATATAGAAGATGATCAACAAACAAAAACATTTATGTCAGCGTCCAGGAAACAAAAAAACACTTTAAAAAATATCATATCACCATACAAGACCTTAAAATAATGAAATCAAAAGATGAAATTGCATGTTCATACGAAGATTACGATGTGCTTCTTGATAAGGGGACCTCTACTTAATGAATGTCAGTGTTGCAAAATTCTTGGCAGTGAGCTTTGTTTGTCAAGTATCGTGGATATTTTCAGAACACTAGTTTTATTTGTAAAACATATGAGATTTGAGTTCATATGAAATTTATTGCTAATACTATTATATTTTATTATTTTATACTATATTTTTTATTATGCAAGAATTTTATAGCTGTAGAACGTCAAAATTGTAGTTTTATAATTACAATATTGTAGTTTGGGAGTATAATGTTGTACTTCTGTAACTAAGTAAAAAATATTGTAGTTGTTATGACTGTAATATTGTAGTCGTTGCAATTACAATAATGTAGTTACAATGTTGTAGTTTTGTAACTGTAACTATAATATCCTAGATGCAACACTGCAATATCGTAATTGCAACTCCGGTACAATTCCTCTGCAGTAATTGCAATACCGTAGTTGCAGTTTTGATAAATCTTTTTGTCGGAATTCGTTGAAATCGGAAACAAAAGTAGTTGGAGTTGACCAAAATTGACTGGCGTTGCCTGCAGAGTTGTCAGATGACAACCACAAAAAAAGAAAAAAACTCGCCGAAGTTGATTACCGTTGACAGAGTTGACTGACCAATACCGGGTGGTGATGAAATAAATAATTAATATATATTTATAATATATTAATTATAATAAAATAAAATATTAAGAATATCAATAATTTTGAATCAATTCTTACTCAACAATGATACTCATCAATGTTTTTTTGCATTGTCAGTCCTAGCTCCACCTAGGTGTTGCTGCCTTATCTGGATTATATGACTGAAAAATGTTGAAATTTAATAGGAATATTAAACAATTTTAAAAGTTTTAAAGATGTTGAAACCTTATATTTATCTCCAATCATTTTCTTGATCAGTTTCACTTTCCTATCCGAACATCTAATGCAGCGCACATTGAATCCTTGAGTTCTCTGGTAACATTATCCTCAGCTTTTAACCACACTCGCAGAGAAAGGGTAAGTAAGTAAAATTAACTAAAAAACTAACAAACTCATTATTTAGGAATTAACCCCTTGAATGTCAAATGATTACAATACTTATACCAGATTGTTTTTCAACTTCATTCTTGTGACTCTCAATTGTGTCAAAAAGATTATAATACGTATAACTGTATTTACAGCTAGAATAACTAACTTATGTAGACTCATCTAAATACTTTATACTTATCCTAAGAAATTTAAGTGAAAAATAATTAAGAGTATGCATAAATAGTAACTACTGAATTACCTCTAGCTCAGGTACAGACATGTTAAGTAGCTTCGAACGCTCAAACTAGGCGTTCAAAAAGCGCTTAGACAACACTTTATGAATCTGCATATATAAATAAAGTTTGGTACGACAAATAAATAATGAAGATATCTAATGAGAGACTAACCCTGAAATTGAATTCAATCTCTCTTATCTTCTTTATGTAGTTAGCTAAATCTTTAATTGTCTCGTATGCAACATCTTTAAGCGCTATTGCAACTTAAACAACTCTATCCGGCCAAATGAAGGACACATAATCATGTGAAAGCCAACAAAACAACTTATGTGTGAGAGAGAGATTTACATAAAAACTTACTTCGAGTTTATTGTCTTGAAAAGTATATACAGATTCGAATCCTTCAAGGAGCCTCCTATCCACTTATCACGAGATTTTTAATAGGTTAAAACATTAAATTTCTCAAGAATTTTGTAATATTTCGATACAATATCACTGGAACAGTTTCCTTGTCCTCCAGATTTAACAGAATTTTTGGACATAGAACCCCCTTCATCATCCCTTGATATTCCGAAAGGCTTAAGTGGGTCCCCCAACTCAAGGGCAGAGACAGGGTCCTCCTTTGAACACTCAAGAGCCAAAATGCTCTCCCTCCTCAAAATTCGTTTTCTCTTAAGATCGAGAAAATCACCTATCATTTCTATTGTCTTCTAAACAAGGAGATCAATCTCCCCTATTTTATTCTCTTCATATTCCTTATTTTTCAGCCCAAGCAGTCTTTTCCGTTCAATATCGTACACCTTTTGGACGAAGAAATATGGGTGTTCTTTTCGATCCAGAATCTTCTTATTCAAGGGTATAAAGTGTGGATTACTAATAAGAAGATTCCAGAGTGAAAAGAACACCCAAGTTTCTTCGTCCAAAAGGTGTACCATATTGAAGGGAAAAGAATGTTTGGGCTGAAGGATAAGGAATATGAAAAGAATAAACAAGCATTGATTGATCTTCTTGTTGAGAAGACAATTAAAAGCATAGGTGATTTTCCTGGTCTCAAGATATAATGGATTTTGAGGAGGGAGAGCATGTTGGCTCTTGAGTGTTCAAAGGAGAACCCAGTCCCTGCCGTAGAGTTGGGGGACAAATCAAGCCTGTCGAAATATCAATGGAAGATGAAGGGGGTACAAAGTCTAAAAATTATGTTAAATCTGGAGTACGAGGAAGCAGTTCCAATGATATTTTATTGGAACAATACAAAATTCTTGAGAAAGTTAATGTTTTAACTTATATAAAGCCTTGTGATAAGTGGATACAGAAGCTGCTTGAAGGATTCGAATCTGGATGTACTTCTCAAGACAAAAGTCATGAATTAAGTACATATGTAAATCTCTCTCTCACACAAAGACACACTTATTTATAAGTTGGTGGTGATATAATTAAGTGGTATTGTAGATTTCATAGGAGGATGTATCATTCACTTGGCCAGTACAGCTGTCAAGCTGCAACTACGTCAGGCCGAGCGAGCTCTACCTATAATCATTGTTGCTTCCCTGTCTCGCTTAGTATTACCCTCTATAACCGCAATATGTACACTACAACTGAAAGCCCAGGAAAGAATTATAAGATTGTAAAATATAGAAATTCAATAAAAATATCAAAAAGTTTTGAAAGTTTCAATGACATAGAATCTGTTATAAAGAATAAACTGCAAATTGTAAACAAAATTAATTTTTTTTAAGAGTTTTAGCAATATAAATGCAAAATCATGCAGTTTCAACCCAAGAACATGATAAAAAACAAACATAGATTTGATTAGAAAAACAAACCTGCATGTGCACCAACTGCTCGGGTGACCTGATAACATTCTCATCAGCTTTAAACCCCTCCTTTTAGGGAAAAAGTGTGTCATGCTCCAAATTTCCACCACTAGAATCCAATATGTAGCAGACTCAAGTCAAATCCTCTAAGCCACCTAAGACGGCAAGGCCACCTAACAAAAATTAAATAAGTATAAGATTGTATCTAATAATTTTAAACCATAATTTTTTCAAAACATTAAACTTAGTCTAACCTAAAAAATATGTGTATATTTAACCGTCTTAAAAATTTGTTAAGAAATAATATATCGACTCGCCTATACAACTGGTCTCATACGCCAATTAATAATTATTGTAGTAGTTTACACACTATCTCTCATGGAATTTTCCTAGCCTCTCTCTCGGGAGATGGATTTACGTAATAACAGTATAAATGAATTATACAAATGACATATAAGTTAAATGCAAGTATAACATAACATTGTTCAGTTGCCATAGTTGCCGGCCATCAGTAGACTCTAATATAAATGATCATGCACACACTACTAAAGTTGTGATAACTAATATTCAGCACTCACTAGTGCCTCGTGTACCATCGCCTGCTCCTGCCATATCCGACCCCTTTGCAACATATAAGCCCCACCACACACCCTCAGAGTGGATCTTTTCATCTACGGATTACCTCAGTACCTCAGTACCTCGACAGTTTCACCTGTGGGATAGGTGTCTTAGCCCTAATGATTACATAACACGTATTGGTCGCATACACAACTAAATTTAAAGAAATAAGTTTTCTGACTCTAGTTTTCTTCTTATGTTTCCTTCTTGCCAAGCTAAGTTAAGATTTTTATTTTTATTTTCTATTTGTGTAATTACAGGAATTGCTTTAACTGGTAATATTTATATTTATAACGTGTCTTCTTTTCTAATTGCCCGCACCTCGCACCTGTTGTAATTAATCTAGTTAGGGTATTTGTTATTAAGTCCCTAAAGTTTATAAAGGACACTTACAAAAACTAAACTTTTACATTTTTTACCCTTAAAAAAAGATTTATTTTATATAATAAAGCACATTCCCTATTTTTTTTAATTTATATAGCTTATAATTATGAAAAAAAAAAATCTTAGGTTTCACATAACTTATGTTGACTCATCTTCATACTTTATACTTATCTTAAGCAGGATCAATGAAAGATAATAATTAACAACTTATCTTTATCTAAGTTGCAGACATGTCCAGTAACTTCTTTTACAGCACTGTATAAATCTCTGTATGAATCTGCATATAAAAATAAAGTCAGGTTAATATAATAAACATGATTTGATAATTGTACATAAATAAATACATTGAAAGAGAGACTAACCCTGAAATTAAATAATAACAGCCTCATGAAGATCTGACAGTTTGAAGAAGTGTTAATGAAAAGTGTGTGAAATTATTGTGTTTGCTGAGATGTGATTCTATTTTACCTAGATGATTATTTTGATATATATGTTCATGTTGAAGATTTTTTGCACACAAGCAATGATGTTTTGCAATTAGTTTTACAAGATGACTGATTTATTATTATATAGTTTGGATTCAATAACATAGTTAAACATCGGTTAAATAGTAGGCTACATACTTATGTTGAAATACAAGAAAACCCTAATCCCAAATTAGTTAGATTACTAAAATAACCTTTATTAAAAACAATAAACTAACTAATTAATATGAAAAATAAAACATATTTTTTAATATATATAGTAGAGAACCAAAGCCCTTGTCAATTGGGCTAATCAATGGTTAGATAAAACATAATTTGATTATCACATTACAAACTAAGAAATGTCATTATTATTAATGTGATTACTAAAATACTTTCCATAAAAGTACTTCGATATTTTAAATATTTGTTAAAAATATAAATTTTAATATTTAACTAGAGTAAAAGTGGTATAAAAAAAAACTGTCTTGCTTATTTTTAAAGTGATAAACTTTTGGAAACAACTATTTTTGGTATGAGTGACAACCTTTTGAAAACGGAGAAAGTAAATACTCAACATAATATTAAACTAATAAAAAATTAGATAATATTGCATCATTTTTTAAAATCTGTTTAAATCAAGGGCAGGAGTAAGAGCGAGATCCACGGATTCATGGTCTGGCAAGCAATCTATTTTCGCTTCTGAACAAGTATATTAATCTTTTTTTTCTTATTCTCTTCATATTCATTTTCCTTCATCCCAAACAATCTATTCCTTCAATATTGTACACCCTTTGCACACTAAAACTTGGGTGTACTTGTTGCCTCAAAATTTGCTTATTCAAGGGTATAAAATTCCGCATGCACTTGTGGATTATTGATTCAGCTAAATTCCGCGATGGAAGCTACGGAAAAGCTACCTTGAATAACGAGTTTTCCAACTTTCCACACTATTCTTTTGAGCTTCGTCGGGATTATAAAACTCTTGGTTTTTAATTCTGATATCCCTTTCGTATCCATGGTTCTCATGTAATGTAAGCAGAGTGATGATATATTCTCGTGCTTTAAAAATGCCACGAAAAACCCCTTTTATAGCATTCTAGAGCAAAGACACTAAAGGGCTCCAATTTTGAAGACAACAGCGACTAACCATGCAATTAACCCATTCCCGATACAAAGCTAACCTTAAGCCCACGTATGGATTCAGAAGTTCTCCCTAGGCATTAAAGAGAACTTGGTCCTCCTAAATAACGATCCAGGAAATATATCAAAACTAAAAAAAAATAGACAAAACTAACTCCTCTAATTTATCATGTTATGTGAAATAGTCAATATACCGTAACTCTACCCTAATTCAAAATTAAACCCTCTACTTGTTAATATTTGAACCACAACCTAGTGGAATCAAACTGGGTAGAGATATTAATTCTAGATAGAAAGATAATTCTATTTGCATTGACTTTTAGTGTTAAAAAGTCTATATTATGTTGTTATGACACAACTCAGATATCAATATCTGGGTGTCATTAGTAGATCGACCAAGAATAAATATTATAGCTCAACGAACAAGGGTGCATACCCCGAGTATTCTTGACGATTTATGCTTGCATACATCCTAAAGAACGGGAAGAGCTATGGAAACACTCTTTTATTCATTTTGTAGCCGAAATGTCCCATGGTTCGTAGTTGATAATTTTAATAATATATGTCACGCCCCGAAAAACACGACTATCTATCTAATTTAAAATAAATAAATGTACATTTTATTACAATAATTATGTATCTATTACATTACATTACATGATTTAAAATAAATAATTACAAGTTAAATACAAAATCGCCTTCTTCAACTTGCTCCTAGGCTACTGACCACTACCCAAATCTTAAGTTATCTAGCACCTGAAAGGGTGGGGGGAAAGAGGGGTGAGCTTCCACTAGCTCAGTGAGAAAGTAAATAATGGTCATATGTAAACTTTAACCTAGGGGCAGTAATTATATTTAAGACGCTGTCATTGAACTGATATAGGTTTGAATATAAATTAAACATTTATAAAGCGATAAATAAATAGATAAATCAAGTAAGTGTACATATCAAACTACGCAGCCCATACTACCCAGCAAGTTGTATACACTAGCAAGTAATAATCACGTTGCAAAGGATACTGTGGTCTTGCTCTTATGACTCCCGCCGGAACTCTCGATCCCTTATCACTCCCACTGGTTATACCCCGGGTAAACCGAACCTACGACCCACTGGCCAAGGAACTCTCTGTCTCATGCGCCAGGTGGGAATAGATCATGATAGTCGTGTTAACCCTGGGAAGCCCGCTGCCGCCCAGTGCAACACGATTGTATCATGTCGAATAATCGATCGATAGATATATCAAATATCAAATATGAAACGACTAATTAGGTCGATTCAACAACTATAGAAATTAACAATTAATGGATAGACGAAAAAGTAGGCTGTGATATCCCAAATATACAATTAACCATACGATGACGAATAATACAATTAATCCAATAATAACGAGACAATATAATTCAGATAACATATAGAGTCCAAAATCATCGAATTAAATATATTACTGAGTAATTTAAAATAGGGTTAAAGATAAACATATTAAAGATTATTTAAACCCTCACCTTAAAAGTAGACTAATAACGGGTAATTGATTAAGTGGCCGTCCTCCTAATCGAGATCACCATAGTTCCCATCTTCACCCGAATCTCGCTAAATTATTACATAAATTTTCTATTTGATATGTAATCTTATATTCTTTATTTAATAGACTAAAATCAATTCTATAAACATTTTCTTATAAGTAGACTAATTGATTATATTCTAATAAACCCTGCCTATTTATAGGAGATGTTGAGTTTAATCAGCGAAGGAAAAGAAATGGGAAGGTAAAGGCGGTCTAGGAGGTTTTGGAGAGCCAAGTGGCTTTGTATAAATGAGTAATCTAACTAGATGGAACAATATGATTGAAAGGCGTTGTCGGTTGTAGTGAGTCATGTTGGTTAGTCAAGTTGTTTAAGCATGAAGTGGAGGAGAGGTGCAGCATTTTCATATTTTACTTGGACTATGGTTTTAATACATATGATACATAATGTAACCATTGATTTATTTATTATTAAAAATTCTCTAAAATTGAAAGAACTAAAGCAACGTAGGTGGTATTACCATGAGTTATGGATAGTTATATGCAAAGTAGGCTTGACCAATTAGGAAAAATTTTTAGTTAAATTAAATTATATTTGATTATAATTCTTTGGAATAACTACAATATTAATTTTAGGTATATAAAATAAATATTTTAATTTCTAAAATAACAATTTAACTTTAATAATACACTTAAAATTTAATTATTTTTACGGGATATCACACTCGCTCCCACTTAAAAGAATTTCGTCCTCGAAATTCCTTTTTCACTAAACTTTAAATCAATTTAGATAATTATCAATTTTTTTTGTTTTAAACTAATCTCAGTTAAAAGACTAAATAGTTCAGACATAATCTATATATAAAATACAATTTCGGTCAAATTATAACAAGTTATCAAGTATATAAACAAAAAAAATTAACCACTTCTTAATAATTACACAATTATCCGAGTTTCTATCAAGATCTTAGATGTCCAAATATAGGCCAACCTAGTAACCAAAACAATGAAACTCTCTCGAGCTGGCCAGACTCAAGAAAACATCACTGTATTTAATACCAGATAAGGGTCAACCTCAAGAGTTATCTTGGGGTTGGTTCAATGACAACCATTAATTAAGTTTTAATCTTAATTTTTATCAATTCTAATTAATTTTTCTACCCATTTTCCACAGTCTGAGAATCCTATCCCCGGTTACGCTTAGAGACTACTCTAAGCTCTGATACCACATGTCACGCCCCGAAAAACACGACTATCTATCTAATTTAAAATAAATAAATGTACATTTTATTACAATAATTAAGTATCTATTACATTACATTACATGATTTAAAATAAATAATTACAAGTTAAATACAAAATCTCCTTCTTCAACTTGCTCCTAGGCTACTGACCACTACCCAAATCTTAAGTTATCTAGCACCTGAAAGGGTGGGGGAAAGAGGGGTGAGCTTCCACTAGCTCAGTGAGAAAGTGAATAATGGTCATATGTAAACTTTAACCTAGGGGCAGTAATTATATTTAAGACGCTGTCATTGAACTGATATAGGTTTGAATATAAATTAAACATTTATAAAGCGATAAATAAATAGATAAATCAGGTAAGTGTACATATCAAACTAGGCAGCCCATACTACCCAGCAAGTTGTATACACTAGCAAGTAATAATCACGTTGCAAAGGATACTGTGGTCTTGCCCGTATGACTCCCGCCGGAACTCTCGATCCCTTATCACTCCCACTGGTTATACCCCGGGTAAACCGAACCTACGACCCACTGGCCAAGGAACTCTCCGTCTCATGCGCCAGGTGGGAATAGATCATGATAGTCGTGTTAACCATGGCAAGCCCGCTGCCGCCCAGTGCAACACGATTGTATCATGTCGAATAATCGATCGATAGATATATCAAATATCAAATATGAAACGACTAAGTAGGTCGATTCAACAACTATAGCAATTAACAATTAATGGATAGACGACAAAGTAGGCTGTGATATCCCAAATATACAATTAACCATACGATGACGAATAATACAATTAATCCAATAATAACGAGACAATATAATTCAGATAACATATAGAGTCCAAAATCATCGAATTATATATATTACTGAGTAATTTAAAATAGGGTTAAAGATAAACATATTAAAGATTATTTAAACCCTCACCTTAAAAGTAGACTATTAACGGGTAATTGATTAAGTGGCCGTCCTCCTAATCGAGATCACCATAGTTCCCATCTTCACCCGAATCTCGCTAAATTATTACATAAAATTTCTATTTGATATGTAATCTTATATTCTTTATTTAATAGACTAAAATCAATTCTGTAAACATTTTCTTATAAGTAGACTAATTGATTATATTCTAATAAACCCTGCCTATTTATAGGAGATGTTGAGTTTAATCAGCAAAGGAAAAGAAATGGGAAGGTAAAGGTGGTCTAGGAGGTTTTGGAGAGCCAAGTGGCTTTGTATAAATGAGTAATCTAACTAGATGGAACAATATGATTGAAAGGCGTGGTTGGTTGTAGTGAGTCATGTTGGTTAGTCAAGTTGTTTAAGCATGAAGTGGAGGAGAGGTGCAGCATTTTCATATTTTACTTGGACTATGGATTTAATACATATGATACATAATGTAACCATTGATTTATTTATTATTAAAAATTCTCTAAAATTCAAAGAACTAAAGCAACGTAGGTGGTATTACCATGAGTTATGGATAGTTATAGGCAAAGTAGGCTTGACCAATTAGGAATAATTTTTAGTTAAATTAAATTATATTTGATTATAATTCTTTGGAATAACTACAATATTAATTTTAGGTATATAAAATAAATATTTTAATTTCTAAAATAACAATTTAACTTTAATTAATACACTTAAAATTTAATTATTTTTACGGGATATCACAATATAGGTAAAGCAGTGGATAACTAAGGTGGTCTACTTGCGAACATGCCAATGGTGGACCAAATAGAAACCACTCCAACGTTCCTTGAGATAAGTAAGAATTTTAAGTGGGACCTTGCATACGTGTATTTATGGAGTAATTAATACTTCTGACTAATTGTTGGTAAGTATGAATTTGAAGTAATAAATTGTATATAATATAGTTGTAGAACTCAAACAAATTCTTGAATACATTTGGGTTCTTTGATTATTCTTGTTATCTACCTCTTGAATTTTTAATCACAATATCAATAAATTTTCTCGAAGTAAAAACAACATGCTTCAATAAGAAAATAAAAGGAATAAGAATTTATAGATAAAAAATCTCAGAGTTGACAAAAAAAAATCCCAAATTTGCAACCATACAAGTCAAACAACACCTTTATTTTTTTTTATTAGTCATGTTGATATTTTTAATTTTCGAAACAATCGATCCAACTCTAGAAAAACCAACCACACACACCTCACCAACGAGGATCTCACCCTTAGTGAGTTCAAGTTTTCCAGATATTAATCAATAACACTGAATCAGTTCTTACTCACTATTTCTAGCAGCTCTATAATCCCCTAACTCACTTTCTTTAAGTATTTTATAACCGGGATCTATAATGCAATTAACTTAATATTATCATATCACATGGACCAATGATTCAATTAATCTTATATCCAATAATCTTTCAAACCCCAGAAAATTTAGTCGGTAACATTTTAATCATATGGATTTTACAAACTTAAGATCAAAACTTAAATCTCAAACACCTTTAAGCTTTAACTATGCAAATGGACAACATTAGCACTACTTCAGTAAATTAAACTAACAAAGAATATAAATATTATAACTTAGCATCGATTTTTTTGGCTTCAAGCTTAGCATCTTCATAGGATTAGGAATAGGATTTGGTTTTGTCACTTGATGATAGCTCTTGATGATACACCAAATATTTGAATTCGAAAAAGAAAAAAAGGAATAGGAGCTAATTAGTGGATGACGATGGCGATAAAGGAATCATCATCAGATATTTCATCTTATCACTCACTATGATATTCAGTTGTAATAAAATGATCACTGAAACAATAACGATTGAACTGATAAGATTCTTTTTTTCTATACTTAGATGACTAAAGATCAAATTTACTCACATTTACACAAACCTTCATATACTCAATCTACTAAATTACTCCAAGAACTAAATCAAACATGTAATAAATATTCAGAAAAAATATTCAGAGGGATCAAAACATGAAGATCAAGGATGCAAATTGCAATTGTCCTGTAAAATCATCATTCATATAAAATTTGTAAGCTAGCTATCATGAATATCTTATTATTCATACAAACAAAATTAATCATAATGGCAAAAATATAAATCATCGGGTGTAAATTGTTTCCACTAACCTTGTTTTTGTCACACCAGCCTAGTACAAATTAAATATCTTGAAAAATATCTCGATTACTCTGTCTAGAAGAAGTCCTTTGATGTACAATTCTACAAAAATGATGTATATAGTCAATCATGTGCAATGTGCCATGTAAACATAATAATTACTACAAAAGAAATTGTCTAAACAAAAAAAAAAAATAAGAAGAAATGGTTTGGGAGGCCCTGGATGGTGAAAAAGGTTGCGTTTCGGGGTCCCAAATTGTTACAGCATCTTTGGGTTATATGGTCAAATCTTCGAACTCTTCAGAATCATTATCCTGAAGTCATAAAAATAAAAAAATTAAATCAACATGAAAATGAAATTCTTGTTATAGTGTAACAAAGTGAGTTACACTCTCGTCTTTCACTCTTGTCATTCAGATATGGATAACAGATAGAAGAAATAATGAAGAGATGTTGTGTGTTTTATCTATTGTTTTGTTTAAGTTATTTACCGTATCTTACAAATCTTTCATGCTAAATGTTTCATTATTTGCCTCTTACCTTTTTTCTTAGCATCTGTCTTAAATCTAGTCTATATAATGACTTGTTGGTTAGTTAACTTTTTGTATAGACCATAGTCCTTATTCATCCCCCCCCTTTTGGACTATGTGTTGGGGTAATAGATAACATAGTGGGTCTACTTACCAAACGTCTACAAAATGAGGATTTACAAATTTGTCAATGTGAATGGGTTTTAAGCTTATCAAATCCAAGTTTCCATAAGGATAACCCTACTTAGTCAATAGGTGATTTCATTATCTAGGTCTAAAGGAAAATTCAAATTGTGAAATTGTAGCTCGATGCACTGTGGGAATTCTTGTATATGTGAAATTAAATGTGAAGTAGTGCGAGATATTCTCGACAAGATACCACCAATATGAGTTAAAGGGTTGATCTCCTCTAAGAGAATGTTACAAAGAAAACCTTTAATGACTATTACTCATGAATATCAAAGTTGTTTAGAGGAATATTGGACACAACTGTAGGAACCAAATAATGTTCAGAAGTTTGCTAAGTTAGTTCCATTTCTTTGAAATACGAAAAAATTAAACAATTTAGCATATCAAATTCATTGCTGATAGAATAATGATTTACCAGAAAGATTAGTGTTGCTTATTAACTCCTTAGTTGAATTATGTTTTCTTTTCTGAAGGCATTAAGTTCGTTATCGTTATCTATGAATGTTGGGTTAGTCACCAAAGTAAGGGGCTCGTCTCGATGGTACTCCACAAGGGATAATTTATTCAAGGAATTTTACATGAAGAAGATATGTCATAACTTTCCTTTTTTGGAATATGGTGTATTTATAGGATTTTCTATGTATAATTACGTTTAATATTCTTACTATTGTATAGTAGTTCTATTACCTTTATGAGTACTTTAGATGTTGATAACGTGTATAGTGATATGAGATAATGAAGGATCCGAGCAGGCGCCACCGTGAGGAAAATGAACACAACTGTAATTATACTTTTCTGTTCATAAAATTGATGAGATTAAATTAAAATTAAGTCAATATTTTAGAGTTTCAATGGTAACAATTAATTTTTACCTTAATTTGGGTCTTCGATTGTTGATGACGATTATAAAATAGGTAAAATGAAATAAAAAAAGAAAAAACGGTAACAATTAATTTTTACCTTAATTTGGGTCTTCGATTGTTGATGACTATTATAAAATAAGTAAAATGAAATAAAAGGAGAAGAAACAATTATTTTTACCTTAATTTGGGTCTTCCATAGAGAGCTCCAGAAGTGTGCTTGCGACTTCGATACATCCTCGGAAGAACTTTCGAATATTAATTTTAATCTAAGTGCGTGAGTGAAAGAAAGTATTATCGATCAAGCTTGGCCAATTTATGATCTACACATTTTGTAATTTCTAAGAGATTATAAAATCCATAAGATAAACAGAATAACCTGCAGAATCGATGAAGATTAGATGAAGATGAAAAGATGATTATTAATGGTAATGATATATTAAAATAACCTCCTATTCCTCACCACACTATCCATACTCATTCCCTTATGCATCACCAACAAAATATGACCACGGAACAGTTTAAATATACACTAATAGATGAAGATTAGATAAAGATGAAAAGATTATTACCCATTTGAATTAGCATGGCCTTGTTCATAAACAACCGAACCTGCCATCCACCAATAGCAGCCAGAATTTATTCTAATAAAGAACAAATTCAACTTACTTTTTCAATCTTTTATAACATAATTTTCAAATATTATACCGGTATAAATATAATATGAAGACTTACCTAAACAATCTTGACATTAGCAGAAAGCGGCGGAAACGTGATTGTGAAGATGATAAAGAGATTTTGTTTTTGTTTGCAAGTGTGAAGAGATGAGTTTTAATTCATGCGTTTAGAGAAGGTTTAGGAGATAAAAGGAGATTTTATGAGTTTCTTTTAGGGAAATGGAGAAAAATAGAGAAAAATATGTAATTGATGGTAATATTAATGGTATCTTTTGATTTTTTTTTGTTTGGGTATTAATAATAAGTGGGGCCAGAATCGATCCTGGCCACCATTTATGTTTTGCCAGAATCGATTATGGCCACCACTTATGTTTTTCCAAAATTGATCTGGACACCACTTAAGTGGGTGAACCAGGACCGTAGGAAAAACTTCGAAATATAATATAGATATATAGAAGAATATTCTAACAAATAAGGATGTGAACACATGTTGATCACGTTATACTTTTTTCATGGTGAAGTTTCACGGTGCTCGACAAGTACACTTGTCGGCCTTTATTTTTATATATCTTGACTTTTTTGATGACTAATGACCCATCATCCGGCGTTTATTAAGTGTGACGTATTTTGAAGAATACCTTTCACATATGAATTCATCGTCATTGTTAACGAAATCAACGCTCATACTGTAAACTATAAAAGAGAGAACATATAAAGAGTTTGAGAGAATTATTATTATTGATTGAATTGAAGTTTACAGCTCAATGTGTGTTTATATATACACAAGTCTAGATACATACACATACACTCACTATTCCTAACTAATTCTGTTACAGTTTGTTGTTAGTGAGATGTCATTTGTGCTGAGTTGTTATGAGATGGTTTTGTTTAGTTGTCATCTTGTCATTACCTCTCAAGCTAAGCATGTTGATCATGGGAAGCTTGGCAAGTAGAGAGGTGAAGAGAGTAACTCCAAGGCCTTTGGTCAAGATTTCAGCAAGTTGATATGATGAAGAAACATGTCGAAAAAGAAGATATTTAGACTTGACTTGTTCTCTAATGAAGTGAATCGACATCAATATGCCTTGTTCTTGTGTGGAAAATTAGTTTATTAGCTAAAGCTAAAGCTGATAGATGATCACAAGCAGGAGAAGGTGTAGTAATAGGCAGATGAAGACTTTTGAGCAAATCCGTAAACCATTTCAATTCTGACACATGAGCTACAGCTCTGTATTCAGCTTCCGTGGAGGACTTAGAAATAGTTGTTTGACGTTTTGATCCCCAAGAGACAAGATTATTACCTAATAAAATGCAATATCCCGTCGTAGAGCGTCTATCACGAGAATTACTCGCGCAATCTGAGTCTGAAAAAGCATAAAGAGAAGATGAAGATGGGAAAAATTTTAGGCTATAATGAGTTGTGCTTTTAATATATCTTGAGTAATTTCTTTAAAGCTATATAGTCTGCATTAGTAGGTTTATGCATAGCTTGACAAATTTGATTTACTGAGAAGGCAATATCCGGTCTTGTAATAGTCAAATATTCCAGAGCTTCAGTTAAGCTTCTAAACAATAACAGATCTTCATATAATTGAGCATCATGATTGGTAGAAACTCCATTTTTACTATGTGTAGGTTTGGTTGAAGCCTTACACTCACTTAAGCCAGCCCTCCTGAGAATAGAGAGAGCACAATTAGCTTGAGAAAGTTAAATCTCTGTTGAAATAAGAAATTTCCAAACCAAGAAAGTAAGCCAAGGAACCCAAGTCCTTTATTTGAAAACGCCCTTTTAGTGCACTTATAATAGTCGTAATAGATTCAGAATTTGCACCAGTAACTAATATATCATCAACATAAACAAGAATGATAGTTAAGGATAAAGAAAAACCTTTGAAAAACATGAGGGAATCAGCTGAGCTTGATAAGAAACCTTGATCAAGTAAGAAAGGATAAAGTAATGAGTCCCAAGCTCGAGGTGCCTGTTTTAATCGGTATAATGACCTATTTAACTTGTACACATAGGTAGGATTTGCAGGATCAATAAAACCAGAAGGTTGTGACATGTATACCTCTTCATCAAGATTACCATGAAGAAAAGCATTCGATACATCGAGTTGTAGAATATTCCAATTATTTGAAACATCTAAAGCTAATAAAATTCGAAGAGTTTGATGTTTAACTACAGGACTAAACGTCTCTGTATAATCTAAGTCGTACTCTTGTAAGAATCCTCTAGAAACAAGACGTGCTTTATATCGAGCTATTGTTCCATCATCATGTCGTTTAACCTTGTAAATCCATTTACATGAAATAGAAGACCTACCATGAGGTACAGGAACGAGAGTCCATGTATCTTGAGTTATTAAAGCATTAAATTCATCTTGCATAGCATTTTGCCAGCATTCAAACTTAGAAGCTTCTTTAAAAGACAAAGGTTCAAGAGGAGGATTATTTTGAATGAGAGTCTACAACTTATACGATGGTTTAAGAGAGCCTGTTTGGCGTCGTGTGATCATGTGATGTCGAGGAGGAGGAGGTGGTGGAGAGGGTGTATTGGATAAAGTATGATGAGAAGTTTCAGAATTAGGTTGAGGGGAAATTTATGATGTAGTATTTGAAGTTGAAATTTCAGAAGTTGAAGGAGATGATGTATTAGAAGATAAAGGTACTTGTAAAGATGTAAATGGGTATGATATAGAAGTTAAATTGATCGATGAGAATAAGTCAACAAAGGTAGATGAATTTGTGTTTGAAGAAGCTGACAAAACAGGACTAGAAGCAAAAGGAAATGAAGCTTCATCAAACTTAACATGCCTGGATATATTCATTTTAGAAGATGAAAGTGAAAAACATTTGTATCCTTTAGAGTAAGATCAATAGCCCAAGAATACACATTTTTTAGAGGTTAAAGTGAATTTGTGTTATTGTAAGGCTTAAGCCATATATAGCAAAGACATCCAATAACTCTTTGATGAGAATATGATGGTTTAGTGGCGAACGAAGTTTCATAAGGGTTGATATTATTAAGAGTAGGACTAGGTAGCAAATTAATCAAATAAACAGCTGTATCTAACACTTCACAACAAAATTTCATAGGCAATGATGCATGAGTAAGCAAGGATAAAGTAGTTTCAATCAAATGCCTATGTTTTCTTTCAGACACCCCATTTTGTTCAGGAGTGTGGGGACAAGATGCCTGATGTATTATACCTAACGACTGAAGATAAAGTTTAAAAGTGTTGCTAGTGTATTCACCTCCATTATCAGACCTAAGACACTTTATAGTGGTGTTTAACTGATTTTGAATAAGAGTTGAGAAAGCTTTAAAGACTTCCTATACTTCTGACTTATATTTCAATGGATAAACCCAACTAAACGTACTAAAATCATCTACAAACAACACATAATATGTAAAAGAGGAGCAAGAAGAAGTTTGAGATGGTCCCCATACATCAGAGTGAATAATATCAAAAGGTTTAGTAGATTTAGTAGTAGATAAAGCAAATGGTAGTTTATGTGCTTTTGAAACTACACAAGAATTACACTTAACACCAAAATGATCTAGTTTAGTTTGTAAAGTGATAGATAAAGGAGTTAAAGCTTGTGAAGAGGGATGAACTAACCTCAAATGCCACAATATAGCTGTAGAAGTCACCAATTTTGAAGAAAGACATTGCAAAGACTGAGAGATGCAGAAATGAGCATATGTAGAAGATGAACTTGCACTAGATGTTAATGGATATAAGACATCCCTACAAGGGCCCTGAAAGAGTAATTTATGAGAGGTAGAATCATATATAGAAACTGAGTTTGAAGTAAAGGTTATAACACAGTTGTTATCAGTTGTGAACTTGGAGATAGACAAGAGATTTGATGAAATGGAAACAACATGAAGAACTGAATTTAAAACAAAAGAAGAAAGAGGAGTAATAATCTTACTATGTCCAACATTTGAAAGATCAAGAGCTTGTCAATTTCCAACTGAAACAGAACTTGATCCATGATAAGTTTGAGACTTATGAAGCAAACTTGGATCATTAGTGACATGACTATTAGCACCACTATCTAAGGTCCACATTTCTGGATCATAAGCTTGTTGTTGATTTGTTTGTACTGAATTATTTAAATGAGCTGTAAAAAAACTCGATTTAGAGAACTTGGTGAATGATAATTCACCAAATTAGATCTGTAACAACAATCAAGTGCAATATGTCCAACACGAGTGCAAATTTGATAGGTAGGAGCATTAGAATTCATACCATAAGGCTGTGATGGTGGTGTACCAAGAACATAATTATTTTGATTTGAGAAGTGTCTTCCTTGACCTCTATTTGCATATCCTCTTCCACGATTAGAAGGTCCACGTCCACAATTCATATTTGATGAATAATTAGAATTAGATGAAGAGAATAAAGTTGTATGATGCATAGAATTTTCCATAGACTCAACCATTTTCATATGAAGCTTTTATGAAACTAACAAACTTCCAAGATAATGACAACTCAGAGTCGATGTTTGAGCATTTGTAATACGAATACTTGGATTGAATTTGTTATATTATGCAGGTAAACCTTTAAGTGTGTACATGATCACATCTTCAAGTGGTAACGAAGTAGCTTCCGTGTCTAATCCATCACATATATCTTGTATGTTTGCTAAGTATTCAGTCATGAATATTTCACCTTTCTTAATGTTACACAACTTCATTTTTAATTGATGTACGTGTGTACAACATTGATTAACAAACAACTCTTCAAGTTTACTACAAACATCATGAGAAGTATGCGATCTAACTACTTGAGAGAAAACAGAAGGAATCATTGAAGATAAAAGCAATACCTTCAATTGATGATCTTCAATTATCCATATGGAATCAGTAGAATCTGTAGATGAAGGTGGAGAACCAGATCGAATAACATGATCGAGGTATCCATGAGCCTCCAAAACAGCTTCAAGCTGAGCTTTCCAAAGCACATTGTTTGTAGAATCGAGTTTAATTTGAACAAGCGACGCCCAATTCTGACGAAGCAACAATATTCCAGCTGGAATTTCTGAGCTAGATGATATATGGGGTGTGGAAGACGAATATTCAGCCATTAGAATAGAAGAGAAAAAGAGGTAGAAGTGCGGAAGGATCGACTAATGAGCGAAGAATAGCAAAGCTTTAGATTATGCCATTAATGGCGATTAAAAGCTTGTTTCTTCATTGTGCTCTGATACCATGTAAACTATAAGAGAAAGAATAGAGAGAGAGAGAGAGTTGAGCGAATTATTATTATTGATTGAATTGAAGTTTACAGCTCAATGTGTGTTTATATATAAACAAGTCTACATACATACACATACACTCACTATTCCTAACTAATTATGTTACAATTTGTTATTAGTGAGCTGTCATCTATGATGAGTTGTTATGAGCTAGTTTTGTTGAGTTGACATCTTATCACATACTTCAAAAGACGTATTTGATACAAGTGTCGAGTTTATCCATATGATTAACACTACAGATTGTGAGGCGTTTATATCATCCTCCACAAGAATGAATATAGATGTGGGATAGTCCGTCTCGTCCAAAATGACATATTAGTCGTCCTAATAATAATGTTAGTATTGAGAATCATATACTAAAACAATTGAATAAGCACCCAATGATACTTTTGATGATGGAACTTCTCTATTTATTAGAAATATATCACCTAAAAAACATTTTTCTTTACTTATAGGAAAAATTAGCGAGTGTGAAGAAAAAAAGGAAGCAATTTTTCAAATTATTTAACAAAATCTACGTTAATTTACCTTTCATATCATTAACTAAGATTATCCATTCTGGTGGGGCCTAGGGTGTGATAAAATAAGATATAAATAAAGTGCAAAAACACCCTAAAACTACACGGTTCTGCAAGTATACAGATCGTATGCAAGTTTTAGATAAAGATTCGTTCCGCAGAGACTACAGAGGTTAGGAGAATCTTATGCAAATACCTAGTGCAAATAAATTAAAGGTAGAACAACTAAACGCAAATAAAAGTAAAGATAAATAGATTTTTGTTTGATTTTATAATTAAACTAAACTAAAACTAAGAATTAAAAGACAGAAAATAATTAAATATGCAAGAGAAGAATATGAGAATATAGCTTAAGTTATTAGCATGTAATCCCCACTAGTTTTGCCGTTCTAAACATGTAAGGGTGAATTATGTAGTATTTCCCTAATCGGTCCCAATATGCTATCGGTAGTTTTAAATAGGATTTACCTGTGTCAATAAGGCTTCCTAAGCAAACTTTTCCTGTAATTGGTAAATAGTCAAAAAGACTAAACCATAGTGATTATCTAGCTAGGTTGGGTTGTCAGATCAAATCTAAAACTAAACGTTATGTGCTAGACAGGTAATTAAACACCGTTGTCAATGGTGACCTAATTACTAGATGGTAATTGTAATGGCTGCAGTCCACAAGAATACATAATATAAATCCAAACACATAAACAGAGAATAAAAACTATAATTCTATTTAAAACATTAAATTCCCAAATTAGATAGATGTCAATCAAAACTAGGGTTCATACATATATGCTAAAACTTAAGCTAAAGAAAATTTAGTTCATGAAAGAAAAGAAAGAAACAACAAAATTAAAGGTAGAAGAAGACATTGTTGATGACAGCTTCTTCCAGACTTCTCTCTTGTGTTCTAAGCTTCCTCTTGGTTAAGGTTTCACCAAGGATGATTTTAGAGTGTTAAGAGGCTGTATTTATAGTGTATAGGTTGACCTAATTCGTTTCTTTAGAGATAACTTAAGTAATGGACTCCTAGCCCAACTCAAATTCGTAAGGAAATAAAGATAAACACTGCTGCGCTGTTTTGAGTGTATCTCCTTCGTTATTGGTCGGATTTTGCTCCATAAGATACCAAAAGAATCGCAACCGAATTATCTTGACCCTTTAGAAGGAAATTACCAAATTCGGCCTGTTTCTTAGGTAAAAACGCCAATCTATAGACGTGTGTGCAGAATCCCAGATTTAGGCAGCCTTTCCTTTTCCATCTTTTTAGCAATTGTTTCCTTATCTCCAATTTCCATGCCAATCTCTTTCCATAAGTTGTAGTCTTTGAATTGAATTCTAATTAATCTCCATAATTATCTTTAAATCTTCACACTAAATAAACAATTAAACCCAATATGCTCTAAAAATAATAATTCTACAAATTAAGACTCAAAATATGAAAGTGCACTAAATTAAGCTAAAATCAACCTATAAACTAATAAATAAGCCTAAAATGATGTCTCATGAATAGATTTTATTATCACAAATGAGGAGACATCAAGACCCCCAACTCAAAGTTGTATCGTTCCGATACAATAAAAGTAAAGAACAGTAGGGTAGTCAAAATAAACAAGAAGAAGTCGGAGGAGAACAAGAACAAAATATAATGAACGATCCTAGAGCATAAATATCTAAAAAGTCTCATGTAGTAATGCTCAAGAAATAATGCACAAATATGCCTAATACACATGCAATCAACATTCCATAAATTCAAGTTAAGATTAATTTCGCAATGCCAGAAAGAGAGGATGATAACTTAGTTCAGGTTAATGGCTATAGGTTGTTCATAGGTCCCAAATACAGCATCCAATGATCCACTTACCTACTACCGAATAGCTCAATTGTTTCTCCATCTAGCAGTTAAAAATCCTAAGGTCTTGGTTATAACCTGGCTTAAGGACGGGTGTGGTATATTTGGATAATGAAAAGTGAGCTTTTGGCTCTCTCCTCACTAGCCATCAACGAATCGCCCTAGAGCTTAAGTTTTCACTCGAAGATGTTCTCACTCAACCCAATTTATTGATGCTTTTGATGTGCATCCCCCAATCCAACTAAAACCTTTGATGATATAAAATCCACTTTGCCGGTCCGAATATATATTTTCTTTTCACATCAAATTTTTCTTTTGTATAGTTATGATTCTCCTTTGATGTTGAGATATCACACTATTTTTTCATATATATATTCTTTTTCTTTTTTATGCCCTTGTTGGCAAAATTAGCTCGTAGCTTCTTTTCCATTCACTATTACCCCGGCAAAGGGTTACAATAATAACAATTCATCATCAATAAAATCACAAAGATAATTCCCAAATTCCAAAAGTTCCCTAATGATGAAACCCACCACCCCAAACTCAAGCTCTAAAACGAGTGTCTCAGGTTTTGCGATTCGAGTGCGGGTCATATAGATAAGTCCTAAAAACTAGGGTAAGGATTATAATGTGTTTAAATAAAAAGGCTTTAGAAAGGCTCAGAGGGGCTAAGACGGATAAATAATAGCAATATCAAACAAACAGGGTGAGAAAGTCTAAGGGCTTCAAGTGTTTTAATCATGAAAGAACTGCCTTAGTCATTTTTCTAACTACCGGATTTTGTTACGTTTTCATTATTAGTTCATAGAGAAGTGGGTTTTCAACTAATTTTAAACCTCACGTTCTACACACCAAATAACTATTCCTAAGTTTCAATGTGACTTCATAGCATTTCTCATTAACTTTTCTATCCTTTATTTCCTGTTTTCATACATGCATCTAAACAAATTTGTTGCATCTTTCAAAAACATACTACTTAATAACATTGACCTAATAAAATCATGCTCAAATAGGTACATTCAAGATATTCTATGCCTTAATTCAACCTAAAAATTTTAAATTTTATGCAAAAAAAACGAAAAGAAGATGAGGACAACGAATCCCCACCCCCAACTCAAAAGTGAGCCGTGTCCCCACGACTCAAAAAAGACTCAAGAATGGAATAGAAATTAAAATAAAACTAACTAAACTACCTAATGCATACAAGCTATTGAGAAAAATTAGAATGACCTACCTGGTTGGCCATAGAGATCCATCATATCGTCCTCCTCATCCGAAGGATCGGTATAATCATCAACATCCTTATACAAGGTCGAATTCTCTACCTGTGTTTCCAATTGTATGACTTCTGCCCACAGGTCTTTGTTATCTTCACGTAATCTTTCAATTTCGTTCTGTAACTTGATAGCCCAAGGAGGAAGATCATAAACAATTTCAGAGGAAGAGGTAGAAGGACCTTGGTCTTGGATTTTTATTTTGTCTAAAGGCCTTCTTGATGGTATGGACATTCTAGCAGTTAATCTCTTCTTTGGTAGTGGTTGTTCAGGTTCCTGTTCTTTTGATTCTTCAGAAACCTCATCAATATTGATGGGTTTTTCAATGGTGGCTCCAGGCAATCTCTTATTCTTCCCAAGGATTGAACACTTTCTCTTGTATTCCATAGCTTCAGATCTGTTAGTCATGCTTGATTCACCCACAACTCAAGTTATACCAAGGATGGATTAAAAGTTTAAGGAAAATTGGTTTAGCTTGATGTTGTTGCTTGGAATTGATGAAAGAGAAAGGTTATTTGATTGATCTTGGAAGAACTCTTTAAAGCTTGTTGAATTTGATGGTGTTTTGCTGGTGTAGTGTGATGAATTTGATGAAGAATTTGTGTTTATGGGAGATGTAGGAGAGGATTTGATGAGTTGTTGTGTTAATTGTGAAGGTTTGCACAAGCTTTAAGGTGTATATATATAGGGTTTGGGTCTGAAAAATTCGTGTATGGAAGGCTAGGGTTAATCTCATAAGGTAAGAATTTGATTAGGAAAAGAATTCCTTCACAAACCGCCTCCCTGCGGTGCACCGGACGATTCGTGTGGTATACTGGACCTTACAGCTCTTCAAATTTTTGCCCACTGGATAATACCCGAGCTAGCACCCCGTGGCACGTGTTTTGTGCCTGCGGACCAGGGGTGCGGTGTAGGGGGTAGTCCGCGCCATGTCCGTCAAAAATCCCGTGGTACCCGACCCCGTGGCACGCGTTTTGGCGTGCGGACTAGGGTCCGGTGTACCGTTTTTTTCTTGCTTTCTGGATAAAACCCGTGGTACCCGACCGTGGTACGGGTTTTCTGGCCACGGTGCATCCCTGCGGACCATGGGGTAGTCCGCGCCAGGCCTTGAATTCCTCCAGATTTTTCCTTTTCGACCCCAAACTCGTTTCCTGCACAATAACACACTACCTTTCTCTCCTATTAGCTTGTAAACACAATTAAAAATATACACTAACTTAAAATTATACACTACAAAGCAAAAACAACTAATCTAAAAAAGCAATTAAAACAAGGGGTGTCTTCCAAGAGCACTTTTGTTTAACGTCTTTGAGTTAGACGTGTACCTCAGGCTAAGCGCATTCGACAAGGTAGATTTTCTCCCCTTGCCCAAAGTCCTCACTGTCATAGTATCTCTTCAAACGCTGGCCATTCACCGTGAATGTCCGTTGCTCGGCTAGATTTTCAATCTCAATCGCTCCATGCGGTGTGACTTTGGTAACAATGTAAGGTCCTCCCCAACGGGATTTAAGCTTTCCTGGGTAATTCGAAAATCGAGAGTTGTATAATAAAACCTTCTGTCCTATCTCGAAATGCTTTGGACGGAGTCGTTTATCATGCCATCGCTTTGTTTTCTCCTTATAGAGACGTGAATTTTCATAGGCAAGATAACGAAGCTCCTCCAATTCGTTCAACTGCATCATCCTTTGCTTCCCGGCCAAGTCTGGGTCTAGATTCAGAGTTTTAATAGCCCAGTAGGCTCGAGCTTCAAGTTCAATCGGTAGATGACACGCTTTGCCGTAGACCATGCGATACGGAGATGCCCCAACTGGTGTTTTAAATACTGTTCTGTATGCCCGGAGAGCATCATCTAGCTTTAAAGACCAATCTTTCCTCGATTTGTTCACGTTCTTCTCAAGAATAGATTTGATTTCCCGGTTGGAAACTTCAGCTTGACCGTTAGTTTGTGGGTGATAACCGGTTGAAGTACGGTGTTTCACTCCAAACTTTCGAAGAAAATGTCTCAGGGGAGCATTAAGAAAATGGGTACCTTTATCACTGATTAGATCACGTGCGTACCATGTCTTGAAAAGATGTTTGATTTTAAGAACTTAATCACAGTTTGAGCATCGTTCTTTGGTGTTGCCACTGCTTCTACCCATTTTGACACATAATCTACCGCAAGCAAAATATACAGATTTCCATAGGAAGTGATGAAAGGTCCATGAAATCTATTCCCCATACATCAAAGATTTCAACTTCAAGAATATTATTAAGCGGCATCGCGTCTCTTTTTGATATATTGCCAATGTGCTGGCATCTGTCACATGACTGGACGAAACGATGACAATCCTTGTGTATGGTAGGCCAATAGAATCCGGATTGAAGAATTTTAGCTGCGGTTCTATCGCCTTTAAAGTGACCTCAATAAGGTGAACTATGACAACCTTCAATGATTTTCTCTATTTCACCTTCATGTACACATCTTCTAACCACTTGGTCACTACAAATCTTCCAGAGGTACGGTTCATCCCAATAATACTGTTTGGCCTGGTGACTCAATCTTTGTCTTTGTTGTGGGTGGAAATCTTTGGGAAAGACACCACTCACAATGAGGTTGACTAGATCTGCATACCATGACACAAAAGCATGTTTAATAGCAAAAAGTTGTTCATCAGGGAATACCTCTTTCACCAACAATGGTTCTTTGTTCGCATCAGATCCTTCGAGCCTTGATAAATGATCAGCAACTTGATTTTCACATCCCTTTCGGTCTCGAATATCTATGTCGAATTCTTGAAGCAATAGTACCCATCTAATGAGACACGGCTTAGCGTTCTTTTTCTCCATGAGGTACCTAATAGCTGAACATTCCGTGTATACAATAGTTTTCTTCCCAACCAGATAGGGACGAAATTTATCGAAAGCATAAACCACGGCCAACATCTCTTTCTCCGTCACTGTATAATTTATCTGGGCAGCGTTGAAAGTCTTACTTGCATAATAAATCGTGTGAAAAATCTTGTCTTTCCTCTGTCCCAACACAACACCCATAGCGTGATCACTAGCATCGCACATAAGCTCAAACGGAGCTTTCCAATCAGGAGGTATAACAATAGGTGTGGAGATCAGTTTCTCCTTAATCGTCAAAAACGCTTGAAGACATTCTTCAGTAAAATTAAAAGGAGTATCCTTTTCAAGTAAAGAGCAAAGCGGTTTGGCGATTTTGGAGAAATCTTTAATAAACCTTCGATAAAATCCTGCGTGACCCAAGAAACTTCTTACTCCTTTAACAGAAACTGGAGGTGGTAGTGTTTTGATAACTTCAATTTTAGCACGATCAACCTCCATCCCTGCCTTCAAAACTTTATGTCCCAACACAATTCCCTCTTGAACCATGAAGTGGCATTTTTCCCAATTAAGCACAAGATCTTTTTCTCTACATCTCACAAGGACTTTCTCAAGATTACTCAAACAATCATCAAAACTATCTCCAAACACCGAAAAATAACCTATAAAAACCTCCAAATATTTATCAATCATGTCCCAAAATATCGCCATCATGCATCTCTGGAACGTGGCAGGTGTATTGCATAAACCAAACGGCATTCTTCTATAAGTAAAAGTACCAAACGGACATGTAAAAGTTGTTTTGTGTTGATCGAGGGGATCCACACAAATCTGATTATAACCCGAATATCCGTCAAGGAAACAATAATATTCTCTCCCTGCAAGTTTGTCTAGCATCTGATCAATGAATGGTAGCGGGAAGTGATCTTTCTTTGTTGCTTTGTTTAGTCTTCGGTAATCCATGCACACTCGCCACCCCACAACTGGTCTTGATGGTATGGCTTCGCCTCGATCATTAAGGATGGTAGTGAAACCTCCTTTCTTTGGAACACATTGTACTGGACTAACCCAATCACTGCTAGCAATCAGATAGATAATTCCTGCGTCTAACAACTTGATAACTTCCTTCCTCACTACTTCTTTCATAGCTGGCATGAGTCTTCTCTGTCCTTCTATAGATCGCCCACCTTCGTTCTCAAGAATAATTTTATGTTTGCAAACGGAAGGACTAATTCCCTTGATGTCGTCAATAGTCCATCCAATTGCTTCTTTGTTAGCGCGAAGTACTTGAAGTAGCTTCTCCTCTTGAGGATCTGAAAGGTTAGCAGAAATAATAACAGGCAAAGTTTTGTTCGTACCTAGATATGCATAGCGTAGATGATCTGGAAGTGGTTTTTCTTCGAGAACAGGTGGACATATGATAGATGGTTGTTTCATTGGTTCAATGTCACCTGGTTCTCGAAGTAGTTCTCGCACGTTTAATGCAGCAACTTCTTCAGGGGGAATCTCGAATTCTGGTGTTTCAGGTGCTAAGGCTTTGTCAAGATCATCATCTAAGCTTTCTTCATTGAAGACTTCTTACGTAATTTTTCCGATGACATCTACTTTGAAGCACTCATCTTTTGCTTTAGGAAATTTCATAGCCTGAAACACATTAAATCGTATCTGTTCGCCTTGCACTCTCATGATCAACTCACCATTCTCAACATCAATTAGAGTACGCCCTGTGGCTAAGAATGGTCTACCCAAAATGATGGGGACATTCTTATCCGCGTCGTAGTCAAGGATAATAAAATCGCAAGGAAAAATAAAAGAGCCAGCTTTAACTAAAACATCTTCAATTTTACCTATTGGTCGTGAGAGGGAGCGATCCGCCATTTGTAATACCACAGATGTGGGTACTACTTCTCCGATATTGAGCTTCTCGAACAGGGATCTAGGCATGAGATTGATGCTCGCGCCTAAATCATGTAATGCTTTCCCGGTCCAACTATCTCCGATGCCGATAGGAATTGTAAAACTTCCGGGATCTTCTAGCTAGGGTGGCAACTCACTTTGACATATAGCACTGCACTCCCTAGGTAATCCAATTGGTTCCCCAGTCTCTATACTTCGCTTGTTGGAGAGGATGTCTTTCATGAATTTCATATAGATTGGCATCCTCTTGAGAGCTTCAACAAGTGGTATATTAACTTCCAACTTCTTCAACATGTCAATGAACTTCTTGAATTCCAGGTCATTATCTTTCTTTCTGACGCGTGAAGGGTATGGTGGTGGAGGGCGTGTATTGAGTTCCACTGGTTTTCTTGTCTTTTCAGGTGTCTCGGCTTGGACACTCTTTGGTTTAACTACCTCCTCGACTGTATCTTTAATTATTTCTTCCCTCCTTTGTTCTGGAATAGGGATTTGTTCTGGTTCTGGTCTTGGTGGAGGTAGTTGTTTTCCACTTCGCAATTCAACTGCATGGCAAGAATCATCTCTAGGAGCAATAGTATCACTTAGGAGTTGCCCTTTCGGCCTAGTTTGTAATGTACTCGCCATCTGTGATATAGTATGCTCTAGCTGCTTGATAATCTTCTCCTAGGTTCGAACTTTTTGTTGGCTATGACAAATTTTCTTCTCAACTGTTTGCATTAATCTAGCCATACTCGAACTTAAGCTCTGGAGTTGTTCTTGTTTTGCCAATTGCATCGATTGTTTAGGTGGATCTTTCTTTGGTTCTTGACAAGTTTTAACAATGGGTGCCTTTTTCTGAATAGGTTGTGGTGGATTATAAGATGGAAGTTGGGGTTGATGATAAGTCTCTTGCTTTCTGACCCAACTCTTTTGTTGTGGAGGTTGTTGATAATTTGTGTAGCTTTCTTGAGGACAATCATAACCATTAGAGTAATAGTTATCTTGAGGATATTGAACGGAAGCTACTGCTGGATTATTCATACATCCTTCCCACACATGATTTCTTGATCCACAACCAGGACACGAAGGAATTGTGCGCACCGTATTCACCTGAGCAATTTTTCGGGCTTGTTCCTTAAGTTCTTTGAGTTGTTTAGCCAATTCTTCAAGTTTCAGAGATGCTGAATTGTCTTCTTTTACTGCTCTCTTTGGCCAACTTCTCTCGTTCTCAAGAATTTTCTCCATCCCCAACTCAGCTTCTTCAGGATCTAGTAACACAAAACCTGCGTTTCCCAACGAATCCGCTTTTTCTCTTGATTTATCATTAAGGCCTCCATAAAACAAGGTTAAATAATATTCCGGCGAGGATCTATGATATGGACATCTCGCCTTCTTTTCTGTAAATCGTAACCATGCTTCACCCAAACTCTCTTCCTCTTTCTGTATAAATTGTTCAAGCTCCAACATATCTTTTAAACGTCTACTAACCAGATAGAAACGGTCTAGGAATCTTGCTTGAATCTTGTCCCAATCTGGAATAACACGAGGGTATTGGGTATCATACCAATCGCTTGCACATCCGGTCAAGAAGAACTGGAACATCAGGTAATATACTTGCTCCCTAGTAACTCCTCTTACGATATAAGCATCACAGATCTGCATGAATTTCTGAATATATCGGATCGGATCTTGATGTGCATCTCTGCTGAATAATCCATGAGATGCAAATTGAGTTAGCATCCCAGGATCAGGATTAAATTTAGCGGCTTGGATTTCTGGAGCTCGAATTCCTCGTGGCTCCACTCTGAACTCGATGGGTAGCTCAAGTCTCCTTGGGTTCTCCATCTGTAACTAAATCTGAAAAACAAAAACTAAAAGCAAAAGCGTAAAATAGAACTAACTAAAAGTAAAAGCACAAGATATATGCACAAGGACTAACGATGTAGTCCCCGGCAGCGGCGCCAAAAACTTGGTTGGGCCTAGGGTGTGATAAAATAAGATATAAATAAAGTGCAAAAACACCCTAAAACTACACGGTTCTGCAAGTATACAGCTCGTATGCAAGTTTTAGATAAAGATTCGTTCCGCAGAGACTACAAAGATTAGGAGAATCTTATGCAAATACCTAGTGCAAATAAATTAAAGGTAGAACAACTAAACGCAAATAAAAGTAAAGAAAAATAGATTTTTGTTTGATTTTCTAATTAAACTAAACTAAAACTAAGAATTAAAAGACAGAAAATAATTAAATATGCAAGAGAAGAATATGAGAATATAGCTTAAGTTATTAGCATGTAATCCCCACTAGTTTTGCCGTTCTAAACATGTAAGGGTGAATTATGTAGTATTTCCCTAATCGGTCCCAATATTCTATCGGTAGTTTTAAATAGGATTTACCTGTGTCAATAAGGCTTCCTAAGCAAACTTTTCCTGTAATTGGTAAATAGTCAAAAAGACTAAACCATAGTGATTATCTAGCTAGGTTGGGTTGTCAGATCAAACCTAAAACTAAACGTTATGTGCTAGACAGGTAATTAAACACCGTTGTCAATGGTGACCTAATTACTATATGGTAATTGTAATGGCTGCAGTCCACAAGAACACAGAATATAAATCCAAACACATAAACAGAGAATAAAAACTATAATTCTATTTAAAACATTAAATTCCCAAATTAGATAGATGTCAATCAAAACTAGGGTTCATACATATATGCTAAAACTTAAGCTAAAGAAAATTTAGTTCATGAAAGAAAAGAAAGAAATTACAAAATTAAAGGTAGAAGAAGACATTGTTGATGACAGCTCCTTCCAGACTTCTCTCTTGTGTTCTAAGCTTCCTCTTGGTTTAAGGTTTCACCAAGGATGATTTTAGAGTGTTAAGAGGCTGTATTTATAGTGTATAGGTTGACCTAATTCGTTTCTTTAGAGATAACTTAAGTAATGGACTCCTAGCCCAACTCAAATTATCCATATCAATATCTTCATTGCGAACGAAAACTTCAAACTTTTAGTACTTCTAAGTTCATCCATATCACTTTTTCCATAACTTCTACGAATTCAGATCCAAACTAAAAAGATTAACATCAAATTATAGAGTTAATGCATAATTTGGTATATATGTAACAATATTGTAATGATTATAAACGTATGATTTACCTGCGTACGAGTAGATTCACTTTTGCATTAAGTTCTCTAATTATAACATTATTTTCAATTTTTCTCTCTATTAATATCTCACTACTCTTTGGAGATATTTAATTAGTCTTCATCAATATTTCAACTTGATCGGGTAAAGCCTGAAATTTTTTCAAAGATACGAAAATGTGAATTTATTAAAAAAGGATATATATTCCTTCCAATAGTAACAAGTAATTCTACTTTCTCATTAAAGCAATTTGTACTCATTAAGCGAGACAGACAACAACTTACATACTAAAGACAGCCTATTATTTTACATTCATGCCCCATTCTGCAATTTAATTATAATTGATAGCAAATTTTGTTCAGCATAATTATCAAGTATTGTTTACAGAGTGCATAAGAATGTGCTTAAATTTAGTACAGGAAGTAACATACTCGGAGAGAAAGATTGTCTGACAATTTGATGCATCAACCTCACGCTTTCTAACCTTTTCCTGATCATACAAATTTATTTAACAAACAAAATTTATACTACAGTTCCTACTTTCATAGGTGGAGTTGTGTAAGCTTCAAATGCAAAACCAACGACAGCCGTATTAATATCAAACGGGGGCCTTAATTCATCTCAAGCCACCTCAACCTGATCAACGTCATTAACTTTACAACAACAACACAAACAACTATTACTATCACTATAATTATTAACATGTAGGTTTAAACAACTTCTTAACAACCATAACTGTTAACTTTGAGGAAAATAATAATTTTTTGGAAAATGGAAAGGAATTGGGTATCTTAAAATGGAGCCCATTATAACATTAAAGTTAACTAAATTGTGAAATAATTATTTTTCTAGCATATTATCAAGTTATTAGATCTTATCCCAATAGTGTAATAGGATTTACACTTTTAAATATGTATTACTTATTTTTCCAAATATACAGACCAATCACTTTATTTTCCTAGAAATACAGAAAAATGCAGACAAAGTAGAAATCTAACAGCAAGAAGGGGAGTCTACTGGATCGTAATGCTTTAGGGGAGTCTTACACTTTAATTTGAGTAACAATCTAAAGTGGTATGATTACTTTAAATAAAATTTGTATAACAATGATTAAGGTAGCAAAGGGGAGTCAGGCACACTTTATTAAAAATAAGTTTTTGAAATTTTCAATGTTTATGTTATAAGCATTTATTACCTTGTTTAGTTTTGAATAACTAGAAATGATGTAGTGAAATTTAGAATTCTTCTTTGGATATTGACGTTTTTTTGGCCCAAAACATATACTTTAGCCATAAAACAAGAGTTCGCTAAGTATACTTTCCATCATGCTACATACATGACAACATTGATAAATTTTGAGAATTCCGCAACTAATAAAATTCACCCATCATATTTAGGATTAATATCCAAAAGAAATCTCAGAAAATTTTCCTCAACGGGCTTAACTTAGAAAAAACCGTTTCTAATATTTTTTACAAGAAAATTTAAAAACGGCTTTAATGAGAGCTTCCAGAGTCTAATCTTCATTCATAAGATAGCAAAGCGGCAATCTAATTTTTTAACATGCATAACTACAAACAGTTTAAGTACAAATATACAAATTATCATATATCACAATTATGTAGCTATATACTATGCATTTTATGATAGAGTATTCAATAAATACTATATTCACCAATTTAATCAACCATAACAACAGATAAAACCCAAAAATCAATGATTCCCTATTTATTAAACAACCTAGATTATTTTTTGAAAATGGAGAAGTAATTTAACATACACTGAATTGAATTGAGTAGTGATAAATTACGTGAAACGATTTGACGAACCTATTACATGAGAAGAAATTCAAGGAGAAGAGATTTTTTTTTTAGGGAATTAGACTGTTTTTTTTTGAGTTAGGAAGGGTTTTGATTTTCGGTGAAAGAGATGATTACGCGGGAACCAAAATTTTACATGCGAAAATGGTGGAAAAATCACGTTTCATATTTTGGTTTTATATTTGTATAATTTTATATTAATCATATAAATCACTAGTATATATCTATCCTATTAAATAAAAAAAGCAAAAAACATGGTGCAATTTTTACTCAATATTAGAGTTCCAGTAAAGCACGGACTCTGACAAAAAAAAAAAAAAAACTTAAATTCAAAACTGTTAGTCGTGTTATTTTATTTTTTTGATTTATAAATATTAGTTATAACAAATTTTTTAAAAATATAACTATAGACAGAGATTTAACCAAATAAGCTGCCTTTATTTCACTTAATTAACGTCAATTAGATGAGACCGCCGCCTATATAAAAGTACCTTTATATAATAGGTTACACTTACTTAAAACTGCCGTTAATTAAATGCCACCAATAGGTGAATTTTTAGTAGTGCTAGTTGTATTTCCTTTATGTGATAAATGACAAAAATACCCTCAAGTGTCATTTTGTTAAGACTATATTGAAGCATAATGAAAAGGGACTAACTTTGTCACAAAGTCGAAAGATAAGGGACTTAATTGCAAGATAAGAGACCAAACAACCAAAACATGCAAAAACAAGAGGCCAAATGAGTTATTAGTATCTAGAAATATACCATCGTTCTTTCATCGGTGGATAGAGTTCAACCAATCAATTTGATTTTGCTTTGTGAGTTGAAGAGTATCAGATATTTTATCCACTACAAAAATGTTAAGATTAAATTTCATAAGTCTCACAATTATATATTTATTATGCAAAAATTTACAATGTGGGAAAGAAAATATTTCACAATCCCTAAACTATATACTCCTTTTACCATATTTGTCCTCCAACCTCAAAAGTTATGCAAATGGTCCTTAAAACATAGTTTTCATCCCACAGTTAGATCCCTATGGGGTCCATGGACCCCATTAATTATGATTTAAATTATTAATATTATTGGTATTTTGTATGATATAATAGGTATTTTATATAATATAGGGATTTATAGTGTTACTAATATAAAAAAAATTAATGGGTCAATTACCTATGGGGTCTTAAAGATAATTGTAGTGACACATAAGAGCTAGTCAATTCTTCTCTCTTTCTTAGAGGCCAATAAGATATCCAATGTCATAACTACCCTTCTTATACGTATATACGTATAAGACAAACAAAAATAGATTCATCTCTCTCCTCCACTACCAGTACTCTCTCTCATCCATTACCATTAATCTCTCTCTTACTTTATCATTTTTTCACTCTCCTCCTTCATTAATTATCAAATAATTTCCTACTCCGACCACAACCGCCGACCACTACCGGCCATTGCCAGAAATAATTCTGAGCGTGGAAAAAGTTTTGAGCGTAGAAAAAAGTTCTGAGCGTGGAAATAAAATTCTAAGTTTGGGGTACTGAGCATGGAAAAAGTACTAATTATGGGCTACTGAGCATGAAAAAAGATGCTGGATACCGAAAAAAAGTTCTGAGTATCGAAAATAGTTGCTGAGTATTCGGATTTTTTTGTTGACTTACATTACTGAGCGTGCTCGTTTTCTGAGCATGCTCACTAACTTGTTGGGTGTTTTTCGTATATATCAGTAAAGTGTTGAGCATTTAGACAATAGTTATGGAGTTTAATAAAAAAATCTATTTTACATTATAAAAATGAAATTATTACATTCTAATTTGAAGGAAAAAAAAGAAAAAAATACAAACAACAAAACAACCTACCTGAAAAATTAAATAGTTGCTATGAATTAATTGCGGAGCTTGTGGGACCGCACGTAAGCGCAAGTTTGATCAAGATATAAGAAGTCCAAATGGAGTAATTGATTCACTTTTCTGTTCCGAAAGCTCAAACGATTCATGGGAAATAAACAAATCTGAAGCTGATTCTTTGTGTAAGAAACGAAGAATCTGTGAAGCCCTTCTCTAAGTTGCACTCTTCGTTGATCGAAAATGAGTCGCGAGCTAGGGTTGCAGAATCGGTCAACTAGAGTCTTCGTGACCTAAGAGAAGATCAAAAGCAGATCTAAATCAGACCTAAGAGAAGATCTAAAGCAGATCTAAATCAGAACAGAGAAGATCTAACCACCGACGACTCAACTGGCGACTTACTAGCAACCTCCGCCGCGAGCCGTGCAGAATACACCAGAGAATTGTTGTGATTCGCTGGGATCTTTGAACGGAAATTAAGAAAGATGTGGAGCTTCGAAGACACAAAAGAACGCTGGACACCAATGGAGCTTCGCGATGGCTTTGTCTCTGCTGCAACTAGATCTCTACGATGGCTTCTTCTCAGCGATGGCTTCTTCTCAACTTGGATTATGCTCCGGTGAAGGAGCTCCGGGGAGATGTAGCAAAACGAGAGAGGAGAGTGGGAGCTCTATTAACACCTTGCTGAGAGAGGAGAGAGAGGGATTTTAGGTTTTAATTTTTATTTGGTAATAAAATGTATATATAGATGGAAGAAAACAAAAAAGGGGTAAAAAGGTAATTGGTTTTTTGGCTTATAGTGTTAAAATTAGTTTGTGGTCTTTATTTATAGTGTTAAAATTAGTTTGTGGCCTTTAGTAAGAATAGGTTATAGAGCCGGTCTTCTTAGGTCACGAGATGGTGTCTTCAAGACCTCTTGGGTAATAATTTCATAATTAATATCATGACCTATATTGCAAATATTTGTGTAATATAGGGACCTTATTACAATTTTTCACAATATATGGACCAATAGTGTAATTAAATCCAAAAAAATGATGGAAGAAGAAGCGTCCGATTTTTTTAATTTTTAAATAAATTGTATTATAGATCCTATATTATGCAAGAACTGCACTATAAACCCCTATGTTATACAAAAAATTGTACTATAGATTTACATATATTGGACAAAATAACCTAGATTTTATTATATAACCAACAAAACTTCATACAGAAAAAATTAATAAATCAAAACTTGAAAATATAATATAATTAAGTAATATAACATAAAAAATTAATTATATTGAAAAATATGGAGAAAGAAAAGTGAGTTCTCACCGAAGACATCAACTTCTCCAATAGCTCTTCTTTCTACAACTGTATAATAGTTGAAAAAAAGATAATTTATCGTTATACACAATTACATAAAAAAATTAAAGGGTGAAAAACAATAATGGAGTAAAAAACCTATAAGGTCCTTTATTTTATTTTATTTATCTTTTTGAAAATTTAGTACCTTATCTTCTAAATATAACCTTTAGTCCCTATTTTTTTTATTTTGTCACAGTGTTAGTCATATTTTATTTACTTACATTATAAGGGTTAAATCCACATGGCACCGTACAATTAATGTGACAAATGACCGAAATACTCTTAAATGTCTCGTTTGGCTAATATAAGGGAAAGCCAAAAAAATGGGATAATGTTTGTCACAAAATAAAAACATAAGGGACAAAGATGTTACATTTACAAGATAAAGGACTAATATTGTCACAAATATCGAAATATATGACATTAAAATGTTACTTTTAAAATATAAGGGACGAAATGAATTATTTACCCAAAGAAAGATGCATATGTATAAGTTTTATTACAAAAATGCCCTAAAAGTGTTATTTTACTAGCCAAAACTTATAACATAATGAAAATACAAAAAAGTGCTAACATTGTCACATAATTGAAAATAAGGGGCTTAAATGTCAAAATTACAAGATAAAGGACTAACAATGTCGTGAAAACCAAAAGATACAATCACTATATTACCAACAAAATTTTAAACATAAAAAAATAAATCAAAGCTTGATAAAATAATTATAACATAATGGAAAAATAAAAGAGATACCAGCATTGTAACAAAATGGAAAGATTGGTGCTTAAATATTACTTTTGCAAAACCAGGGATCAATTCCAAAAGAAAATACAATGTTAAGTTTGCGTTATATCAGAACATTAACTATTTCAAAGTTAATTTTTTTTATTCCAAAAATGTAAGGAAGTAAAATTTTATTAAAATTTATGGTAAATTCTGTATTGATTATTTTTTAAATTTTTATTCGTACACAGATCCTTCTTATAATTTTCAAAAATTTTATCCACCCATATCAATCCTGGTCCTATCTCAAGCATTGATTATCTCCAATTTAATCATAAAAATTAATATACCTAATTTAAAAGTAATCTCAACTTTGAAATTTCTAAAGTAATAAAAGAGAACATATATCAATTAAAAAGAAGAAGAAATAATTTAGATCAAATAAAAAAATAAGCTATTAGCAAGACAAAGTAGATATATAGAAAAAATTAAACCTGTTCAAAAGTTGGTCTTTTATTGAAATGCAATGGTCATCAACAGAAAAGTAAGAACACACTTGTCTTGAAGAGAAGAAGATAGAAGGAGAAAAAAAACCCTTCGGAAGAAGACGCATCGGATTATTAAACATATTTTAAATGATAATTAGCAAAAACTGGTACTATATAGTACATAGATTACTATAATTTTGTGTCTGTAATGTATTACATGCACCTAGAGAAAAGTGGGGGCTAAGGTTTGATAAGAGGAAGGGAAGGGTAGGGGTCGCGTTAGGGTTTTGATTTTAGGAGTGGAAGACGATGTTATATAGTGCTCACACGGACCACAAAACCACACAAATGGTCTTAAAAAAAAACCGAACTCACATATATGATGGCCCAATAGGTCTAGATTAATTTTTGTTTTGGGCCACATAATTTAAGAATGCTAGTCAATTAGGTTTGTTTCTTGTGTGAAGTAACCTAATCTCTATTATGGTTGATATTTTTAGGATGGTTAATCCTTTCTAATTTTTAATTTATATGTCTTAAAATGGGTAAATAAGGCCACCACTAGAGTTTTTAAATATAGGAAATATTTTTCAGGTATGTTTTTTTTAAACCCTAAATTTTTGAACTCTAGTGGTCATCTTAATTAATTTCATATCTTGATCTATTAGGAAAACCAAGTGATCTAATTATGGTAATATTTAATGTGTGTGGTTTAGATGATTGTATTATAATTTGTCAGAGAGATTTTGAATAGGGCAACATGAAATTATTAGTTAATAAGGTAAAGTTTAGATATTTTTCTCCTTGACTATTTTCGATACTTATCATATAAATTCATTCACACATCTTGCATAATATAAGGACCTGCCATGCCATTTTTGCATATATAGGGAAACATTGACTATAGTGGGGAATAAAATTTCCTAGTACACAAGGATTCTATTGTAATTAACTTTTGTGTTAAGTGTGATTTATAATCGGTTCAAATTAACCAATGATTCATTATTATTTTTTGAGATTTATAATTGATTTTTGAAATCATTTAAGTTTAATAGAATCTTTTCAGTGTATATTATTGAGTTTTCGAAATGATATAATTGTATTTATGTATTTAGTGTGTAATAAATTAGTTTTAATGTGTAATGGTTTATATATTAGTAATTTTCTAAATGATTAAGATGTTTAAATGTTTTAAAAAGGGTTCTCTTAAATGTTATTTGGGTTAATAACGAGTAATAGGTAGTGTAATTGTTAGTTGTTTAACAATCGTGTATGATTAGTGTGTATGTGTGTATTTTGAGCTGGAAAAAAGTGGAATTGTTTATTGTTTAACAATTATGTGTAATTAGTGTGTGTGTGTATTATGAGGTTGAAAAAAAAGTGAATGCAAAAATGAACTCGAGTAGTTACAAGATTCTTAGATACTCTAATTATTGAGACATTATTTAAAGCTCCGATAACATAGTTGTTGTCATTAATTATACTAGTTAAATATAATATTTTGCATAAAGTTATATATCGATGATCACTAATGTTGTTTCATGACATCAATTTCTAAATTGTATTCCTAATAAGGACAACACGCAAGTTAAACAATATGTTTACAAGTTTGGATTGGCGAATGAATAATAAGCATTATTCATGAACATAGATAGTGTTTTGAGATCTTTTGGGCCTTTTCGAGACATGTTTTGAGATCTTTTAGGCCTTTTTGAGATGGTAGTGTTCCTGCACAAGTAGCAAATATTTGATACCAGCAAATATACTTTCTATGACACTCTGATACTCAAGTTAAAGATAAATTTGTGATAAAAGACCCCAAGCAAGGAAGCTAAGAGCAATGAAATGGTATATTTTGTATCATTTTTATAATATAGTAAAAACATTATACTCTACCTTAAAAAGACCATTACAACACACTCACTATATATATATATATAAAGAAGGATACGAACACATATTGATCACGTTATGCTTTCTCCATGGTGAAGTTACACAATGCTCGACGAGTACGCTTGAAGACCTTTTAGTTTTATCCGAATTTTTATGTAAGACGTGTTCTAGAGAAAATTATCCTATTATATATGAATTCATCGTCAATGTTAACGAACTTCAAAGGAAATATGTGATACAAAAGTTTCATGCTTATCGAACTTCAAATAAGATATGTGATACAAAAGTGTCATGTTTTTCACTATGATCGACAATATAGACTACAAGGTGTTTAGACCGTTTTGTCCCTCTTTAAGAATGAATCTGGGGGTAGCCTGTCAAGCATAAAAAGACATATTATCCGTCTTAATAATAATGTTAGTATTAATAATCATATACTAAAAAAATTCAATTAACAACCCAATAATACTTTTAATGATGGAACTTCTAATTATGTCTCTACCTATTGGAAATATTGCACCTAAAACAAAATTTTCTTTACTTATAAAAAGAAATAGTGAACTTGATGAGAAGAAGTAAGTAAAAGAAATAGTGAACTTGATGAGAAGAAGTAAGTAAAAGAAATAGTGAACTTGATGAGAAGGAAGTAATGTTGCAAAATATTTAACAAAATACACAATAATTTACCTTTCCTTTCAGTAATTAACATTGCCCCTTCACCTAAATATATAAGAGATAATATGCACCCATTAGAAGAAATATCAAGGCCAAACCAAAAGAATGAAATTATCTTGGCAAATCTGTGGAGCAAGTTTTGCTAGATTTAGAAATTAGTGTCAATTCCTACAATAAAATATTTATGAGAAATTTAATAGAAGAGATTTACGGACTACTACAGTTAAATGATAAAAGTGTGAAAACACGTTAAAGGGTGGTTAAAATATTATTATTTGAATTGATGGTTTTTACTTTCATGTTGATGTTCTTGAATTGTATTAGTAGGACTGGAGAAATGGAATATGAAGATGATATCACATGTTAGAAAGCCCAACATGATAGAGATAACCAAAGAATTTGAAACAATTAAAGACCAAATAAGAAACAGTAGAGCAAAGAAACAAGGTATCATACATCTGAAATATTTAATGTATGTAATAAGTTGCAACATCTTATAAATGAGAAGTCCATCTTAGGATGCTGCAAAATATTTAAAACAATTAAATTAAGTAATTATATTGAAAAATCTGGAGAAAGAAAAGTGAGAATTCTTACAGAAGACATAAACTTTTTCATAAGTTCTTCCGTTTGCATCTCAGCAGAAGTAGGATGCCCCATTGTCTTATGTCTTAGATTAAACTACACTTAAATTTGCTTACTTCATTAAATTAAAAATTGAAAAAATTAAAATTAAAATTTATCTTAATTTACACAAATACACAAAACAAATTCAAGTGTAAAGCCAGATGTGAAAAAAATAGAAGTAAATAACTTATTAGGTCCTTTATCTTTTTAATAAAACATAAGGGACTAAAAAAGTTTACATTTGAAAGATAAAGGGACTAATATTGTCACAAATATATCAAAAGATAAGGGACTTTAATGTTACTTTTTAAAGATTAAAGGACCAAACTGTCAAAACATGCAAAGACAAGGGACCAAACGAGTGAAGTAATATCAAAAAACATACAATCATTTCCCAACACTAATTACACTATAAATCCCTATATTGTAAATAAATTGCACTACATGTCCCTATATTATGAAAAAATAACACCTAAAATCCCTATATTATTTAAAAAATGCATTACACACCCCCAACCCCAGTTTGGAGCTAATTGCACTATAAACCCCTATAATGAGAAAATTGCACTACAGGACACTAGATTATACAAAAATTATACCTAAAATCCCTATATCATGTACAAAAAAAAGCATTACACACCCCAACCCCATTTTGGCACTAATTTCACTATGAATCCCTATATTATGAGAAAATTGCAGTATAGGTCCCTATGTTATGCTAAATTGTACCTAAAATCCCTATATTACGTAAAAGAAATGCGATACACACCACAAACCAGTTTGGCACTAATTTCACTATAAATCCCTATATTGTGAAAAAATTGCACTAGAGGTTGCTATATTGTGCAAATATCACACATTAAATCCTTATATTAAGTGAAAAAAATGCATTACATGCTCCACAAACCCAAGTTGGGGTAATTGCACTATAAATCCCTATATTATGAGATGATTGCACTACAGGTCCCTATATTATGTAAAAAAATGCATTACATACCCCAACCCAGTTTGGCTCCACCCCAATTTACAAGATAAAGACTAATATTGTCACAAAAATCAAAGTACAAAATACTTAAAACATCACATTTGCAACATAAAGAACCAATCTATTAAAACATGAAAATACAAGGGACCAAAAGAGTAAAGAAGTATCAAGAAACTAACCATCATTTTCCATAGTTGATCTAGTTCTAGGATCCAAATATGAGATTTTGCTTGTTTCAAGTTCAACTTTTTGAGTATCCACTTCAGGTTCACCCTTCACCAAACATTTCCACCAATCCATTTGGTCTTGTTTTGTAAGTAATATAGACACAGATTTTTTATCCTCTTTAAAAAAATAATTAAGATTAAACTTCATAAATCTCAGAATTATATATTTATTTTTCAAAAATTTACAATATGAGAAGAAAAAATCCCCCAAATAGTTACTAAAACAATACCCTTTTACCTCATTGGTCTACCAAATTTAAAAGTTATGCAAATGGTCCTTAAAACTTAGTTAGTCCCTATGGGGGTTCCATGGACCCACCTGATTTTTTAAGCTTAAATTTATTTATTTTGTATAACAAATATAGGGACTTATGTAAATAATTTTAAAACAAATAATATTGGGATAAATAGTGAAATTTTATATAATATGAGGACCTTATTGCAATATTTTACGATATAGGGTCTGATATTGCAATTAAGTCAAGAAAAATTAATATCTGGACCAATTTAGCAATTTTTGTATAAGGACCTAGTGTAATAAATTCCAAAAAATCACCCCTAACAATAAAACATGGATACAACCTTGTTTCAAAGTTAAGTACCATGTGGTAAAGATGTTCGAGGACCAAACCAGTAACAATTTTATAATTCAGGGGCCATTTGGGGAATTTTTCTATCAGTAATTACAAAAATAAATACCGCCAGGTGGACTACTAGTGGTAAAAGAACAAAGTTCAAGGATTATTCAGGTAGCTTTTAAAGTTCAAGGACTATTTGAGATTTTTTTCCTTGCCCGGTTTTTTAAATGTTAAAACTACCACTAAACAAAATTCCTAAAATGCCCCCATGATAAAGCATATATAGCATAAGAACAAAAAACAAACCTTGGACTCAAAAAGAAATCATTTGGTTTCACAGGCTTGTATAGCTCACCCTTCAAATACATTATTAACGTTAAAAAATATGTTTTAAATCTACAAATAAGAAAATATAACATGTCTGAAACTAAATAATGAGCATGCTTAAACAAACAAGAAGATAATCTTACATTAATAATTGGAGACTGCAATATGATTAATAATACAATTTGTGATGCGTTTAGACCATTTTGTCCCTCCACAAGAATAAATGTAGTAGTGGCTAGCCTGTCTCACCCAAAATGACATATTAGTCGTACTAATTATAATGTTAGTATTTAGAATCATATACTAAAACAATTGAATAAACAACCCAATAATGATGGAACTTCTGTTTATGTCTCTATTTATTAGAAATATTGTGTCTAAAACACATTTTACTTTACTTATAAAAAAAGTAGCAAACTTGATGCAAAGAAGGAAGCAGTGTTTTAAATATTTAACAAAATATATGTTAATTTACCTTTCATTTCTTTTAATTAAGATTATCCCTTCTTATGTTAAATATATAAAGAGATACTATGCACCCACTAGAAGAGAGATCAAGGACATAACAAAAGAATGAAATTTTAATAGCATCTCCCAACAAATGAAAGAGTCATGGGTATTTACTCCCCATATGACATAAGACACTTACATATAGAGTGAAGTTTGCTAGATTCAGGTATTATTGTCAATATCTTGTCATCTAATATTTATGAGAAATTGAGTATAAGATATTTACATACTACTCATATCAACCTATTGTTAAATGATATTAAATGATAGATGCAGGGCCGGCCCGAGCATCTTGGGTACCTATGGCTAAAAACAAAAATAGGGCTCTTTATAGTATAATTAAAAAAATTGACAAAACAAATCATATATGGATAATTTTATAGTAAAATTCACAAAATTAATATTTATTAAAAATATTGAGATAAATTACTGTATTAGATTACACATCAACATTCACATGCTTAGTCTCTATCAATATAATCACTATAAATAACTTTATTAATAATTTATATATTGTGATACTGTGATTATTTAGGTTAAAATAAAAAATTTGAATAACTTGTTTTCAAAGAACAATAAATTCATCTGTACTTTTATTTTTTTGCATGCCCAAATTTTTTATTGTGAATCATGTTAAAGGTGTAGTAATATAATAGAACATCTATATTTTACGAACTTCTCACACCCGCAATTATGGTCTATAGAGTTAAAATTTGTTTGTGTGCTTTAGTAAGAAGAGGGGATTAGAATGGTATGGTTAAGTCTTACAGGTGTGTGCCCAAGATATTTTGGATAAATTTCTCTACAAAAAAATGAATATCAATATTAAGAAAAAAAAAAAAGAAGATCATAAATATAGATATGAATTTGTCACGGCCAAAAATTCAATTTTTTATCCTTTTAGAGTTAATTGTGAATTTTTAAAATGGTGGTGGTCGGCGGAGAATGACAGAGGTAATGGTCAGTAGAGAATGCATAAGAGATGGTAGTGATCAATGGCAGTTGCCGGATTTTAAAATAATATATATATATATATATATTATATAATAAAAAAACTAAAATTAAAATACAAATAACTATAGTATAAATTTTACCTTCCATATTAAATGGAAAATTCTAATTAATTTAAAAATAAAACTGAATTTATAATTGAAAATCTCTTGTATCTAAGGATGGCAATGGTTACTGTTAAAAACCGAAACCGATGATAACCGAACCGATTGAAAACCGAATTTAGGTTATGGTTTTGAAAAGTGCACCCGATGGTTAAAACCGTCTGGTTATGGTTTTTGATAAAAATAAAATTGAAACCGAAATCCGTTTATTATCATATATTTTTTTTAAATTTTATAACAATTTAGTATAAATTATATATATTGAAATTCTAAAAGTTAAATCAAAATACTTGATTTAACCAATTAAATAATAAATATGCAATTTAATCAAATACCAACACAATTTTTTATAAACCATGTATTTTTTTTATATGTGTTGTTTTATTTTATGAAATTTAGTATTTTATTAAATTATCATTTGAATATGGTTAAAAACCGCAAAACCGTTTAAAAAAACTAAAATTGAATAATATGGATATAATTTAAAAAAATGTAACTAATGGTTAAAACCGATATGATTTTTAATTATAAAAATGGTTATGACTATAATTTTTGGAATTTTTACAAAAAACTGAATCTGTAGCTGTAACATTTATATATTATGTTGAATTGATTCATTATATTATTTAGGTAACATAATATTCTAATTGTATATTAATTTTAAATGTAAAATACATCCCACACAAATGTATATAATTCGAACTATAGTGAAGCGTATTTTGAAATAAAATTGAATCCAACAAACAAAATAAAAAAATGGAATCCAACAAATATGTCCTACTCAAATAACAGGCAAATTTAAGTTCAAGAATATTAGTGAACTAGAAATGATGTGATGTCCTATTACCCTTCTACATCGTATCCCTACAAAGAACAAATAAACATCTCATTTTGAACTTTTATCTTCTTTAAATCTTTCTTATATAGGAAAAGAGTAATGATATATACACCCAAAATTATTGGACTTTTTTCACAAGTCAATTCCATTTATGTGATCCCACAAAATACAATTCGGTTAAATCTTCTAAAACTAATACCAATAGGTCTCTAACTAGTTAACTAGAATTGAAGCTGAAATAGTTATTTTTTCATAAATATTAACTATATATAGAAGATAACAACAAACAAAAACATTTATGTCAGCGTCTAGGAAACAAAAAACACTTTAAAAAATATCATATCACCATACAAGACCTTAAAATAATGAAATCAAAAGATGAAATTGCATGTTCATACGAAGATTACGATGTGCTTCTTGATAAGGGGACCTCTACTTAATGAATGTCAGTGTTGCAAAATTCTTGGCAGTGAGCTTTGTTTGTCAAGTATCGTGGATATTTCAGAACACTAGTTTTATTTGTAAAACATATGAGATTTGAGTTCATATGAAATTTATTGCTAATACTATTATATTTTATTATTTTATACTATATTTTTTATTATGCAAGAATTTTATAGCTGTAGAACGTCAAAATTGTAGTTTTATAATTACAATATTGTAGTTTGGGAGTATAATGTTGTACTTCTATAACTAAGTAAAAAATATTGTAGTTGTTATGACTGTAATATTGTAGTCGTCGCAATTACAATAATATAGTTACAATGTTGTAGTTTTGTAACTCTGTAACTATAATATCATAGATGCAACACTGCAATATCGTAATTGCAACTCCGGTACAATTCCTGTGCAGTAATTGCAATACCGTAGTTGCAGTTTTGATAAATCTTTTTGTCAAATTCGTTGAAATTCGGAAACAAAAGTAGTCGGAGTTGACCAAAATTGACTGGCGTCGCCTGCAGAGTTGTCAGATGACAACCACAAAAAAAGAAAAAAACTGGCCGAAGTTGATTACCGTTGACAGAGTTGATATTAATTATAATAAAATAAAATATTAAGAATATCAATAATTTTGAATCAATTCTTACTCAACAATGATACTCATCAATGCTTTTTCGCATTGCCAGTCCTAGCTCCACCTATCGTCGGTGTTACTGCCTTATCTGGAAAATGTTGAAATTTAATAGGAATATTAAACAATTTTAAAAGTTTTAAAGATGTTGAAACCTTATATTTATCTCCAATCATTTTCTTGATCAGTTTCACTTTCCTATCCGAACATCTAATGCAGCGCACATTGACTCCTTGAGTTCTCCGGTAACATTATCCTCAGCTTTTAACCACACTCGCAGAGAAAGGGTAAGTAAGTAAAAATAACTAAAAAACTAACAAACTCATTATTTAGGAATTAACCCCTTGAATGTCAAAAGATTACAATACTTATACCAGATTGTTTTTCAACTTCATTCCTGTGACTCTCAATTGTGTCAAAAATATACGTATAACTGTATTTACAGCTAGAATAACTAACTTATGTAGACTCATCTACATACTTTATACTTATCCTAAGAAATTTAAGTGAAAAATAATTAAGAGTATGCATAAATAGTAACTAACGAATTACCTCTAGCTCAGGCGCAGACATGTTAAGTAGTTTCGAACGCTCAAACTAGGCGTTCAAAAAGCGCTTAGACAACACTTTATGAATCTGCATATATAAATAAAGTTTTGTACGACAAATAAATAATGAAGATATCTAATGAGAGACTAACCCTGAAATTGAATTCAATCTCTCTTATCTTCATCATGTAGTTATCTAAATCTTTAATTGACTCGTATGCAACATCTTTAAGCGCTATTGCAACTTAAACAACTCTATCCGGCCAAATGAAGGACACATAATCATGTGAAAGCCAACAAAACAACTTATGTGTGAGAGAGAGATTTACATAAATACTTACTTCGAGTTTATTGTCTCGAAAAGTATATACAGATTCGAATCCTTCAAGGAGCCTCCTATCCACTTATCACGAGATTTTTAATAGGTTAAAATATTAAATTTCTCAAGAATTTTGTAATATTTCGATACAATATCACTGTAACAGTTTCCCTGTCCTCCAGATTTAACAGAATTTTTGGACATAGAACCCCCTTCATCATCCCTTGATATTCCGAGAGGCTTAAGTAGGTCCCCCAACTGAAGGGCAGAGACAGGGTCCTCCTTTGAACACTCAAGAGCCAAAATGCTCTCCCTCCTCAAAATCTGTTTTCTCTTGAGATCGAGAAAATCACCTATCATTTATATTGTCTTCTAAACAAGGAGATCAATCTCCCCCATTTTATTCTCTTCATATTCCTTATTTTTCAGCCCAAGCAGTCTTTTCTGTTCAATATCGTACACCTTTTGGACGAAGAAATATGGGTGTTCTTTTCGATCCAGAATCTTCTTATTCAAGGGTATAAAGTGTGGAGTGAAAAGAACACCTAGGTTTCTTCGTCCAAAAGGTGTACGATATTGAAGGGAAAAGAATGTTTGGGCTGAAGGATAAGTAATATGAAAAGAATAAACAAGCGTTGATTGATCTTCTTGTTGAGAAGACAATTAAAAGCATAGGTGATTTTCCTGGTCTCAAGATATAATTGATTTTGAGGAGGGAGAGCATGTTGGCTCTTGAGTGTTCAAAGGAGAACCCAGTCCATGCCGTAGAGTTGGGGGACCAATCAAGCCTGTCGAAATATCAATGAAAGATGAAGGGGGTACAAAGTCTAAAAATTATGTTAAAGCTGGAGTACGAGGAAGCAGTTCCAATGATATTTTATTGGAACAATACAAAATTCTTGAGAAAGTTAAGGTTTTAACTTATATAAAGCCTTGTGATAAGTGGATACAGAAGCTGCTTGAAGGATTCGAATCTGGATGTACTTCTCAAGACAAAAGTCATAAGTTAAGTACATATGTAAATCTCTCTCTCACACAAAACACACTTTTTTATAAGTTGGTGGTGATATTATTAAGTGGTATAGTAGATTTCATAGGAGGATGTATCATTTACTTGGCCAGTATAGCTGTCAAACTGCAACTACGTCAGGCCGAGCGAGCTCTACCTATAATCATTGTTGCTGCCCTGTCTCGCTTCGTATTACCCTCTATAACCGCAATATGTACACTACAACTGAAAGCCCAGGAAAGAATTATAAATTGTAAAATATAGAAATTCAATACAAATATCAAAAAGTTTTGAAAGTTTCAATGACGTAGAATCTGTTATAAACAATAAACTGCAAATTGTAAATAAAATTAAACTTTTTTAAGAGTTTTAGCAATATAAATGCAAAATCATGTAGTTTCAACCCAAGAACATGATAAAATACAAACATAGATTGGATTAGAAAAACAAACCTGCATGTGCACCAACTGCTCGGGTGACCTGATAACATTCTGATCAGCTTTAAACCCCTCCTTTTAGGGAAAAAGTGTGTCATGCTCCAAATTTCCACCACTGGAATCCAATATGTAGCAGACTCAAGTCAAATCCTCTAAGCCACCTAAGACGGCAAGGCCACCTAACAAAAATTAAATAAGTATAAGGTTGTATCTAATAATTTTAAACCATAATTTTTTCAAAACATTAAACTTAGTCTAACCTAAAAAATATGTGTATATTTAACCGTCTTAAATTTTTTTTAAGAAATAATATATACGCCAATTAGTAATTATTGTAGTAGTTTAAACACTATCTCTCATGGAATTTTCCTAGCCTGTCTCTCGGGAGATGGATTTACGTAATAACAGTATAAATGAATTATACAAATGACATATAAGTTAAATGCAAGTATAACATAACATTGTTCAGTTGCCACAGTTGTCGGCCATCAGTAGACTCTAATATAAATGATTATACACTACTTAAAGTTGCGATAACTAATATTCAGCACTCACTAGTGCCTCGTACACGGCCCTTAGTACTATCGCCTGCTCGTGCCATATCCGACCCCTTTGCAACATATAAGCCCCACCACACACCCTCAGAGTGGATCTTTTCACCTACGGATTACCTCAGTACCTCGACAGTTTCACCTGTCGGATAGGTGTCTCAACCCTAATGATTACATAACACATATTGGTCGCATACACAACTAAATTTAAAGAAATAAGTTTTCTGACTCTAGTTTTCTTCTTATGTTTCCTTCTTGCCAAGCTAAGTTAAGATTTTTATTTTTATTTTCTATTTGTGTAATTACAGGAATTGCTTTAACTGGTAATATTTATAACGTGTCTTCTTTTCTAATTGCCCGCACCTCCCACTTGTTGTAATTAATCTAGTTAGGGTATTTGTTATTAAGTCCCTAAAGTTTATAAAGGACACTTACAAAAACTAAACTTTTACATTTTTTACCCTTAAAAAAAGATTGATTTAGCTTATATAATAAAGCACATTCCCTATTTTTTTTAATTTATATAGCTTATAATTATGAAAAAAAAAAATCTTAGGTTTCACATAACTTATGTTGACTAATCTTCATACTTTATACTTATCTTAAGCAGGATCAATGAAAGATAATAATTAACAACTTATCTTCATCTAAGTTGCAGACATGTACAGTAACTTCTTCTACAACACTGTATAAATCTCTGTATGAATCTGCATATAAAAATAAAGTCAGGTTAATATAATAAACATGATTTGATAACAGTACATAAATAAATACATTGAAAGAGAGACTAACCCTGAAATTAAATAATAACAGCCTCATGAAGATCTGACAATTTGAAGAAGTGATAATGAAAAGTGTGTGAACTTATTGTGTTTGCTCAGATGTGATTCTATTTTACCTAGATGATTATTTTGATAAATATGTTCATGTTGAAGATTTTTTGCACACGAGCAATGATGTTTTGCAATTCGTTTTACAAGATGACTGATTTTCTATTATATCATTTGGATTCAATAACATAGTTAAACATCGGTTAAATAGTAGGCTACATACTTATGTTGAAATACAACAAAACCCTAATCCCAAATTAGTTATATTACTAAAATAACCTTTATTAAAAACAATAAACTAACTAATTAATATGAAAAGTAAAACATATTTTTTAATATATATAGTAGAGAACCAAAGCCCTTGTCAATTGGGCTAATCAATGGTTAGATAAAACATAATTTGATTATCACATTACAGACTAAGAAATGTCATTATTATTAATGTGATTACTAAAATACTTTCCATAAAAGTACTTTGATATTTTAAATATTTGTTAAAAATATAAATTTTAATATTTAACTAGAGTAAAAGTGGTATAAAAAAAAACTGTCTTGATTATTTTTAAAGTGATAAACTTTTGGAAACAACTATTTTTGGTATGAGTGACAACCTTTAAAACGGAGAAATTAAATACTCAACATAATATTAAACTAATAAAAAATTAGATAATATTGCATCATTTTTTTAAAATCTGTTTAAATCAAGGGCGGGAGTAAGAGCGAGATCCACGGATTCATGGTCTGGCAAGCAATCTATTTCCGCTTCTGAACAAGTATATTAATCTTTTTTTCTTATTCTCTTCATATTCATTTTCATTCATCCCAAACAATCTATTCCTTCAATATTGTACACCCTTTGCACACTTAAACTTGGGTATAAAATTCCGCATGCACTTGTGGATTATTGACTCAAAATTAAACCCTCTACTTGTTAATATTTGAACCACAAGCTAGTGGAATCAAACTGGATAGAGATATTAATTCTAGATAGAAAGATAATTCTGTTTGCATTGACTTTTAGTGTTAAAAAGTCTATATTATGTTGTTATGACACAACTCAGATATCAATATCTGGGTGTCATTAGTAGATCGACCAAGAATAAATATTATAGCTCAACGAACAAGGGTGCATACCCCGAGTATTCTTGACGATTTATGCTTGCATACATCCTAAAGAACGGGAAGAGCTATTGAAACACTCTTTTATTCATTTTGTAGCCGAAATATCCCGTGGTTCGTAGTTGATAATTTTAATAATATAGGTAAAGCAGTGGATAACTAAGGTGGTTTACTTGCGAACATGCAAATGGTGGACCAAATAGAAACCACTCCAATGTTCCTTGAGATAAGTAAGAATTTTAAGTGGGACCTTGCATACGTGTATTTATGGAGTAATTAATTCTTCTGACTAATTGTTGGTAAGTATGAATTTGAAGTAATAAATTGTATATAGTATAGTTGTAGGACTCAAACAAATTCTTGAATACATTTGGGTTCTTTGATTATTCTTGTTATCTACCTCTTGAATTTTTAATCACAATATCAATAAATTTTCTCGAAGTAAAAACAACATGCTTCAATAAGAAAATAAAAGGAATAAGAATTTATAGATAAAAAATCTCAGATTTGACAAAAAAAAATCCCAAATTTGCAACCATACAAGTCAAACAACACCTTTATTTTTTTATTAGTCATGTTGATATTTTTAATTGTCGAAACAATCGATCCAACTCTAGAAAAACCAACCACACACACCTCACCAACGAGGATCTCACCCTTAGTGAGTTCAAGTTTTCCAGATATTAATCAATAACACTGAATCAGTTCTTACTCAACAATGATCTGTTTTTACTCAGCAATGACCCTCATTAACACTTCTTCGCATTGTCAGTCCAAGCTCCACCTATCATCAGTGTTGCTGCCTTATCTGGAGAAATGTACAGCGCACAATATACACTCCAGCTGAAAGAACAAGCCCAGAAAAGGATTATTATATGATTGAAAAATGTTGTAATTTAATTGGAATATTAAACAGTTTTAAAAAATTTCGAAGATGTTGAAACCTTATATATATATCTCCGATCATTTTCTTGATCAGTTTCACTTTCTTATTTGAACATCTAATGCATCACACATTAGTCATATGTCACAACCCACAAATGAAAGCACAAATATTAACTACTTTGCTCAACTTGTTTTAGAGATTAAACTGAATATTGTAAATAAAAATGTATCCTATTTTTTAGGAGTTTTAGCATCATTAAAACACAAACAGATTAGATTAGAAAACAGACATGTATGTTCTGTGACTCCTTGGGTGGCCTGGTAACATTCTCCTCACCCTGTAGCCACACCTGCAGAGAAAGGGTGTGTAAGTAAATATAACTAAAAAACTAACAAACTCATTATTTAGGAATTCATCATCTTGTAATGTATGGTCAAAAGTTTATAATACATATACCATATTGTTATTTAACTACATTTTTGTATCTTTCAAATGCGTTATAAGATTATAATACTTAAAAATATATTTACAGCTAGAATGACTAACTTATGTATACTTATTTACATACTTTATACTTATCTTAAGCAATTAAAAATAAAGTCAGGTATGGTAAATTTTAAAATAATATATATATTTATTGAGAGACTAACCCTGATATTGTAAACCATCTGCCTCATCTTCTTGGTGTTGTCGTCACGATCTTTAATTGACTCGAATGTAGCATCTTCAAGTGCTATTGCAGCTTGAACAACTCTATCCGGCCAAATGAAGGATACATCGTCCTGTGAAATCCAACAACACCATTTTTTTAAATCACCATAAACATAAAAAGTAAGTGTATATGTGTGTATGAGAGAGAGAGTGTTAGTCCTTTTTTATTTTATCGACATTATAAGGGTTAAATTCACATGTCACTGTACAATTGATATGATAAACGACCAAAATACCTTTAAATGTGTCATTAGGGAAATACAAAAGAAAAGGATAACATTGTCACAAAATAAATACATAAAGGACCAAAATGTATCACTTAAAGGTTAAAAGAACTAACATTAAAGGATTAAAATGTTATTTTTGCATGATAAGGGACGAAATGAGTTATTTACCAAAAGAAAGATGCAAAACACAAGTACATAAAATCAGTTTTAAAGATATTGTATAAGTTTTATTGCAAAAATGCCCTAAAAATGCATTTTATTAGCCAAAACATATAACATAATGAAAATACAAAAAAGTGACTAACATTGTCATATAATTTAAATATAAGGGGCTTAAATGTCACATTTACGAGATAAAGGACTAACGTTGTCATGAAAACCAAAAGATACAATTATTTTTTAGCACAAATGGCGCTGTATGTCCTAATACTATGAATAAATTGCACTATAGAAACTGTTCAACACAAAATTTATTATTTGATTTATATTTCAATTATTATTGAATAAAACCAAAGACAAAATTTAAACAAAAATTAGCAAAAGATATTTAGCCTTCAAACAAAATGTAAAAAACATTTTTTCATAAAAGGATTTGTAAAAAAGGAGCACCCTTTTTTTTGAGTTTATTGCAGTATAGGTCTAAAAATTTGCACTATAAAGCCCGATGTTTGGTTCTCATATATTGAACAAAATAACCTAACTTTTATACATAACCAACTAAATTTCATACCGAAAAAGTAAATCTAAGCATGAAAATATAATTATAGCATAATGGAAAAAATTAAAAAAATGATAGCATTGCAAATAAAAACAAAGATATGGAGTTTAAATGTGATTTTTTTAAAATCAATGACCAATTCCAAGGGAAAATACAATGTTAAATTTGCTCTATATATCAGAATATTTTTCTACAATTTTCCTAATGTTTATCGTAAATTCTGTATCAATTATTTGTAAATTTTTATCCTATACAGATCAAACCTTTCTTATATTTTTGTAAATTTTTATCCAAACAGATCAAATCCTTCTTATATTTTTGTAAATTTTTATTCAAACACAGATCAAACCTTTCTTATATTTTTGTAAATTTTTATCCAAACACAGATCAAATCCTTCTTATATTTTTGTACGTACCATACTGAAGTTGGATCATATTTTAAGCATTAATTATTTCCAATTTAATCTTAAGAATTAATATATTTAATTTAAAAATAATCTCAACATAAATGTTTGAAGTAATTAAAAAGAGCATATATCCATTAGAAAGAAGGACAAATAATTTAGATCTAATAAATAAATAAGCTATTAGCCCGGCAAAGTAAATAAAATAAAATAAACAAACCTGCCAAGAAGTCGGTCTTTCTTGAAATGGAATGATCATCAATCGTAAGAAGAAGAAAAACACTTGACTTGAAGAGAAGAAAATCGAAGAGAAAAAAAAAAGAATTGAGAAGGGGACAGGAGTATTAAGTATATGGTAATGATAATTAGAAAAAAACTTTACATATAGTATATATTAGTGATGATTTTTTGTGTAATGTATTATTTATTATCTGGGAAAAAGTGGAGGCTAATGTTTGATATTATGAAAGGAAGGGAAGGTAAGGGTGGCTTTAGGGTTTTCAATATTAGCAAAGGTAGACGATGTTATATATGGATGTTCACTGAATCCAAACCCACAAAATCGTACAAACCCATCCTAAAAAACGAACTCACACTCTTGATGCCCCAATACATTTTTTTTGAGTTTGTCCAATCCATCGATTGAGACCAGTCTCCACTGACGACTTTATGACTATATAAGCCCAATCGTCATAAATACCATTATATTTTTAGAATACTGGCCAATTAGTTTTGTTTCTTTTGTTAAGTAAGCACGCCTTAACATATGGTTTGTATTTATGAGTCTCTAATGTTTTAATTTGGTTGATATTTTTACTATGGTTAATCCTTTCTAATTTTTGGTTTATATGTATTAAAATAAGCATATAAAGCCACTACTATATTTTCTAAAGAAAAAATCTATTTTTTAAATATGTTTTATTTAAAACATAATTTTTTGAATTTCTGTGGTTATTTTAGTTGATTGCATATGCATATTTGTTTTAGTTCAGGATTTGTTTCTTACTTTTTAATATTTTTTTTTAAAAAAAACTAATTGTTTTAATGATGGTGATATTCTGTATGTAAATCTTAGACAATTATATTGTATTTAAAGAGAATAAATTTGTATGAGCCAACATGAAATTATTAGTTCATCATAAGATAAAGTTTAGATCTTTTTATTCTTTCTCTATTTTTGGTAATTGTTATATAAATATATGCAGACATCTTGCTTAATATAAGGACCTATGTGTCATTGTTTGCATATTATAGGGACCTATTGACTACTAATCACTACTTTTCTAGGTCTTTCTACTATGAGTAGGTTGGGGAATACAAGTATCTAGTACCCAAGGATTTATTTTGCAATTAACTCATGTGTTGAGTGTGATTTATAAACTATCCAACTTATCAAATGATTTATAGAAAAATCTAACATTTGTAAATTTTGAAATGATTTAAGATTAATAGCGTTGTTTTAATGTGTATTTAATTTTTCGAAATGATATAATGGTATTTTTTGTCTTATAATGTGTAATAGATTAATTTTGATGTGTAATAATTATATATTAGTAATTTTTAAAATGATTAATATTTTTAATTGTCTAAGAAAAGGTTTTCTTATCATTAATTGAATTAAAAAATGAGTATTAAGTAGTGTAATTGTTAGTTGTTTTAAAATTATGTGTGATTAGGGTGTGTTTGTGAATTCTGAGGCTAAAAAAAATGAAATTGTTAATTTTTTAACAATTGTGTGTGATTAGTGTGTGTTTGTATATTTTGAGGTTGAAAAAAAGTGAATTTGAGATGATTTCACTCGACCTGTGTTTTTTCTCGTGATTGCAGATTCAACTTTATAACCAATCATTTGATTGTAAAACACTTACAGTGACTTTTTATTGCAGATTATAAGAGGATTAAATTCTAAACAACAAATTATTGATTGTAAAACGCTTAACACTGACTTGTGTTTAATCTTGTGGTTGCGTATTATATCTAATAACCAAGGTATAGTATATTTTTATTATTACTTACAAGTTAAATTCAAACTATATATGTCCATGTACTATATGTTGTGTCTCCCCTTCTTCCCATGATTACTTAAGTTTATAATAATTTTATTGTATGAGAAAGTTTTTTTGAGTTGGCAACATATTATGACTGAGATCTTGATTCTTGAACACTTGATGGTTTTAAAACTGTCCATTGTCACTATGTTGACCCTTGTCCTAAACTATATAGATCCAATGAAAATGTTAAATCTAAGGCCTATATTCATTTTTATGCCGATAATAAAAACAAAATCTGAGGCAATTTACTATAGATTTCTTCTCCTTTTTAGTGTGTAATTGCAAGTTTTCTGAGTCACTTTGTGTACCATTTTGGAAGCAAGCAAGCAATTGTAACCTTTCATATATATTTAGGAAGTTTTTTACATATTTTAGGTTGCCTAATTAGTAATTTTTTATATTCTGGATTTGTAATATGAGACTTGTAATTTTGGGAAGATATATAAATTTTAAGTGGTGTAGTTCTATTTTAGGACAATTTTGCTAACTAATGAAGTTATTTTATGAATTTTAATATTTTTTAAATATAATTAGTATTTTGATTTTAATTTGACCAAAACCAAACCCGACCCAAAACAGGTCCCAACCGCAGCTACCAAACCCAACAGTTTTAGTCTCTAGGTTGGGTTTAGGATTTTAAGTTATTAAATTGAACCCTTAGGGTTGGGTTTAGGGTAACCGACACAAGTGAAACCCTAATGCTATATATGAACTGATTTAGATCAAGAAATGTTGGAAGAATTTTTTTTATTTTTTTATTTTTTAAATTTTGGTTATATGAATAATTTGAGGTACCTATTTTTTTAGTATAAAGATATTTTATTATATGATTAAATTTTGAGAAAATTATATGGTTTGAACTTTTAAAGTTATTGAATTAGTCATGCAGTTTCATTTTTCATCTTCCATTTGTCCTGTATCCAAAATGTGTTAGATAAAAATGATGTGGCAAACATTATTAAGGTGAGGGGGGAAGCTTTTTTTTATTCTTCTAAGTATATGTCAGTTTTTGAAATGGTCCTTGAGATTTTAGAATTTTCCTTACAAATATTTGTCATGCCTCTCTTAATTAACAAAATTTGGATAGAGAACTAATAGGCGATGAAAAAAATGGAAACTCATTGGGTAACTTCAAAAATCGAAGAACAATTTAGGGATTGACATGTGCTTGGAGGAACAAAAAAGAATTTTTATACAATGAGGTGCCATTAGTTTTCTATTATTGCATATATTTTGTTGAATTTTTCATACTATAACTTATTTAAAACAATATATACTTAGGTTTTTTTTATGATGTATAAGTAAAATGTGTGTTAGATGTTTTTGATATTTGTTTATTAAAAATTGAATTCTTTAATACTCTTTTTTGGTGGATAAAATGTTCACAGAAGATTTGTTTCCTTTTGTAGTGAATTGTGTGGGATCTTCTTCCTACCGCGGAAAACTTCTACTGGAGGGGCGGTATCTTAGATAGAGCATGTAGTATATATGAAAAATTGAGCGAAGATGTAAGTCACTTATTTATAAACTGTACAGTATCAAAGGCCATGTGACAGGAGTCAGGATTACAACTGTCTTCAATCAACGACTGTTCTACAATACGCAGGAACAGAAGCTGGAAGATGCGCCAGGGCTACTGTGAAAATTAATAAACTGCCAGGGGGCCTGCTGCAAACTTACTTAGATCTGGAACTAGGATAGATACATAATGTGAACAACAACGGTACTAAAAAGTGCAGAAATGGCTGGAGGTGAATATGTATGTGGAAGTTAGTTATGAAGACCTGCAATGGCCGATTGTTATTGCAGCTGCACTATGGGTGATTTAGAGCAGGGTGAAACAAATTCATATTCAATCACACCCTTCGAACTCATATATTTGACGGCTTAAAGAAAGATATTGTAAGATTGGCCACGGATTTTGTACTCGCGTTAGGAAAGGAGCAAGACCTGCAATGGCCGATTGTTATTGTAGCTGCACTATGGGTGAAGTCGCAAGGGTGTAGTAAACTAAGAATGGAAGTTGTGACGTGGTTAAAAAAAGGACGAGATAGGTGGTTTTTAAGGGAGGACGATGGGTCCTTTTTAACGGGATTCTCTAGATCTTGTGTGGGTGAGTCACGTCTTTGTCTGGAACTGTTAGCGTTTCGCTATGGATTGAGATGGATGATCAAATGAGGAATTCAGGTTATGTGTATCGAGACTGATTCAATGGAGTTTCATGCGCTAGTGAAGGGTGGTGGTTGCTCCGAGAATTGTTCTTGTCACATCGAGGGTGATTGCATGAGGATCTTACTAGAATATACGGATATGAAGTGAATCACATTTGTCGAGAAGCGAATGAGTGTGCAGACATGCTAGCGGAAAATGGTGCGAATATGTTAGAGGTACCATGCGAATATGAATGCCCTCTTGAATATTTGTGGGGAAGTATAATTGAGACAGGAGTAGGCGCGCTTATCATAAGATTGTGTTAGAATCCCCTTGAGGATGTTAGTTAAAAAAGAAATGTAGTCGTAGAACAAAGAAAACAGAAGTTACTTTCCATAATATAAAAGATATTACGCGTTTCAAAGTCCAACATGATAGGGATAGATCCAGATTGTTAAATAATAGGCTGAACCCGAAACAAGTATCAGAAGAAGAATCTCAATCATGAACCAACTCTAGAAAATTCTGTGATAAAAGAAATATGGTAAGAACTTCAGCAATAGGTGAAGTTTATGATCAGTCAAAAGGGAAACCATTCAAAACACCATAGAAGAAATCAAAAAACACGGTTCTTAAAGAGTTGTTATCTTGATCAAATTATGTTTGGTTGCTAAACTTGTTGGATTATGATAAGGGAGGTTTGTAGGAGGTTGTAGACTTTCCATTTCCTAACTTTCTGGTGTTATACTGTAAGCTTAGTTTCTCCTCTAAGTATGGTCTTGTAGATATAGGGTGTTGAAATAGAAACAACTAGTAACCATATTAAAAAAAGTATCAGAGAAACAAGTTATCATCAATCTAAAATATTTAATGTATATAAGTTACAACTTTAAATTCCACAAAATAACCATTTAATCCAACCAACTAACCGCCCATAGTTTATCAAGAATGTTCCAACAACACAATCTTCAGCTTCTTTTTCACATTATCTTGGCATTCGAAAAGTCTATATCAGGAGGATGCTGTAAAAATTTCAAATAATTAAATAAAGTAATAAAACATAAAGAAAACAATTAAATTATATTGAAAAATACGGAGAAAGAAAAGTGATTTCTCACCGAAGACATAAACTTTTTCATAATTTCTTCTTTTTGTATCTCATCATAAGTAGGACGTCCCATTGTCTTCTGCCTCTGATCAAACTTTACACAAATTTTCTTATGTCATTAAATAAAATCTAAAAAAATAAAAATAAAAATTTATCTTAATATAAACCATTACACAAAGGAAAAAGAGTAACTAACCTATTAGGTCCTTTATCTTTTAATATTTTTGACAATTTAGTAACTTTTCGTGTGACTGTAACCTGTTAGTTCTTAATTTTTTTATTTTTATGATAGCGTTGGTCTTTTTTTATTTCCCTTACAGTATAAGGGTTATTCAATCCACATGTCACCATATAAATGATGTGATAAACTACCAAAGTATCTTTAAATGTATTTTTTTACTACTACATTGTCACAAAACCAAAAGATAAGGGACTTAAAAAGGCCACATATACAAATTAAGGACTAACATTGTTACAAATATAAAAAATAAGGGATTTAAATGTTACTTTTTAAAACTAAGGGACCAAGTTTTTAAAATATGCAAACAAGGGACCGAATGAGTGAAGTAGTATCGAGAAACATACAATCATTTTATGACACTAACTGTACTATAAATCCCTATATTATGAGAAAATTGCACTACAGGTCCCTATATTATGCAAAAATTACATCTAAAAGTTTCTATATTATGTAAAAAATGCATTACACACCCCAATCCAGTTTGGAGCTAATTGCACTATAATTCCCTATATTATGAGAAAATTGCACAACATGCCCCTATTTTATGCAAAAATTACACCTAAATCCCTATGTTATGTAAAAAATGCATTACACAACCCCCTAACCCAGTTTGGCGCTAATTGCACTGTAAATCCCTAAATAATGAGAAAATTGAATTACAAGTCCCTATATTATGCAAAAATTACACCATATATTATGTAAAATAACTGCATTACACACACCTCCGGCCCAGTTTAGCGCTAACTGCACTATAAATCCCTATGTTATGAGAAAATTGCACTACAAGCCCCTATATTATGCAAAAATTAAACTAAAGGTCCTGAATTATGTAAAAAAGAACATTATATCCCCCCTCCCCAATCCAGTTTGGCTCCACCATAGTTTCTAACATAAAGGACAAACATTGTCACAAAAATCAAAATACAAGGAACTTAAACATTACATTTGCAACATCCAGGATCAATCTATCAAAACATGTTAACACGAGAGACCAAAAGAGTAAAGAAAATGTATCTAAAACATACCATTATTTTTTCAACAGTTGATCTAGTTTCAGGGTCTAAATCAAATATGTTGCTAGTTTCAGGGTTAACTTTTTGAGTATCCACTTCAGGTTCACCCTTCACCAAACATTTCCACCAGTCTATTTGATCTTGTTGTGTGAGTAGTACAGACACATGATCTGCAAAAAAAATTTAAGATTAAACTTTATAAATCTCACAATACTTATTTATTTTACAAAAAATTACAATATGGGAAGGAAAAATCCCCCAAATAGTACCTAAAACTATACCATTTTTACCTCATTGGTCCTCCAACTTTAAAAGTTATGTGAATGGTCCTTAAACTTAGTTTTTGTCCCACAATTAGTCTCTGTTTTGGGGGCCGATAAACCCCCCTATTTTTCAATAAAATAAAATTAATAACGGGAACAATTTTGCGTTTTTTGTATAATATAGAGACCTTTATGTGATTTTTCTTACTATAGGGACCAATAGTATAATTAAGTCCAAAAAATTAATATATAGACCAATTGTATGATTTTTGTATAATATAGGGACCTTAGTGCAATTTACAGGGACCTATAGTGTAATTAAGTAAAAAAAACCGCCCTTAACAAAAAAACCTTGCTATGCCGTGTTTCAAAGTTAAATACCATGTGGCAAAGATGTTTGAGGGCCAAACCAGTACCAGGGAAATTTTATCTATTAGTAATTATGAAAATACATGCCACCAGGTGAATTTATAAGTAAAATGGGTGCAAATGTGTTATTAGGAGGAGGGACTAATGGTGGTAAAAGAACAAAGTTGAAGGACTATTCATTAGCTTTTAAAGTTCGAGGACCAACCAGTAAAAGAGATATAGTTCAGGGATTTTTTAATGTTACAACCACTAGACAAACTTCCTAAAACACCCCTGAGATAAAGCACATATAGCAGAATAAGACAAATAAATAAACCAACCAAGACTCCAAAAGCAATCATATGGTATCACAGGCTTGTGTAGTTCACCCTGCAAATACATTATATATTAACATCAGAAACTAAGTTTAAATATACTACTAAAAAAATAAAAAGTGTATAAATCTAAATAATGAGCATGCTTAAACAAAAAGAAAGATAGTCTTACATCAATGATTGGAGGCTGACCCTTGGTTCCAACTTTAAGACGGTTCTTCTTGATTTCACAAACATAAAACCTTGATTTTGTGCCAGGTGGCACAGGGATAGTCACATTAGCAACTAGTAGAGTCTGAGTCCATGAGTAATTTTCAAAACCAAGTCCAATTTCCTTATTTGGAACTGATCAGAAAATGCAAACAAAATTAAAATAAGTTATATAAAAAAATTGTTTACTGATTGATTTGAGATTTAAGAGAATCATTTATACACAATTTCAGTGATATAATTAGCACATATACATATACAAACAAAATTAATTGTAAATACTCGAGATCCTTCACTGCTCTAAGTAGTAAATTGATTGATTCGAGATTTAAGAAAACATATATACACGATTCCAGTAATATAATTAGCACATATACTAAGTACTAGTGATCCCTTACAAATCTACCTAGTATATTGATAGATTCAAAATTTAGGAACAATGCATACACGATTTCAGTGATGTAATTAACTAAGGTACATACAAAAATTAAATTAATCGAAAATACCTCGAGGTCCTTTACTAGCATCTTTTAGCTCCATCTCCTTAACAGAAACCACATCATCGCTTTCCTATTTAGATTTCACCTCCTCAATCTTTCCGTTGCCTTTAGAAGCTTCATCAGCCTTCTTCTTTGTCTCCTCGACAGCAGTGGCCGCCGTTGCATTGATTTTCTTAATCACCTGTTTGGCCACAGCGTTGACATCGTTGACAACGAAATCACTTATCAGTAGAGCTTATAATAGCTATGAAAGGATCTCATACAACGGAGCTTATAAGAGCGATGAAATGGTACATTTCGTACCATTTTCAATAATATAGTGAAAACACTTTACTCTACTTAGCAGTGGTAATAGCGACAAGATCTTACAACACATATATTTATTTGTATATATTCATAGTTTGATTCTTGTATATATATATATATATATATATATATATATATATATATATATAGAAGACTATTCTAACATCAGTTAAGCTTCTAAACAAGAACGAATCTTTATATAATTGAGCATCATGATTTGTTGAAACTCCATTTTTACTAAGTGTAGGTTTGGTTGATACCTTACACTCACTTAAGCCAGCCCTCTTGAGAATAGAGAGAGCATAATTAGCTTGAGAAAGTTAAATCTCTGTTGAAATAAGAAATATCCAAAAACCAAGAAAGTAAGCCAAGGAACCTAAGTCCTTCATTTGAAAATGCCCTTTTAGTGCACCTATAATAGCCGCAATAGATTCAGAATTTGCACTAGTAACTAATATATAATCAACATAAACAAGAATGATAGTTAAGGATGAAGAAAAACCTTTGACAAACATGGAGGAATCAGCTGAGCTTGATAAGAAACCATGATCAAGTAAGAAATAATGAAGTAATGAGTCCCAAGCTCGAGGTGCCTATTTTAATCTGTATAATGACCTATTTAACTAGCATGCATAGGTAGGATTTGCAGAATCAATAAAACCAGGATGTGACATGTATACCTCTTCATCAAGTTTACCATGAAGAAAAGCATTCGATACATCGAGTTGTAGAATATTCCAATTATTTGAAATTGCTAAAGCCAATACAATTCGAATAGTTTGATGTTTAATTATTGGACTAAACGTCTCTGTATAATCTAAGTTGCACTCTTGTAAGAATCCTCTAGCAACAAGACGTGCTTTATATCGAGCTATTGTTACATCACCATGTCGTTTAACCTTGTAAATCTATTTACATGAAATAGAAGACCTACCATGAGTTACAGGAACGAGAGTCCATGTATCTTCACTTATTAAAGCATTAAATTCATCTTGCATAGCATTTTGCCAGCATTTAAACTTAGAAGCTTCTTTAAAAGACAAAGGTTCAAGAGGAGGATTATTTTGAATGAGAGACTGACACTTATACAATGGTTTAAGAGAGCGTGTTTGGCTTCGTGTGATCATGTGATGTCGAGGGGGAGGAGGTGGTGGAGAGGGTGTATTGGATAAAGTACGATGAGAAGTTTCAGAATTAGGTTGAGGGGAAGTTTATGAAGTAGTATTTGAAGTTGAAATTTCAGAAGTTGAAGGAGATGATGTATCAGACGATATAGGTACTTGTAAAGGTGTGAATGGGTATGATATAGAAGTTAAATTGATAGATGAGAATAAGTCAACAAAGGTAGATGAATTTGTGTTTGAAGAAGCCGACACAATAGGACTAGAAGCAAAAAGAAATGAAGCTTCCTCAAACTTAGCATGCCTGGATATATTCATTTTAGAAGATGAAAGTGAAAAACATTTGTATCCTTTAGAGCACGAGCAATAGCCCAAGAATACACATTTTTCAGAGGTTAAAGTGAATTTGTGTTGATTGTAAGGCTTAAGCCATGGATAGCAAAGACATCCAATAACTCTTAGATGAGCATATGATGGTTTAGTGGCTAACAAAGTTTCATTAGGGCTAATATTATTAAGAGTAGGACTAGGTAGCAAATTAATCAAATAAACAGCTGCATCTAACACTTCACAACAAAATTTCATAGGCAATGATGCATGAGTAAGCAAGTCTAAAGTAGTTTCAATCAAATGCCTATGCTTTCTTTCAGACACCCCATTTTGTTTAGCAGTTTGGGGACAAGATGTGTGATGTATTATGCCTAAAGATTGAAGATAAAGTTTAAAAGTGTTGCCACCTCCATTATCAGACTTAAGACACTCTATAGTGGTGTTAATCTGATTTTGAATATGAGTTGAGAAAGCTTTAAAGACTTCACATACTTCTGACTTATATTTCAATGGATAAACCCAACTAAACGTACTAAAATCATCTACAAACAATACGTAATATGTAAAAGAGGAGAAAGAAAAAGTGTGAGATGGTCCCCATACATCAGAGTGAATAATATCAAAAGGTTTAGTAGATTTAGTAATAGATAAAGCAAATGGTAGTTAATGTGCTTTTGAAACTACACAAGAATTACACTTAACACCAAAATGATCTAGTTTAGTCTGTAATGTGATAGATAAAGGAGTTAAAGCTTGTGAAGAGGAATGACCCAACATCAAATGCCACAATACAGCTGTAGGAGACACCAATTTTGAAGAAAGACATTGCAAAGACTGAGAGTTGCAGAAATGAGCCTGTGTAGAAGATGAACTTGCACCAGATGTTAATGGATATAAGCTAACCCTACAAGGGCCCTGAAAGAGTAATTTATGAGAGGTAGAATCATATATAGAAACTAAGTTTGAAGTAAAGGTTATAACACAGTTGTTATCAGTTGTGAACTTGGAAATAGACAAGAGATTTGATGAAATGGAAACAACATGAACAACTGAATTTAAAACAAAATAAGAAAGAGGAGTAATAATCTTACTATGTCCAACATTTTCAATATCAAGAGCTTGTCAATTTCCAACTGAAACAAAACTTGATCCATGATAAGTTTGAGATTGATGAAGCAAAATTGTATCATTAGTGACATGACTATTAGCACCACTATCTAAGTACCACATTTCTGGATCATAAGCTTGTTGTTGATTTGTTTGTACTAAATTATTTAAATGAGCTGTAAAAAAACTCAATTTTCAGCTCTTGGTGAAGGATAATTAACCAAATCAGAACTGTACCAACAATCAAGTGCAATATGTCCCACACGAGTGCAAATTTGACAGGTATGAGCATTAGAATTCATACCATAAGGCTATGATGGTGGTGTACCAAGAACAAAATTATTTTGATTTGAGAAGTGTCTTCCTCGACCTCTATTTGCATATCCTCTTCCACGATTAGAAGGACCACGTCCACGATTCATATTTGATGCATAATTAGTATTAGATGAAGAGAATAAAGATGTATGATGCTTAGAATTGTCCATGGATTCAGCCATTTTCATATGAAGCTCTTCTGAAACTAACAAACTTCGAAGATAATGAAAACTCAGAGTCGATGTTTGAGCATTTGTAATACGAATACTTGACTTGAATTGGTTATAATCTGCAGGTAAACCTTTAAGTGTGTACATAATCACATCTTCAAGTGGTAACGCAGCAGCTTTCGTGTCTAATCCATCACATATATCTTGTATGTTTGCTAAGTATTCAGTCATGGATTTTTCACCTTTCTTAATGTTACACAAATTCATTTTTAATTGATGTACGTGTGTGCGAAATTGATTAACAAAAAACTCTTCAAGTTTAATCCAAACATCATGAGAACTATGTGATCTAACTACTTGAGAGAAAACAGAAAGAATCATTGAAGATAAAAGTGATACCTTCAATTGATGATCTTCAGTAAACCATGTGGAATAAGTAGAATCTGTAGATGAAGGTGGAGAGCCAGATAGAGTAACATGATCGAGGTATCCATGAGCCTCCAAAACAGCTTCAAGCTGAGCTTTCCAAAGCACATTGTTTGTAGAATCGAGTTTAATTTGAACAAGTGACGCCCAATTCTGACGAAGCAACAATATTCCAGCTGGAATTTCTGAGCTAGATGATATATGAGGTGTGGAAGACGAAGATTCAGCCATTAGAACAGAAGAGAAAAAGAGGTAGAAGCGCGGAAGGATCGAAAAATGAGCGAAGAATAGCAAAGCTTTAGATTATGCCATTAATGGCGATTAAAAGCTTGTTTCTTCACTGTGCTCTGGTACCATGTAAACTATAAGAGAGAGAATAGAGAGAGTTGAGAGAATTATTATTATTGATTGAATTAAATTTTACAGCTCAATGTGTGTTTATATATAAACAATCTACATACATACACATACACTCACTATTCCTAAGTAATTATGTTACAGTTTGTTATTAGTGAGCTGTCATTTGTGATGAGTTGTTATGAGCTGGTTTTGTTGAGTTGCCATCTTATCACATACTTCAAAGGACGTATTTGATACAAGTGTCGAGTTTATCAATATGATTTACACTATAGATTGTGAGGCGTTTATATCATCCTCCACAAGAATTAATATAGAGGTGGGATAGTCCGTCTCGTCCAAAATGACATATTAGTCGTTCTAATAATATTAGTATTGGGAATCATATACTAAAACAATTGAATAAGCACCCAATGATACTTTTAATGATGGAACTTCTCTATTTATTAGAAATATATCACCTAAAAGACATTTTTCTTTACTTATAGAAAAAATTAGCGAATGTGAAGAAAAAAAGGAAGCAATTTTTTAAATATTTAACAAAATCTACGTTAATTTAAGTTTCATATCATTAATTAAGATTATCCATTTTTATATTAAATATATAAAAGATAATATGTACCCATTCAAAGAGATATCAAGGTCATAACAAAAAAATAAAATTGAACATCAATGTAAATAGCATCTTGGCAAAATCTGCAATTTCTGCTCTTCCAAAAAATAAAAGAGTCATGGGAATTTACTCTCCATATGACATAAGACACTTATATATAGAGCAAATTTTGCTAGATATAGAAATTGGTGTCAATATATTATCATATAATATTTATAAGAAATTGAGTATAAGAGATTTACATACTACTCATATCACTCTATTGTTAAACGATAGATGCGTGAGATGGCGAAAAATATAATTGTTCGTGTTAGTAATTTTTAATAGATTGAACCCGATAAGGAGAAGCAATAGAAAAAGAATCAACCATTCAAAATACCAGTAAGGTAGTTCGAAGATTATCTTGCTCAATACCATTCAAACCATTGGGGGATGACACCATACAAGCCAAATCCCTCAACACAATTCTTAAATATTATTTGTTTGTATTGATGATATTTAATTTCATGTGAATGGAAGATATTTTCGAAAATATGAAGATGATATTACATGTTTAAAAATCCAACATGACAAAGATAGATCCATGATGTTAAATGATAGATTGAATTTAGAAAAAGTATTAGAAAAAAAATCCAACCATATTCGTGAATCAACTCGTAGAAAATTCTGTGATGAAAGAAATATGGAAAGACCTTTTAGCAATAGTTCAATTCTATGATCACTCAGAAGGATAACCTTTCAAATAACATTAAGATAGATTGAAGTGGGGTTTTTAATAGGATGTAGACTTCCATTTCCTAACTTTTTGGTGTAAATTGTAGGCTTAGTTTTACTCGAAGTATTATAATTTGGTATTGTAGATACTAGATATGGGGTGTTTATTTTGTTTTGTGTTAATGATAAGAAACTAGTTTAAGATAACCATATAAATTGAAACAACTAGAGATTATCAAAAAAATAGAGCATAGAAACAAAGTATCATGAATCCAAAATATTCAATGTATATAATAAGTTGCAACATCTTAAATTTCACAAAAGCACTAAGTCATATCAACAATATTTCAACAACAATCTTCAACTTCCTTCTCACATAAGTCATTAACATCAACAAATTAGAATAAAACACATTTAATATAATTTTGTGATATAAAATAATAAGCATGATTTAAGAAAAAATGTAGGTCCCTATATTATAGTAAAAATGTAATATAAGTTTGTACATTGAATTTATTTAAATTAATTATACTATAATTTTTTGTATTATACAACATAATCCATATATTATCATACAAAAACAAAGAAAATATACAAATAAAATAAATTAAAATGTTATAAAATAAATTTAAAAAAATTTTGTGGAGCAAGTGAAGATTCAAATGAAGTTAAACGACTACCTCTAATGAAAGTGCAGATACAAATTTGTATTTCATTAAATAAAACAAAAGAAAAATTAAAACATAATTATAAATTTAGTCTTGAAAAAGTTTATTTATAGAAAATGAGTTATAAACAGTGAGGAGCCATAACTCAGTAGTCAGATATTATCATTTTTTGAATTTATTGCAGAATAGGCCCCTATATTATGCAAGAAGTGCATTATAAGTCTCTATATTGTAGGGGTTAGCATGGTTCGCTTCGTCTCGATTTTTTGCTAAAACCGGAACCAAATCGAACGATTCGGTTTTTAATAATTTAAAGCCAAACCGGATGGTTCACATTCGGTTTTTGGTTCCAGATTGGTTCGGTTTGGTTTGGAATATGGTTCGCTTTGAATATGAACGCTTAGCCAATAATATTTGTCAACCTAGTTCATAAAATACATTTCCCAATAGCGACTAATATTCCAATAAATTATAATAGTATTACATAATTAGAGTATTAATATATCAATTAAATAAAAACTTATAATCGAACAACGATTATTTTAATTTAGAATACTAGCTATCTTTATATAATTAAAACTATTACTTCCAAATTCATACAATCATGATTAATAAAATCAATCAAGTAATTGACACTAACTAAAATAATCTTAAGTAATATATAAAACAAATTCACTAATAACACCACCAAATAGTTAAACAAATTTTTCACGTAGATGATAAATTCTCACAAAAAGTTTCTTCCACAAATTTGTTATAAAAAATCTTTCCAAATTACTTATTTTTTTCCTTTCTTGGTTCGGTTTTTGCTTGGGTTTTTCATCGTAAACCGGATCGAACCAAAAAAAATTGTTTTTTAAAAATTGAAAACCAAACCATTTGGTTCTTCGGTTTTTGGTTTTTTTGGTTCGATTTTTTCTGGTTTTTTGGTTCGGTTTAGTTTTCGCATTTTTTCAGCTGTACTAATTAGTAAATATTTACCATCATTCTTAATTTATAATTAATTTTAAATTTGACCAAAAAATAATAACATTCCAATAAAATATTATTAATAAAATTTTAAAATTATGAGTATTTAATTTGGGAAATTGTATAGCCTACTTCTATTGAAGGGGTGAGAAATTGTTTGAAGTAATAGACACTTTTATTAAAGTAAGGTGGTCAAATAAAAAATAGATGTTTCTTAACAACTAGTTAATGGGGAGTAGGGAAAAAAGTTGTCACATCACAGTTTTCTTGTTATGAAAGATATAAAATTCCGTTTTAAAGATACTGTATAAGCTTTATTAAAAAATAACCTAAAAGGTGTCATTTTGCTAGCCAACACTTATAACCTAATAAAAATACAAATAAGTGATTAACATTGTCAAATAATTGAAAGATAAGGGGCTTAAATGTCACATTTAAGTGATAAAAGGACTAACATTATCATGAAAAACAAAAAGATACAATCATTTTTTAGCGCAAATTGCATTGAAGGTCCCTATAATGTGAAAAAGTTGCACTACATGTCTCTATATTATGAAAAAACTACACTAAAGGAAAAATCATATCTATTTGGAAAAACTTCGATGTTGGCGGTTTGAATCTCATTTGTTCCCTCTGTATTCTGCAAACTATTTAGGACAAGATTTATTAGTATATTATATTTCAATTATTATTAAATAAAATTGAGGAAAAAATTAAAACATAAATTAGTAAAATAAATTTAGCCTTGAAGCAAGATGTAAAAATCATTTTTTCAGAAAAAGGAAGAACGCCGTGATTTTTTTTTTCTGAATTTATTGCAACGTAGGTCCCTATATTAGGTTCCCATATATTGGACAAAATAACCTAGAATTTATTATATAACCAACCAAATTCATATAGAATAAATAAATAAATCAAAGATTGAAAATATAATTATATATAATGGATGGCATTGACAACTTGAGGAACCATAAGGTCTTTTTATAAAAAAATAAACTTTCAGGGTAAAAAAGTAATATGTTACTTTTGCTAGATAATGACCGAACTATCGAAATTTATTTACCCCAACAAAGATATAAACACAACTAAAAAAAATGAATATGTAAAAGAGAATTTTATTTCTAGCAACGGTCTAGTATTCAAAAGAAAAAAAGAGGAAATCAACGCAGTCCCTTATCTACTAGTCTCTTATATTTTAATTTTGTGACACATTTTTAATATTGTTATTATATTAATGTTAATTCTACGTGTCACTGTATTATTCGTGTGTATAAATGACTAAATTGTCTAGTATTCTCCCATAAGATGATGCAACTTATAAAATAATGAAAAAATAAAAAAATGAACCAGGGTAACATAGGGTAACATAATCTAAATCTGAAGATATGGGGCTTAATTATTATTTTTTCTAAATTAAGAACTAATTTCAAGGAAAAATTCAATATTAAGTTTGATCTATATTAAAATATTAACATTTCAATTATCACATTTTCTATTTAAAAAATGTAAGGACTATAAAATTTTTCTAAATTTATCGTAAATTCAATATTAATTAATTTGTAAAGTTTTTCCTATAAACGGATATAATCCTTCTTTTGGATCATCTTCAAGCATATTTATCTCCCATTAAAATAATATTAACAATTAATATATCTAATTTAAAAATAATCTCAACCCTTATTTTCCATCAAATCCATAAGAAATTTTTGAAGTAGATAAAAGAAATCATATATCAATTAGAAAGAAGAATCAATAATTTTAGAATGAATAAATAAATAAGCTATTGACAAGGCAATACACCGCGGGTACCTAGCGTTTCAAATTTTGACTTACAGGTGTTCAAGGTTTCAAATCAGTACCCAAAGTTTTATTTTTGAGACTCTGTTAATACCCGCCGTCAGTTTCTCCGTTAAGTGTCACATGGTGTTTACATGGCGCTTGTGTGGCGCGTGTGTGGCAGATTTTCCACTTGCCCCACAGGCCTCATGTAGGCGCCCGCGTAGGCACCACATGACAAGAAGAAACTAATGTGGGTAAACGTAGTCACAAAAATAAAATCTTGGGTATTGAATTGTCACTTTTAAAACATTAGACACCTTAAAAGTCAAAAATCGGATCCTATGGATATTCGTATCCGGGGAATTATCCCTAAATAAAAAATTAAACTTGTTCAAAATAACCTTTATTGAAATACAATGATCATTAATTCGAAGAAAAAAGAGAAGAGCCTTTGAGAAAGGGATATATATAATTAGATGAATATGTTACAATATAGTACAAGGGACTAATGATTGTGTGTGTATAACGTGTTTTGTATAACTGAGAAAAGGTGGGGGCTAAGGTTCAAATTAGGAAGAGAAGATTTTGGGCTACATAAAACCGTACAAAATGATCCTACAATAATCAACTCACCCACCAGTAAAGAAGTTTAAGGACCAAACCAGTAACCATTATATAGTATAGGAACTCATAGTGTAACAAATTTTAAAAAATTAATATTGGGATCAATAGTGCTATTTTTGTATAATATAGGGATTTTATGCAATTTTAAACAATATAGAGACTGATGGTGCAAATAACTCCAGAAAAATTAATATCAAGTGCAATTAAACAATTTTTGTATAATATATGAACCAAACAAGTAACAGTTGTATAATTCATGGACAATTTGGAGAAATTTTCTAATTAGTAATTACGCAAATACATGATACCAGGTGGATTTAACAGTAAAAAATGGGTACGATTTGACTTTAGGAGGGGGGACTAATGGTGGTAAAAGAAAAAAGTTCATGGACTATTTCAGTAGCTTGTAAAGCTAGAGGACCAACGAGTAAAAGAGATATAGTACAAGGACTATTTGGGAGTTTTTTTAATGTTAGAACCACCAGTAAACAATATTTCTAAAACACCTCCGAGATAAAGCATTTATAGCATAATAGGAAGAAAAAAAAAACCTAGACTCAGAAACAATAGTCTGGTTTCCCAGGCTTGTATAGTTCACCCTGCATATACATTTGTAACATCAGAAACTAAGTTTAGAACTATAAATAAGAGAATAAAGAGTGTCTAAAACTAAATAATGAGCATGCTTAAGAAAAAAGATAATATTACATCAATGATTAGAGTCAGACCCTATTCCAACTTTAAGACGATTCTTCTTGATTTCACAAACAACTTGATTTTATGCCAGGTGGCAATGAGGACACTAGCTTCTTGTAGAGTCTGAGTCCATGAGTAATTTTCGAAATCAAGTCCATTTCCCTTATTTGGAACTGATCTGAAAATGAAAACAGAATTATTATAAGTGATATGAAAAATCATATATACACAATTTCAGTGATATAATTAGCATATATACATACGCAAACAAAATTAAATGTAAGTATTCGAGATCCTTAACTACTCTAACTAGTGAATTGATTGATTTCATATTTAAGAAAGCATATATACACGATTCCAGTGATATAATTAGCACATATACTAAGTACTTGAGACCCCTTAGTACTCTACCGAATAAATTGATTCAAAATTTAAGAGCAATGCATATACGATTGCAGGATATAGTTAACGAATAAACATATATCACAATTATAATTAGTCAAAGTATCTCGAGGTCCTTTACTATCATCTTTTGGCTCCTCCTCTAGGTTACTATCATCTTACAACTCCTTATTCTCAACAGAACCTACATCTTCGCTTTCCTTTTTAGATTTCACATCCTCAATCTTTTCTTTGCCTTCAGAAGCTTCAGCATCCTTCTTCTTTGCCTCCTCAACAACAGCGGCGACGACTGCAGATGCAGCGGGCATTGATTCTCTTAATCACCTGCTTGACCACCGTGTTGACATCATTGATTGCGGAATCACTTATCAGTGGAGCTTACAAGAGTGATAAAAGGCTCTCAAACAACGGAGCTTATAAGAGCAATGATTTGATATGTCTCATACCATATTCGATATCGTAGTGGAAACACTTTACTCTACATTTCAGTGGTAATAGCGACAAGATCATTGCAACACATATATTTGTATATATTCATAGTGTGATTCTTATATATATAACCAAACTATTCCAGCAAATAAGGATGTGAACACATGTTGATCACGTTATATATACTTTATTCATTGTGAAGTTTCATGAAGCTCGAGACAAATACACTTGACGACCTTTAGTTTTATATAATTGACTATTCTGATGACTAATGACCCATCATCTGACATTTATTAAGTCTAACATATTATAAAGAATACATATCAAATATGAATTCCATCATTGTTAACGAAATCACCGCTCATAGTTCAAAGGAAGTATTTGATACAAATACCGCAGTTTATCAATATGATCAACAATAAAGATTGTGAGGCGTTTATGTCCTTCCACAAGAATGAATATAGCAGGTGGGCTAGCGTGTCTCACCCAAAATGACATATTATTGTCCTAATAATAATGTTAATATTAAGAATCATATACTAAAACAATTAAATAAGTACCCAATAATACTCTTAATGATGGAACATCGATTTATGTCTATATTTATTAGAAATATTACACCTAATATACGTTTTTCCCTTCTTATAGAAAAAATAGTGAAATTGATGAAAAGAGGGAAGCAATGTTATAAATATATAACAAAATGAACGTCAATTTACCTTTCATTTCAATAATTAAGATTCTCTCTTCTTATGCTAAATATATAAGAGATATTAGCACCCATTAGAAGAGATAACAAGACCATAACAAAATAATGAAATTCAACATCAATGTTTGCAAGTTATGTTCTCCTAAAAACTGAAAGAGAGATGGGCATTTACTCCCCATATGACATGAGAAATTACATATAAAATGAATTTTTCTAGATTTATAAATTAGTTTCAATATCTTGTTATATAATATTTATGAGAAAGTGATAATAATAATTTACACTTACAATGTATTAGTTATATAACTCAAGATCATTTGGGGAACTTCATCTATTAATAATTATAAAAAGATTTATCCATTCAATATTGAATGTTCCAATACCAATCGTATTATTACTAATACCCCATGTTTTTAACTTGAAAAAGAATCTACCTAATTAATTTAATAACCTTTAGTGTAATTTTTGCATAATATAGGGACTTGTAGTTCAATTTTCTCATGATATAGGGATTTATAGTGCAATTATAGCCAAACTGGGCTGGGAGAGTTTAATGCATTTTTACATAACATAAGGATTTTTGCATGAAATAGGGACTTCTAGTGCAATTTTCTCATAATGTAGGGATTTATAGTGCAATTAGCTCCAAACAGGGTTAGGGGGAGGGGTGTGTGTAATGCACTTTTTTACATAATATAGGGACTTTTAGGTGTAATTTTTGCATAATATAGGAACATGTATTGCAATTTTCTCATAATATAGGGATTTATAGTGCAATTAGTGATGGGAAATAATTGTATGTTTCTCGATACTACATCACTCATTCGGTCCATTGTTTGCATATTTTGACAGTTTGGTCCCTTGGTTTTAAAAAAATAACATCTAAGTCCCTTTATCTTTGAATGTTTCTAACTAATATTTCTAACAATGTTAGTCCTTTAACTTGTAAATTTAACCTTTTTAAGTCCCTCATCTTTTGATTTTGTGACAATGTATTAGTCAAAAAAAATACAAAGGTTACAATTACACAATAAGGTACTAAATTGTCAAAAAGATTAAAAAAATAAAGGACCTAATAGGTTATTTACTCCTTTTCTTTTGTGTAATTGTGTATATAGAGATAATAAAATTTAAAAAAATAAAAAATAAAAACTTATGATGAAATGCAAAAAGAAGAACTTTTTAAATTTTTTATGTCTCTGGTGAGAAATCACTTTTATTTTTCTACATTTTAAAAAATAATTGAATTATTTTTTTTATGTTTTATTACTTTAATTTAACTATTTCAAATATTTTGTAGCATCCTGATATGGACTTTTCTAATGCCACGATAATGTGAGAAGTAAGTAGAAGATTGTGTTGTTGGAACATTGTTGATAAACTATGCGTGGTTCGTTGGTTGGATTAAATGGTGACGTTGTGGAATTCAGAGTTGCAACTTATATACATTAAATATTTTGGATTGATGATACTTGTTTCTCTACTACTTTTTTGTATATTGTTATTAGTTGTTTCAATCTCTTTGGTTATCTTAAACTAATTTCGTTATCATTAACACAAAAATAAAAAAAATAGTGAATGACAAACATCCTATTTCTACAAGACAAAACTAATAATACTTAGGGAAGAAACTAAGCTTACAATGTAAAACCAGAAAGTTAGGAAATGGCAAGTATACAACCTCCTACAACCCTCACTTACCATAATCAAAAAAGTTTAGGAACCAAACATAATTTGATCAAGATAACTACTCTTTAAGAAACGTGTTTTTTGATTGCTTCAATGGTATTTCGAATGGTTTCCCTTTTGACTAATTATAAACTTCACCTATTGCTGAAGTTCTTACGATATTTGTTTTATCACAGAATTTTCTAGAGTTGATTCATGATTGAGATTCTTCTTCTGATACTTGTTTCAGGTTCAGTCTATTATTAACATATGGGATCTATCTCTGTCATGTTGGACACTGAAACACGTAATATCCTTTTAAATTGTGGAAAGTAACTTCTATTTTCTTTGTTGTACAACTACATTTCTTTTAAACTAACATCCTCTAGAGGATTCTAACACAAACATACGATATGCACGCCCACTCCTGTCTCCATTATACATCCCCACAAATATTCAAGAGGGCCTTCATATTCGCATGGTGTACACACATTTTTTCGCCAGCATGTCTTCACACTCATTCGCTTCCTGATAAATGTGATTCACTTCATATTCGTATATTCTCATAAGATCCTCATGCAATCACGCATGATGTGTTAAGAATAATTCTTGGAGCTATCACCGCCCTTCACTAGCGCATGAAACTCCATCGAATTAGTCTCGATACACATAACCTGAATTCCTCGCCTGATAGCCCATAAAAATCCATAGTGAAGCGCTAACAATTCAGAATAAAGAGGATACTCAGCCACACAAGATCTGGAGAATCCCGCTAAAAAGACCCATCATCCTCCCTTAATAACCACCTATCTCGTCCTTTTTTTTTAACCACATCACAACTTCCATTCACATTTAGTTTTCTACACCCTTGCGACTTCACCTATATCACCATCAAATTCTTTGCGCCGTCTTGCTCCTTCCCTCACGTTAGTACAAATCCCGCGGCCAATCTTACAATATCATTCTTTAAGCCATCAAATATAGGATTTCGAAGGGTGTGATTGAATATGAATTTTTGGATAGAGGGCGAATGGGAGATAAAAAATAAGAGTGTAGGACTAATTCGATAACTTTAAAAGTTCAAACCATATAATTTTCTAAAAATTTAATCATATAATAAAATATCTATATATTAATAAAATAGATACCTCAAATTATTCATATAACCAAAATTTCAAAAAAAAAACAAATTCTTCAAACAATGTCGTTTCTTGATCTAAATTAGTTCATATATAACATTAGGGTTTCACTAGGGTCGGTTACCCTAAACTCAATCCTAAGGGTTCAAATTTAATAACTTAAAATCCTAAATTAACCCAACCATAAGAGACTAAAATTGTTCGGTTTGGGTAGCTTCGGGTGGGATCGGTGTTGGGTCGGGTTTGGTTTTGGTTAAATTAAAGTCAAACTACTAACTATATTTAAAAAATATTGAAATTCATAAAATAACTTCATTACTTAGCAAAATAGTCCTAAAATAGAACTACACCACTTAAAAATTATATATCTTTCCAAAATTACAAGTCACATATTACATTTTCATTGGCTCTATATAGTTAAAGACATCGGACAACTTAGCGACAATGGACAGTTTTAAAACCTACAAGTGTTCAAGAATCAAGAGCTCAGTCATAATTTGTTGCTAACTAAAAAGTACTTTCTCATATACAATAAAATTATTATCAACTTAAGTAATCATGGGAAAAAGGGGAGACACAAACATATAGTACATGGACATTTATAGTTTGAATTTAACTTGTATGTAATAAAAATAATATACTATACCTTGGTTATTAGATAAATATGCAATCACAAGATAAAACACAAGTCAGTGTAAAGTGTTTTAAAATCAATGATTTATTGTTTAGGTTTTAATCCTCTTATAATCTGCAATAACAAGTCAGTGTAAGTGTTTTATAATCAACGATTGGTTATTAGATTGAGAGCATTGCTATATATCACCCTTATGTGCTTCACCCTTATTTCACCTCCTATGTGTCACCCTATGTGGCATTAAACAAAAGAGAGATAAACAACTAATTAGGAGAGAGAAACTATTTGCTTGGTTTTTAAAACCTCCACATAGGAGGTGATATATAGGTGAAGAAAAAAAGGGTGATATATATCTTTACTCTTAGATTGAATCTGCAATCACAAGATAAAACACAAGTCTAGTGAAATCATCTCAAATTCACTTTTTTTTTCAACCTCAAAATACACAAACACACACTAATCACACCCAATTGTTAAAAAAATTAACAATTCCATTTTTTTCAGCCTCAGAATTCACAAACACACACTAATCACACATAAGTGTTAAACAACTAACAAATACACTACTTAATACTCATTTTTTACCTCAAGTAACGATAAGAAAACCCTTTCTTGGACAATTAAACATCTTAATCATTTTGAAAATCACTAATATATAATTATTACACATTAAAACTAATCTATTACACGTTATAAGACAAAAAATACCATTATATCATTTCAAAAAATTAAATACACATTAAAGCAACTCTATTAAACTTAAATCATTTCAAAATTTATAAATGTCAGATTTTTTTTATAAATCATTTGTTAAGTTGGATAGCAACACAGGAGTAAATTGCAAAATAAATCCTTTCGTACTAGATACTTGTATTCCCCAACCTACTCATAGTAGAAAGACCTTGAACAGTAGTGAACAATAGAGTAGTCAAAAGGTCCCTATAATATGAAAAAAATGGCACGGTAGGTCCTTATATTATGCAAGATGTCTGCATATATTTATATAACAACTATCAAAAGTATAGAAAGAATAAAAAGATCTAAACATTATCTTATCATGAACTAATAATTTCATGTTGCCCCATACAAATTTTCTCTCACAAAATAAAATACAATTGTATAAGATGTACATACAGAATATTACCATCATTAAATCACTTAGTTTTTTTCAGAAAAAAAATAAAAATTAAGAAACAAATCTTGAACTAAAATGGATATGCATATGCAATCAACTAAAATAACCACTGGAATTTAAAAAATTATGGTTTAAATAAAACATACTTAAAAAATAGATTTGCTCTTCAGAAACTCTAGTCGTGGCTTTATATACTTATTTTAATACATATAAACCACATATTAGAAAGGATTAACCATAGTAAAAACATCAACCAAATTAAAACATTAGAGACTCATAAATACAGATCATATCGTTAAGGCGTTCTTGCTTCACAAAAGAAACAAAGCTAATTGGCCAGTATTTTAAAATAAGATTAGGCTTATATAGTTGTAAAGTCATCAATGGAGACTTGTCCCAATCGATGGATTGGCCCAAAATCGAAAAACAAAAATTAGACTCTATTGGGGCATCAAGTGCGTGAGTTAGTTTTTTAGGATAGGTTTGTACGGGTTGGATTCAGTGAATAGCCCTTTATAGCATCTTCTTCCTTTACTAATATTGAAACCTAACGCGCTCCTACCTTCCATTCCCTTCATAATATCTAACATTAGCCTCCACTTTTTCCCAGAATTATTAATAATTTATACTATATGTTATGTTTTTTTTCTAATTATCATTATGATATACTTAATATTCTGTCCCTTTCTAAATGGGTTTTTTTTCCTTCGATCTTCTTCTCTTCAAGTCAAGTGTTTTTCTTCTTCTTTCGATTGATGATCATTCCATTTCAAGAAAGTGGTTTATTTTTTATTTTATTTGCATTGCCAGGCTAATAGCTTATTTATTTATTAGATCTAAATTATTTGTTCACCTTTCTAATGGATATATGCTGTTTTTCATTACTTCAAACATTTTTATGTTGAGATTATTTTTAAATTAAATATATTAATTCTTAATATTAAATTGAAGATAGTTAATTCTTGAGATATGATCCAACTTCAGTATGGTATATACTAAAACTAGGGATAACCCGTGCCCGAGGGGCACTATTCAAAGACTGTGTGATTATAATTATACAAGAAACATCATGAGTTTACGTAAATTTACATTATTATTATTTAGTAAATTAGTACGCAACATAAATTGATTTTAACAATACTCTCAATCCACTCAGTTATAATACTTATAATAAAGTCCAAGAGCCTAAATTATCTGTACACAATAAACCAAAAAAAAGTTTAACAACATTTTGTTAGCTAACTCATTGGGCATTTGGTCGAAAAAGTGACCTTTTGTAAATATCACTTTTCTCTCCGTGATAAAAGTTATGCATGGTCTTCAGTAGTGTAACCTGAGCGTTAAATACATAATTTATCTCAACAAACTAATAGAAAAAACAAAATATTCGGGCTTTTTGTAAAGTTTTTCGTAATATAACAAATTATATTTAATTTTTTTTTTAAATGCATGCATAAAATTGCATTAAAGTAATACGGGGCAATTTTGGGATCAAGGTACTTTATATGTGCGATCTATCTAAACACCCGAAGTTGGAAACAGTGCATGAAAAAAATTCATTAAAGCAACGTGGGGCAAAAATTGCATCAAGGTACCTGGAGCAGTGATTTATGTAACCCCAATTGCATTAAAATATTGATATAAAAATTTGGATACCATATTAAAGTTCATTTAAAATAAAGTACTCATGCATTCACAAATGTATTAAGTTACCGATATAAAAATTGTGACACCACTTAATAATTCATTTAATCTAAAATCATCATTTATTCATAGTATTAGGAAAACAGGTATATTAATTTACTGGAAATTTAAAAAAAAAATTATGTGGTTTGACTTCAATAAATATTAATGCTCAACTTCAGTATAAAAAAATTCTAGTAAGAGAGGGATGACATAAATTGCACTACTGGATCTTATTACATACAATATATCTATGTGCATATCTTAAAACTTAAGTGTTGTAAAAAACTGTATAAGAATCAAAAGAAATGAGAAATATCAAAATTTTCAAATGTAGTTAAAAAATTTAGAAGAATGACATAAATTGCAGTATTGGTCCTTATGACATACATTATACCGATCCATATTTCTCTTCCATGAATTGCAAAAACTTAAGTTTTGGTTAAAAAATGTATAAGAACTAAAACAATTGAGAAATTATACTTTTAACTATTAGAAAGGAAAAATAATTACAGGGAATATTCTTTTGAATGAGATATATGGTATTTCGTCCTGGATTATTCTTTCTGGATTATTAAGATGTAAGTATGCACAACAATGATAAATAACTATTAAATACATCAAATAATCAAAAAATAACAGGGAGTATAAACACAAATGTATTAAGTTATTGATCCAAAAATTGGGATACCACTTTAATAGTTCATTTAAACTAAAGTCATCAGTTATTCATAGTATAGGAAAGCCTGTTAGATTAACTTACTTGAACTTAAAAAAAATACTTGGTTTGTCTTCAACTTGTATCCCAAATATTGATCCATCTGAAATGATAATAAATCAAATACTCAACTTCAGTTAAAAAAGGTATAAGAATCAAAACAACTGCAGTATATCAAAATATTAAAATTTAGTTAAAAATTCAGAGGAATGATATAAATTGCACTATACGGAATAAAAATAATCAACTTCGTAAGAGAGAAATTACATAAATTGCACTATTGGTCCTTATGATAGATTAGATTAGTTGAACTAAATAGAATTCTCAATTTATGACTATGACATAGATTTGTATCATAAAAGTTAAAAATACATTGACTTAAGTCTCCTATATTTATGAAAATATTTAAAAAAAATTTCATTACAGACAAAAAAAACACCTAAAAGATAGGAAACTCTAATTGAATTGCCTTAGATTAAAATAATACGTGGTTTAATAATATACAGAATCAAAATGATCAACTTCAATAAAAAAGTTCTAGTAATAGAGGAATTACATAAATTGCACTATTGGTCCTTATGAAAGATTAGATTAGTTCAACGTAAAAGAAAATATTAAAGATAGACAACAAACGAATTTCATATCTACAATCTAATAATTTCTACATTATAAGATCGTTGGACAACAAAAACTTAAGTTTTGGTAAAAAAATGTATAAGAACTAAAACAATTGAGAAATTATACTTTTAAATAAAAGAAAGGAAAAAAACCTTCGATGAGATATTTCCTAGTTCTTTCTGGATTAATCTTTAGAGTGTAAACCTTTGTGAATTTTGAATGAGATATTTGGTAGTTCTTCCTGGATTAATCTTTAGTGTGTAGGGTAAGTTTTCTTTTGAATGAGATATTTAGTAGTTCCTGGATTGGTTAGAATATATGTGGCAAGATCCAGATGATTTTAAAAAACCTTCGATGAGATATTTCCTAGTTCTTTCTGGATTAATCTTTAGAGTGTAAACCTTTGTGAATTTTGAATGAGATATTTGGTAGTTCTTCCTGGATTAATCTTTAGTGTGTAGGGTAAGTTTTCTTTTGAATGAGATATTTAGTAGTTCCTGGATTGGTTAGAATACATGTGGCAAGATCCAGATGATTTTAGATACCATATATTTTTGCTGTAAGAAAATCTGGACCGTTCTTTGACTTTCGACTTGTCCCATATAATATAGATATTAGATTTATTTTTTATGTATGAAATTTATTTGGTTATATATAAAATGTAGGTTATTTTGTCTAATATATGAGAACCAAACATAGGGGTTTATAGTGAAAATTTTGAGACTTATACTGCAATAAACTCAAAAAAAAGGCGTTCCTTCTTTTTTACAACTCTTTTTTGAAAAAGTATTTTTTACATTTTGTTTCAAGGCTAAATAAATCTTTTGCTAATTTGTGTATAAATTTTTTATTTGTTTTTATATAATAATATTTGAAATATAAATCAAATAATAAATCGTGTGCTGAACAGTTTGCATCCCACAAATGGAGTAAAGGAGATTTAGAAGTTCAACACCAAAATTCTCCACATAGGTATGATTTTTTCTTCACTATAGTTTTTTCATGACATAGGAATCTATAGTGCAATTCATTCATAATATAATGACCTACACCGCAATTTGTGCAAAAAAAAAAATTGTATCTTTTGGTTTGATGACAACATTAGTCCTTTATCTCGTAAATGTAACATTTAAGCCCCTTATCTTTAAATTATATGACAATGTTAGTCACTTTTTTGTATTTTCATTATGTTATAAGTTTTGGGTAGTAAAATGATATTTTTAGGGAATTTTCGCAATAAAACTTAGACAATATCTTTTATGTACTTGTGTTTTGCATCTTTATTTGGGTAAATAACTCATTTCGTCCCTTATCTTGCAAAAATAATATTTTAATCCCTTAATTAGTGTTAGTTCTTTTATCTTTTAAGTGTAACATTTTTGTCCCTTATGTTTTTATTTTGCCACAATGTTATCATTTCCTTTTGTATTTCCCTAATGACACATTTAAAGGTTTTTTTATAGTTGATCATATCAATTGTATAGTGACATGTGAATTTAACTCTGATAATGTAAGTGAAATAAAAAAGTACTAACACTATCACAAAATTAATAAATTAAGGACTAAAAAGTTATATTTACAAGATATGGTACTCAATTGTTGAAAAGATAAAAATAAAATAAAGGACATGATAGGTTATTTACTCCTTTAGTGTTTTTTAATGCTTTAATTTTTTTTATGTAATTATGTTTTACGATAAATTATTTTTTTAATTATATTTATATAGATATGTAAACAAATTTGTTTGCAATTTAAAAAGAAGAACTGTTGAAGAAGTTTATGTCTTCGGCGAGAACTCGTTTTTCTTTCTCCACATTTCTCAATATAATTAAATTATATTCTTAATGTTTTAATACTTAATTATATAATATTTTCAAGCTTTGATTTATTTATTTTATCTATATAACATTTTGTTCGTTACATAATAAAATCTAGGTTATTTTGTCCAATATATGGGAACCTAACATAGGGGTTTCTAGTGCAATTCGTGCATAATTTAGGATCTATATTGCGACTAACTAAAAAAAAATCCGGCGCTCTTGCATGCATCAAATTCCATCCTTTTTTTGACTTAATCGCACTATCCGTCCCTATATTGTGCAAAAATGCAATAAGGTCCCTATATTATACAAATATTTGCACTATCGGTCACGATATATTTTTTAAAATTAATTACACTAAAAGTCCCTATATTATATAAAATAACTTTTATTTTAACAAACAAATTACCAGTTATTCATATAAGTTAAATAAGTTAAAGCATAATAAATCAGTGGGGTCTATGGACCACCCACAAGGATTAACTATGCAGACAAAACTAAGTTTTAAGGACCATTTACATAACTTTTAAAGTTGGAGTACCAATATGGTAAAAAGGGTAGAGTTTTTAGGGACTATTTGTAAAATCATTTCCCTCCCATATTTTAATTTTTTGCAAAATAAATTAATAATTGTGAAACTTATTAAGTGTAATCTTAACATTTCTGCAGAGGATCAAAAATCTGTATCTGTTCTACTCACTGAGTAAGATCGAATGGATTGGTGGAAATCGACCTCGGTTGAAAAGATGATGCTATGTTTCTCGATACGAATATCTCATTTGGCCCCTTGATCTTTGCATGTTTTGACGGTCTGTCCGTTATCTTGAAATTAAGTCCGTTATCTTTTTGTATGTGCAGTTTGACCAGAGACAAAGAAGGCAAAGGATTTTGAGCCGCCCTATGATGCAACAACACAACAACAAGGTTATTTACAACTAATATCCAATTACTAAAAATAGTGTTCTAAAATTATTTTAATTTAGAATCTATTTTCAATGTATATATTTAAAATAAAGTATTTTAGTAATGATATATGTTATAATTGCATTTCTTAAAATGTGTGAAAAGTTATGTGGACATTATTTATGGGACAAAAGAAGAACTTAATAAGAAGAAATATAGTGCTTGTTTTTATCGAAATATTTTCTATCATTATATTAATTTGGATAAATTTATTTTTTATTTTAATTAAGAATAAGGTGTTATATGTAAAAGTAATTTTTTAATTATTCTATAAATAAAGATATTTTATGAAGTAAACAAAATATCATGGATATTATTTTTATAAACACTAAACCTAAAATATTGGTATTTAGGAATGGTGGGTGAACTATAAACACACATTATACTCACGCCCGCATTGCAAAAACAATAAGTTTATAAATCTAAGACCAGTCCAAGAACGCAACATTTATTGAAAGAGAAACAAAACAACAACAAAATAATTGGAGATATTTAAAACCTCATAAATCAAGATCATTCTCAACCTTACAAAACTTAAGATAAGCATCCAAAAAGTTATCGAAAAACAATTACAGAAACCAACCTGAGAATGAATTAATAGGTAACCTAAATGATAAGATTCACAAAAACCTATAGACCCAAACAAAGATGACCCACAAGACGAACCAAACGAGAAAAGGTACCACCAGAATGCAAAACTAGAGACAAAGCGATTAAAAACTTACAAATACCCAAAGAAAGACTAGCAAGCTGCAATTCCAAACCATCAAAGACATCAGAGAAACCTAATAGGTGCTTTGAAAAAATTACCTAAATACCCTATCGATCCATGTATACTCATGTTACATTACAAGAGAAGAGAGTCAGATCCTAAGGTAAAGGATTTCCTAAGTTAAAGAATCATAAACTGCTCTGGAGAAGACCATTTTTCCATCTCCATTTCCAGTAACCAAGCCACCCAATACTCGCTCAACAGAAATGGAAAAAAACATCCAAGTCTGAGAGTAGTTCTTCACCATAAGAAGCTTATCAAGCACCATTAACACCACCACCAACAAGAGCATAATTGAGAAAGAAGAACCACCAACAAACTTTTCCATTCACGAGTTTCAATCATCCAAAAGCACCCCCAGATTTAAATATCCACTAACGCCATTAACACCACCACCGCAATTAACGCCACCAACCATTATGAAGCTTCTTTGAACCACCTTTTGCTCTTGTCTGGAAAAAGAGATCAACCAGTAATAAGTGGTGGTGGCTTTATTTTTTGATAGGGAGTGAAGGTTCATATTTATAGTGTGTTTTTAAAGGTTCGTTAGTGGTGTTATGGATGCTCCAAATTTGAAGAAAAAGAGGTAAACAAATATACATTAGGTTATATGCAAATGAGTTATGCATATTTTTTACGTATCAAATGTGTCTCATAAGAATGAAATTCAAATGTGGGATGCAGACCATAGACTAATCCATCCAAATTTATATTAATATTATTGTGAATTCTTTGAGGTAAACCATTTGTTGCAAAGAATTCTTTTTGTTTTTATGAAATCAAGAAGAATCATCTAATAGCTGGAAGCAAAGGTCAACCTCCAATCATTATTTGTAAGGTATATAGGTTTTTTTCCTTTAGAAATGCTTATTATTTTATATCATATAATTATATTAGGCGTATTTTATTCCGTTATTTGTTGATGTTAATTTCTTTCATTGGTGAACTATACATACATACATGTCAAAATGAATGATTGATATTAAAGCATAAGTAAGTTATCTCATGACTCTGTTATCAGGTGTGTTTTAGGAATTTTTTTTTTAGTTAGAGTTCTTACTTTAAAAAAATCCTCGTATGGGAATATTACCTATATAATCCATGAACTATATCCCTATAGCCACTTCGTTCTCGAAATTCAAAAGCTACCCGAATAATTCTCGATCCTGTGAAAACTTCCATCCATTTTTTACCGCTAAGTACACATGGCAAGATTTATAGGAAATTGTGTAAGACTCTATCCTATATTGGATGATCCAATATTCACATCAACTCAATTAATTATAATAACAAAGTACATGTCATTAGAATAATTAGGTAGATACTTTTGCAAGTTAAAAACATGGGGTATGTGTCATAATACGATTGATATTAGACCATTCAATATTTAATGGATAAATTTTTATATAATTATTAATATATGAAATTCCCAAAATGGTATTGAGTTATACAACTATTACATGTAAGTGTAAATCTTTATATTCAATTTCTCATAAATATTATATGACAAGATATTGAAACTAATTTATAAATCTAGCAAAATTCGTTCTATATGTAAGTGTCTTATATCATATGGGGAGTAAATTCCCATGTCTCTTTCATTTTTAGGAGAGCAGAACTTGCAAACATTAATGTTTAACTTCATTGTTATGGCCTTGTTATCTCTTGTAGTGGGTGCATAGTATCTCTTATATATTTAGCATAAGAAGAGAGAATCTTAATTATTGAAATGAAAGGTAAATTGGCGTTCATTTTGTTAAATATTTAAATCATTGCTTCCCTCTTTCCATCAAGTTCACTATTTTTTCTATAAGTAAAGAAAAATGTGTTTTAGGTACAATATTTATAATAAATATAGATATAAACCAAAGTTCCATCATTAAGAGTATTATTGGGTGCATATTTAATTGTTTTAGTATATGATTCTTAATATTAACATTATTATTAGGACGATAGTATGCCATTTTGGGTGAGACAAACTAGCCCACCCGTTATATTCATTCTTGTGGAGGGACATAAACGCCTCACAATCTTTATTGTTGATCATATTGATAAACTCTGGTACTTGTATCAAATACTTCCTTTGAAGTATGAGCGGTGACTTCGTTAACAATGATGGAATTCATATTTGATAGTTATTCTTTAAAATATGGAATACTCAATAAACGTCGGATGATGGGTCATTAGTCATCAAAATAGTCAGATATATAAAACTAAAAGTCGTCAAGTGTATTTGTCGTAGAGCTCCGTGAAACTTCACCACGGAGAAAGTATAACATGATCCACAATTTGTTTACATCCTTATTTGTTTGAATAGTGTGGTTATATATAAGAATCACACTATGAGTTTATAAAAATATATGTGCTGCAACGATCTTGTTTCTATTACCACTGATAAGTAGAGTAAAGTGTTTCCACTATATTTTCGAATATGGTACGAGACATATCAAATCATCGCTTTTATAAGCTCCCTTTTTTGAGAGCCTTTCATCACTCTTGTAAGATCCACGGATAAGTGATTCCACGGTCAATGAGGTCAACGCGGTGGTCAAGTAGGTGATTAAGAGCGCTGCCGTTGCTTAGGAGGCAAAGAAGAAGGCTCATGAAGCTTCTGAAGGCAACGGAAAGACTGAGGAGGTGAAATCTAAAAAGGAAAGCGAAGATGTGGGTTCTATTGAGAATAAGGAGTTGTAAGATGATAGTAACGTTGAGGAGGAGCCGAAAGATGATAGTAAAGGACCTCGAGATACTTTCGATTAATTATAATTGTGATATATGTTTATTCGTTAACTATATCGTGAAATCGAGTATGCATTGCTCTGAAATTTTGAATCAATTTATTAGGTAGAGTACTAAGGGATTTCAAGTACTTAGTATATGTGCTAATTATATCACTAGAATCGTGTATATATGTTTTCTTAAATCTAGAATCAATCAATTCACTAGTTAGAGTAGTAAAGGATCTCGAGTACTTACAATTAATTTTGTTTATGTATGTATATATGCTAATTATATCACTATAATTGTCTATATATGATTTTCATACCACTTATAATAATTTTATTTTCATTTTCCGATCAGTTCCAAATTTAGAAGGGAAATGGACTTGATTTCAAATATTACTCATGGACTCAGACTCTACAAGAAGCTAGTGTCACCATCCCTATGCCACCTGCACGAAATCAAGGTTTGTTGTTTGTGAAATCAAGAAGAAACGTCTTAAAGTTGGAATCAAGGGTCAGACTCCAATCATTGATGTAAGATTATCTTTTTTTTGTTTAAGCATGCTCATTATTTAGTTTTAGACACTTTTTACTCTCTTATTTGTAGTTCTGAACTTAGTTTCTGATGTTACAAATGTATATGTAGGGTGAACTATACAAGCTTATGAAACCAGACGATTGTTTTGGAGTCTAGTTTTTTTTTCTTATCCTGCTAGATATGCTTTATCTCGGGGGTGTTTTAGAAATATTGTTTACGGTTGGTTCTAACATTAAAAAGAACTCCAAATAGTCCTTGTACTCTATCTCTTTTACTAGTTGGTCCTTTAACTTTACAAGCTACTAAAATAGTCCTTGAACTTTTTTCTTTTACCACAATCATTCCCCCATCCTATAACACAAATTGCACCCATTTTTACTGTTAAATCCACCTGGTAGCATGTATTTTTGTAATTACTAATTTAGAAAATTTCTCCAAATCACAACTGTTACTTGTTTGGTCCTTAAACTTCATTACCGCATGGCACTTAACTTTTGATACATAGGCTGGTTTTTTTTGTTAGAGGTGAATTTTTTTTTTAACTTACTTACACTATAGGTCCATATATAAAAAAATAGTTATAATTGCTCCTGATATTAATTTTTCTGGATTAGTCCCTCTATTGTTTAAAATTGCATAAGGTCCCTATATTATATAAAAATCGCACTATTGATCCCAATATTAATTTTTTTTAAATTGATTACACTATGAGTTCCTATATATACAACTGTTACTGGTTTGGTCCTTAAACTTCTTTACTGGTTTGGTCCTTAAACTTCTTTACGGATTTGGTCCTTAAACTTCTATACCTTGGTTATTAGATAGAATATGCAACCACAAGATAAAATACAAGTCATCTTTAAGTGTTTTACAATCAATAATTGATTGTTTAGGTTTTAATCCTCTTAAAATCTGCAATAACAAGTCTATGTAAGTGTTTTACAATCAATGATTGGTTATTAGATTGAATCTGCAATCAAAAGATAAAATACAAGTCAGAGTGAAATCATCTCAAATTCACTTTTTTTCAACCTCAAAATACACAAACACACACTAATCACACACAATTGTTAAAAAATTAACAATTCCCCTTTTTTCAGCCTCAAAATTCACAAACACACACTAATCACACATATTTGATAAACAACTAACAATTACACGACTTACTACTCATTTTAACTCAATTAACTATAAGTAAACCTTTTCTTAGATAATTAAACATCTTAATCAATTCGAAAATTACTAATATATAAACTATTAAACATTAAAACTAAACTGTTACACATTATAAGACAAAAAATACGATTATATCATTTCGAAAAATTAAACACGCATTAAAACAACTCTATTAAACTTAAATCATTTCAAAATTTATAAATGTCAAATTTTTTTTTATAAATCATTTGTTAAGTTGGACAGTTTATAAATCACACTCAACAGTAGTTAATTGCAATATAAATCCTTGTATACTAGATACTTTTATTCCCAACCTACTCATAGTAGAAAGACCTAGAACTCTAGTATATTTATATAACAACTATCAAAAGTAGAGAAAGAATAAAAAGATCTAAACTTTATCTTATCATGAACTAATAATTTCATGTTGCCCATACAAATTTTCTCTCACAAATTATAATACAATTGTCTAAGATGTAACTACAGAATATTACCATCAATAAATCATTGGTTTCTTTTTAGAAAAAATTAAAAAATAAGAAACGAATCCTAAACTAACATATATACATATGCAATCAACTAAAATAACCACAGGAATTCAAAAAATTATGGTTTAAATAAAACATACTTAAGAAATACTCAGAAACTTGGTTAGTGGATATATATACTTATTTTTAATACATATAAACCACAGATTAGAAAGAATTAACCATAGTAAAAACATCAACCAAATTAAAATATCAGAGACTTATATGTACAGACCCGTTATGGCGTGCTTACTTCATAAAAGAAAAACAAAGCTAATTGGCCAGTATTTTTAAAATATAATGGTCTTTATGACGATTGGGCTTATATAGTCGTAAAGTCCTTAGTGGAGACTAGTCCCAATCGATGGACTGACCCAAACTCAATAAAAAATCTAGACTTTATTGGGCCATCAAGTGTTTAAGTTTGTTTTGTAGATGGGTTTGTACGATTTTGTGGGTTCAGATTCAGTGAACAGCCTGTATAACATCATCTTCCTTCGCTAATATCTAAAACATTGACGTTGCCCCTACCTTCCTTTACCTTCATAATATCCAACCTTAGTCTCCACTTTTTCCCAGATTATACATAACACATTACACACAAAATCATTATTAGTCTATATTATATGTTATTTTTTTCTTCTAATTATCATTATGATATACTTAATACTCTGATGCTCCCTTCATAAAATGATTCTTTTCTTTTTCTTCATTTGATCGGCTTCTCTTCAAGTCAAGTGTTTTTCTTCTTCTTTTGATTGATAACCATTGCATTTTAAGAAAGACAGACTTCTTGGCAAGTTTATTTTATTTTATTTTATTTGCATTGCTGGGCTAATAGCTTATTTATTTATTCAATCTAAATTATTTGTTCTTCTTTCTAATGGATATATGCTCTTTTTCATTACTTCAAACATTTCTAAGTGAAAATTATTTTTAAATTAGATATATTAGTTTTTAAGGTTAAATTGGAGATAATTAATCATTGAGATATGACCCAACTTCTGTTTAATAAATAAAAAATATAAGAAGGATTCAATCTGTGTATAAATAAAAATTTACAAAAATATAAGAAGAATTTGACATGTGTAAGGATAATAATTTACAAAATAATTAATACAACCGTACTTAACTGGATCATCAGAATACATATGCTTTAGCTTTGGTAATGTTCAGGTAGCTCTTTAATTTCTTTAATTTCATCTTCTTTAATTTCAGGTGAACAAGGTAAAGGTATATAATTACCTAAATCCATTGATTTATCTGGTAAACAACACAAAGGGATGAAATCTAGCTCTGTTTTACTTACACAAGGCAAAATCTCTGTAAGTACACTATCCACAAGTTTTTGAAGGCTTGATTTTACTTTATCAGATGTGTCTTAGATTCTACTGAAGATTCTTTCTTGCCCTTCTTTTTCCAATCCAAATTCTCAAACTTAACGTTTTTAGAATCAAACAAGCATAGTAATTTGTAAACCTGATCTTTAGACAAACCAAAGTTGAATTTTTTTCGAAGCAAAGTAATTCTCTTGCAAAACAGGACAAAATTCACATTCAGAAAGAGGGTGTCATTTCCTATAACACAAAATTCAACCTGAACAGAGATTAAATTAACAAATGAGAATGAAAAGTAGAAAAAACATAACATTGTATTTACCCTTGAAAATTGGTCCCTGATTTTGGGAAAGTAACATTTAAGCTCCATATCTATGGATTTTATTTTTGCAAAGCTGATCCCTTTTTAATTTTTTTTTATTATTTTATACTTATACTTTCAAGCTTTGATTTATTTTCTAAGTATCACATTTCTTTGGTTATATATAATGTAGTTTATTTTGTTCAATATATGAGAACCAAACATAGAGGGTTATAGTGCAATTTTTGCATAATATAGAGTCCTATTCTGCAATTAACTCTAAAAGAAAAAAATTAAGGCTATTTTCTTCTTGGTTTTTACTTAATAATTATTGAAATATAAATCAAATAATAATAAAAGTAATATTTTAAGTATTCTATAAATAAAGATATTTTAAGAAGTAAACAAAATATCATGGATATTATTTTTGTAAACATTAATCCTGAAATATTGATATTTAGGAATGGTGGGTGAACTATAAACACACAAATCTAAGACCAGTCCAAGAACACGACATTTATTAAAAGAGTAACCAAACAATAACAAAATAATTGGAGATATTTGAAACCTTATAAATCAAGATCTTTCTCAACCTTACAAAACTTAAGTCAACCATCCAAAAAGTGATAGACAAACACTTACAAAAACCAACCTGAGAATGAATTAACAAAATAACCTAAATCATAAGATTCACAAACACCTATAAACGCAAACAAAGATGACCCACAAGAATACGAAACTAGAGACAAAGCGATAAAAAACTTACAAATACCCAAAGAAAAACTAACAGTCGCTTGGAATAAATTACCTAAATACCCAATCAATCCATGTATACTCATGTTAAATTACAAGACAATAGAGTTGGATCCTAAGGTAAAGGATATCCTAAGTTAAAGGAACATAAACTGCTCTGGAGAAGACTGGTTTTCCATCTCCGTTTCTAGTAACCAAACCACCCAATACTCGCTCAATAGAAATGGAAAAAAGCATCCAAGTTTGAGAGTAGTCCTTCACCACAAGTAGCTTATCAAGCACCATTAACACCACCACCAACAAGAGAAAAATTGAGCAAGAAGAACCCCCACAAAACTTTTCCATTCACGAGTAATAATCATCCAAAAGCACCACAAGATTTAAATCTCCAGTAACGCCATTAAATGCCACCTCCACCGCAATTAATGCCACCAACCATTATGAAGCTTCTTTAAACCACCGTTTACTCTTGTCTAGAAAATGAGATCATGCTAGTAATAAGTGATGGTGTCTTTATTTTTGGGTAGTGAGTGAAGGTTCGTATTTAGAGTTTGTGTTTTTAAAGGTTTGTTAGTGGTGTTATGGATGCTGCAAATTTGAAGAAAAAGAGGTTAAATATAAATGGACAATAGGTTATATACAAATGAGTTATGCATATTTTTTACGAATCAAATGTGTCTCATAAGAATGAAATTTTAAATGTGGGATGCAGACCATACACTAATCCGTCCAAATTTATATTAATATTATTGTGAATTCTTTGGTGTAAACCATTTGTTGCGAAAAATTCTTTTTGTTTTTCATGAAATCCAAAAGAATCATCTAATAGTTGGAAGCAAACGCCAACCCTCAATAAGTGATTGTAAGGTATATAGGTTTTTTTCCCTTTAAGAATGATCATTATTTTATATCACGGAATTATATTAGGCGTATTTTATTCCCTTAATTGTTGATGTTAATATCTTTCATTGGTGAAATATACATACATACATGTCAAAATGGATGATTTCTTTTAAAGCCTATGTATGTTATATCATGACTCTGTTATCGGGGGTGTTTTAGGAATTTTGTTTAGTTAGGGTTCTTACTTTAAAAAATTCTCCTAAGGAAATATTACCTATATTGTCCATGAACTATATCCTTATAGCCACTCTGTTCTCGAAATTCAAAAGCTAACCAAATAATTCTCGATCCCGTGAAAAATTCCATCCATTTTTACCGTTTAGTCCACATGGAAAGATGTATTTTGAAATTGGGTAAGACTTCTATCCTATATTGGATGATCCAATATTCACATCACATCAATTAATTATAATAAAAAGAAATGCATTAGACACCCCAACTTAGTTTTGCGCTAATTGCATTATAAATCCCTATATTATGAAAAAATTGCACTACAAATCCCTATATTATGTAAAACTTACACTAAAGGTCCCTAAATTATGTAAAAAAAAAGCATTATATGCCCTCTCCACTTTCCAGTTTTTTAACATAAAGGACTAACATTGTCAAAAAAATCAATAAACAAGGAACTTAAACATTACATTTGCAACATACATGACCAATCTATCAAAACATGCAACCCCAGGGACCATAAGAGTAAAGAAAAAGTATCGAGAAACATACATTCCTTTTATTTAGCAATTGATCTAGTTTAAGGGTCTAAATCAAAGATCTTTCTAGTTTAAGGGTCAACTTTTTGAGTATCCACTTTAGTTTACCCTTCACCAAACATTTCCAACAGTCCATTTGATCTTGCTTTGTGAGTTGTACAGACACATATTTTTTATCTTCTGCAAAAAAAAAAAAATTAGATTAAACTTCACAAATCTCACAATTATGTATTTATTTTATAAAAATTTATAATATGAAAGGAAAAATCCCCCAAATAGTACCTAAAACTATACCCATTTTAGCTCATTGATCCTCCAACTTTAAAAGTTATGTGAATGGTCGATGTGGGGCCATGAACAGCCCTGATTTTTCAATAAAAAAATTAATAACTGGACCAATGCTGCATTTTTTGTATAATAATAGACCTTATTGCAATTTTCGTATTATAGGGACCAATAGTGCAATAATGACCAAAATATTAATGTCGGGACCAATTGTACGATTTTTGTATAATATAGGGACCGTAGTGCAGTTTAGAGGGACCTATAGTGTAATTAAGTCCAAAAAATCGCTTCTAACAAAAAAACCTGCCTACGCCTTGTTTCAAAGTTAAGTACCATGTGGCAAAGAAGTTTGAGGGCCAAACCACTAGTTGTATAATTCAGGGACCATTTGGGAAATTTTCTCTATTAGTAATTATGAAAATACGTGCCATCAGGTGGATTTATCAGTAAAAGAATGGGTGTGAATTTGTCATTAGGAGGAGGGACTAATGGTGATAAAAGAACTATGTTCAAGAACTATTCGGGTAGCTTTTAAAGTTTCGAGGAACCAACCAGTAAAAGAGATACAGTTTAGGGATTTTTTAATGTTACAACAACCACTAAGCAAACTTTCTAAAACACCCCTGAGATAAAGCATATAAAGCAGAATAAGACCAATAAGTAAACGAATCTAGACTCCAAAAGCAATCATCTGGTTTCATGGTTTCACAGGCTTGTGTAGTTCACCCTGCAAATACATTATTAACTTCAGAAACTAAGTTTAAATTTACTAATAAAAAAATAAAAAGTGTATAAATCTAAATAATGTGCATGCTTAAACAAAAAGAAAGATAATCTTACATCAATGATTGGAGGCTGACCCTTGGTTCCAACTTTAAGACGGTTTTTCTTGATTTCACAAACATAAAACCTTGATTTTGTGCCAGGTGGCACTGGGATAGTCACATTAGCTTCTAGTAGAGTCTAAGTTCATGAGTAATTTTCAAAACCAAGTCCATTTTCCTTATTTGGAACTGCTCGAAAAATGCAAACTGAATTAATATAAGTGATATAAAAAATTGTTTACTGATTGATTTGAGATTTAAGAGAATCATATATACACAATTTCAGTGATATAATTAGCACATATACATACACAAACAAAATTGATTGTAAATACTCGAGATCCTTTACTGCTCTAAGTAGTAAATTGATCGATTCGAGATTTAAGAAAACATATATACACGATTCTAGTGATATAATTAACATATGTACTAAGTACTCGACATCCCTTACTATTCTACGTAGTATACTAATAGGAGTCAAAATTTAGGAAAAATGTATACATGATTTCAGTGATATAATTAACGAATGTACAAATTAAATTACTCGAAAGTACCTCGAGGTTCTTTACTAGCATCTTTTAGCTCCTTCTCCTTAACAGAAACCACATCATCGCTTTTCTATTTAGATTTCACCTCCCCAGTCTTTCCATTTCCTTTAGAAGCTTCGGCAGCCTTCTTCTTTGCCTCCTCGACAGCATTGGCGGCCGCTGCATTGATTTTCTTAATCACTAGTTTTACCACCGCGTTGACATCGTTGACCACGAAATCACACTTATCAGTGGAGCTTAAAAGAGCAATGAAAGGCTCTCAAACAAGAGAGCTTATAAGAGCGATGAAATGGTACATTTCATACAATTTTCAATAACATAGTGAAAATACTTTACTCTACTTATCATTTGTAATAACGACAAGATCATTACAACACATATATTTATTTATATATTCATAGTGTAATTCTTGTATATATATATATATATATATATATCTATTCTAACAAATAAGGATGTGAACATATGTTAATCATGTTATATTTTTTTCATGGTGAAGTTTCACGGTGCTCGATATATCTTGACTATTTTGATGACTAATGACTCATCATACTATGTTTATTAAGTGTGACGTATTTTGAAGGATACCTTTCACATATGAATTCATTGTCATTGTTAACGAAATCACTGCTCATACTTCAAAGGAAGTATTGGATACAAGTGTCGATTTTATAAATATGATTAACAATATAGATTGTGAGGGGTTAACATCATCCTCCACAAGAATGAATATAGCAGTTGGGATAGGCTGTCTCATCCAAAATGACATATTAGTCGTCCTAATAATAATGGTAGTATTGAGAATCATATACTAAAACAATTGAATAAGCTTCCAATGATACTTTTAATGATGGAACTTCTCTATTTATTAGAAATATTTCACCTAAAAACATATTTCTTTACTTATAGAAAAAATTAGCGAACTTGAAGAAAAAAAGGAAGCAATGTTTCAAATATTTAACAAAATATACGTTAATCTACCTTTCAAATCATTAATTAAGATTATCCATTCTTATGTTAATTATGTAAAAGATAATATGTACCCATTAGAAGAGATATCAAGGTCATAACAAAATTGAACATCAATGTTAATAGCATCTTGGCAAGTTTTGCAATTTCTTCTCTTCAAAAAAATGAAAGAGTCATGGGCAGTCACTCCCCATATGACATAAGACACTTATATATAGAGCAATATTGCTAGATTTAGAAATTAGTGCTAATATATTGTCATATAATATTTATAAGAAATTGAATATAAGAGATTTACATACTACTATATCAATCTACTTTTAAACGATAGATGTGTGAGATGGTGAATAATATAATTGTTCTTGTTAGTAATTTTTAATAGATTGAACCCGATAAGAAGAAGCAATCGAAAAATAATCAACCATTCAAAATACCATTAAGGTAGTCCAAAGATTATGTTGCTCAATACCATTCAAAACCATTGAGGGATGACAACAAACAAGCAAAAACCCTCAACACAGTTCTTAAATATCATTTGTTTGTATTGATGATTTTTACTTTCATATGAATGGAAGATAATTTAGACAATATGAAAATGATATTACATGTTTAAAATTCCAACATGACAAAGATAGATCCAGAATGTTAAACGATATATTGAATTTGGAAGAACTATTAGTAAATAAATCCAACCATATTCGTGAATCAACTCGTAGAAAATCCTGTGATGAAAGAAATATGGAAAAATCTTCTAGCAATATTTCAATTCTATGATCACTCAGAAGGAGAACCATTTAAATAACATTAAGATAGATTAAAGTGGGGTTTTTAATAGGACGTAGACTTCCATTTCCTAACTTTCTGGTGTTAAATTGTAGGCTTATTTCTACTCAAAGTATTATAATTTGGTATTCTAGATTATAGATATGGGGTGTTTGTTTTGTTTTGTGTTAATGATAACAAAACTAGTTTAAGATAACCATAGAAATTGAAACAACTAGAGACCATATCAAAAAATAAAGCATAGAAACAAAGTATCATGAATCCAAAAATATTTAATGTATATAATAAATTGCAACATCTTAAATTCCACAAAAGCACTAAGTCATATAAAAAATGTTCCAACAACAATCTTCAGCTTCCTTCTCACCTAAGTCATTAACATCAACAATTAGGAATCAAACACATTTAATATAATTTTGTGATATAAAGTAATAAGCATGATTTAAAAAAAAACGTAGGTCCCTATATTATAATAAAAATGTAATATAAGTTTGTACATGGAATTTATCTAAATTAATTATATTATAATTTTCTATATTATAAAACATAATCCATATATTATCATACAAAAACAAACAAATAAAATACAAATAAAATAAATTAAAATGTTATAAAATAGATTTAAAAAATATGGTGGAGCAAATGAAGATTCAGATGAAGTTAAACGACTGATCAAACTGGACATACAAATTTGTATTTCATTAAATAAAACAAAAGAAAAATTAAAACACAATTATAAATTTAGTCCGAAAAAATTTATTTACAGAAAATGAGTTCTAAACAGAGAGGAGTCATGAGTCGCTAGTTAGAATTTATCATTTTTTGAATTTATTGCAGTATAGTCCCCTATATTATGCAAGAAGTGCACTATAAGTCTCTATATTGGACGAACATAACCTATATTATATTACATAGACAAAAAAATTATATAAACATAAATAAATTAAGGCTTTTTTATTTAAATTTAATAACTAAGGGACCAAATGTTCTGAACATTTTGGAGACCCAAAGGTGTTTTTTATAAAATTAAACTTTAGAGGTCAAAATAAAATATCATACTCGGGTGGGCTATGGTCCCCCTGAATAGGGTAGCTCCTTACACAAGGATTCACCTTTCACTTCTTAACCATTAACCCTTTATCTTGTAAATAAAACCATTTAGTCCCTTATTTTTTTTATTTTCTGACAATATCAAGTCTTTTTTTGTTTACATTACATTATTGATATTAAGTCCATGTGCCATTGTATTATACTGATATAAATAAAAAAATATATTGCAACGTCACATGTTTTGCGATAAGAGGATAACACTCATAATTTAATGAAAAAAAAAAGGAACAAAATTGTCACAAACTTTAGATACAAGATTTAAATATCAAATTTGCAAAATTATGCACCAATTTCAACAGAAAATACAAATGTTAAGTTTGCATAACATGAACAATTCAATCATCATATCTTTATATTCCTAAAATGTCAAGGACTAAAAAAAAATTCTTATTCATATATCTTAGATTTTGCTTTATTTTTTTTTTAAAATTTCTTTCCATATTACTTATAACAAGGAATATCTAAAATTTTCAATATAAATAATTTCAAAAATTTTATAAATAAAATGTTTCGAATCAAGTTCAAGTAAAGGTTTTTTAAACTAATATACACCCAATATAAGTTATGCGAAATTATATCGAAAAATAACAAAACAAAATTAATCAAATTGAAAATAACAAAGTACATTTCTTCCTAACGATTAGAAATATCCATAGTATTGAAAGAGAGTATATCCATTATAAAGGAGGATCAATAAGCTATTGACAAGACAATAAAAATATTAACCAGTGAAAGAATTTTCAATTGAAGAAGAAGATTGAGAGAAAGAACAAAGAAGCACCTTCGAGAATAAGACACACTGGACTAATCATTGCAAAATAATGATACTATATAACAAATTTAAGTACAATTTACTGATACTATTGTATTTTATGTGTAATGTGTAAAAGGTAGGGGACATACTATTGTATTGTATGTGTAATGTGTAAAAGGTAGGGGACAGGGTTCGATATAAGGACGGGAGAGGGCAGGGATTTTATATTATGAATGAAAAATGGTATAATATATATACTGATATAGATTATGACATATATAAATAATTTCTTTAATTATTTTATTTTTCTACCGTTTGGTTAATTTAACAAATTTTGAGTTATTATTATTTTATTATAATATATTATATATAGTTAATTATGATTTATTTTTAAATGTTTATACAATGAGGTGTTATTAGTTTTTTTGTTATTATATAGTTGTTGAATTTTTTTATTTTTTTGGACTACGTGCTACACAGGACTCATCCTAATTGAAATCAACCTATCTACATGCCACTAATAGAGACTGTATTTTTTCCAACATGGCCCTCCATCTAGCATTACGCGCAATTTGATCGGTCAGGCCTTTTATGCAACGCGTAATATATATGAACCGCATGTTTCCATGCAGATCACAAATCTTACCAATTCGCATTGCATTCTGCCTAACGCGTCACCTAACGGTGACCTAATACCTTGAGTTATGAACGGATGATAGTTTTGTTTCCTGAATCATCTTGACACGGAGCTCTCGCTTCGCCTTTCGCCGCCATATCCACCATGATTGACTTTGAAATAATGTGTCGCCGACATAATGTGGTATATATACATACTATCTCGATTTCGATAGGTTAAGCTTGATTTATAAAGGAGACATCACATTTGATGATCAACTTGTATCCTGCAAGTTCACCTTCAGTCCACATACGATCAACTTGTTGATTCCGTTCTCGAAAATTGTTTTTTGGTAAATCATCCCAGTCATTTCCAAACATATCCTTCATCCCAAAATTTACAATTCTAATGATTTTATCGGTGTCTAGATGTGTGTTCTAAAGAATAACCTTCACTTTTTGTTTCCAAATATTTCATAACACGCATAAGATATAAGTTGTCACGATCCTTTTGTCCCATCTCGACAACCCCGACATACACTTTACAAATTCACTCTCCTAGATCATCATCGATCCTAATTTAGATTGTAAATTCTGCCCAAGCATGTTTACAAAGTACACAAGAAAGTAGTAAATGGTTAATAGTTTCCACTTGTTCATCACACCAGTAGCAAGTTGTTGAATTTTGATACTTTATCTTATTAGAATTGATATATATATATTTAAAAAAAATTGTGATACTAGTAAAATGTGATTTAGATGTTTTTTAATTTTTGTTTATTAAGATTTTGAGTTCTTTATTTCCTTAATATGTTTATTATATGTAGTAAACTAATAGTTATGTGGAGATTTTGAATTAAAATTTTAATAAATTACTAGTTGGTTAATTGGTTTAAACAATTTACTTTTATAATTAGAAATTTTTTCAAATGGATAAGCTTAGGTAGTTACAAGATTTTAATAAACTCTAATTATTGGAACATGCTTCAAAGTACATAGGTTATTAATTATACTACTTAAGCATAATATTTTCTGTCAATGTTAGATATTGATGATTACTAATGTCGTTTTATTACATCAATTGCTAAATATATTTTCACTTAGGGTAAGACGCGAGTTATATATTTATGTTTACAACTTTGGATTGGTGGTAGAACAAAAATCATTATCCATGAACATGGATAACTTTTGGAGATCTCTCATGCCTTTTCGAGATAGTAGTATCATGCTTCTGGTGGCATAAACAAGGGAATCTATAAGAGTGATGAAATGGTATATTTCAGAACATTATCAATAATATAGTGATGTTAGTTTAACTATTAGACGTAATTGGGACATGATCGTTGCAACGCGTATATTCATAAATATTCATAGTGTGATTATTATAGATATAACCAATCTATTCTTATAAATAAGGATATGAGCCTATGTTTCTCGCATTATACTGTCTTCGTGGTGAAGTTTCACAATACTTGACAAGTATGCTTGAAGAACTTTTGTATCATATATCGTGACCATTTCGATAACTAATGACCCATTATCTATTATCTGGTCTCTTTAAGTTGTGATGTATTTTTGTAAAAATTGCCTATTAAATATGAATTCATCATAGTTAATGAATTCACAACACATATTTCAAAGGATATGTTTCATACAAAAGTGTCAGGTTTATCAACATGATCAACCATATAGGTTGTGGGGTGTTTAGACCATTTTATCACTCCGTAAGAATAAATCTAGCGGGTGGGTTGTCCAATCTCGCCCACAATGACATGTTATCGCATTCTGATAATAATGTGAGTATTTAAATGTATATGCTAAAAAAACAGAATAAACAATCTAATAATACTCATAATGATGGAACTTCTGCTTTTGCTTCCCCTCCTATAATTAATAGTGGAACTAAGGCACATTTCTCTTTACTTTTTAAAAAACGTAATGAACTTTATGAAATATGGAATGAGTGCTACTAATATTTAACAAAGTATGCACTAACTTACCTATCGATTTAGTAATCAAGATGTGCGGTTTATGCTAAATATGATAATAGAACTATGCACCCATAAGAAGAGATATCAATACCATAATGAAATAATGAAATTGCAAATTCTGCTCCCCTTAAAAATGAAAAATTTAGAAGCATTAATTATCACTCCCACCCACAAACAAAAGATCTTGACTCTGACCCTATTTCAAAGTTAATGCTTTGTAGACAACATGTTTGAGGACCAAACCTGTAATAGTTGTATAACTCAAGACCATTTGGGGAATTTTATCTATTAATAATTTCAAATTATAATTCTTTCATCCAAATATTGGATTTTCGAATACCAATTGTATTTTGAAACATACCTCGTGTTTTTAACTTGCAAAAGTATCTACCTAATTAATATAATGACAAGTGTTTTTATTATAATTAACTGATGTAAATATTGAATTATCCAATATAGGATGGAAGTCTTACCCAATTTCAAAATACATATTTCTATGTGGACTTGACAATAAAAAATGGATGGAATTTTTCACGAGATCAAGAACTATTCGGGTAGCTTTTAAATTTCTAGAACCTAGTGGTTATATGGATATCGTTCATGGACTATATAGGGAAATTACTCTTACCGGGATTTTTCAAAGTAAGAGACCTAACTAAACAAAATTCCTAAAACATCCCTGATAACTGAGTCATGATATCAAATACATATACTTTAAAATCAGTCATCAATTTTGACATGTATGTATAGTTCACCAAACAAAGACATTAACATCAACAAATGAGGGAATAAAATACGCCTAATATAATTTTGTGATAAAATAATGAGCATTCTTTAAGAAAAAAAACTATATACCTTACAATCAATGATTGGAGGTTGGCCCTTGCTTCCAATTATAGGATGATACTTCTTGATTTTATAAACAACAAAAAAAAAATCTTTGCAACAAACTGTTTACCCCCAAAGAATTCAAAATAATATTATATAAATTTGGATGGATTAGTCTATGGTCTACATTCCATATTTGCATTTCATTTGTACGAGACATATTTGGTCGTAAAAGATGCATAACTCATTTGTATATAACCTTTCGTCCATTTTTATATACCCTCTTTTTTATCAAATTTGTAGCATCCATAACACCACTAATGAAAAGTTAAAAAAATACACTCTAAATATGAACCTCCCCTCCCTAACCCAAAAATGAAGTCATCACCACCCATTACTGGAGGATCTCTGTTTCTTGATATGAGAAAAAGGTGGTCCAAAGAAGCTTCATATTTGCTGGTGGCGTTAATTGCAGTTGTGGTGGCATTAATAATTAATGGAATTAGTGGAGATTTAGATCTTGTGGTGCTTTTGGATGCTAGACACTCGTGAATGGAAAAGTTTGGTGGTGGTTATTATTGCTCGGATTTGCCCTTGTTGGTGATGGCATTAATGGTGTGTGATAAGTTGCTTGTGGTGAAGGACTAATCTCGGACATTGCGGGTTTTTCCATTTTCTATTGAGTGAGTTTTGGGTGGCTTGGTTACTGGAAATGGAGATGGACAACACGCTCTTCCCCAGAGCAGTTTATGTTACTTTAAGTTAAGATCTCCTTTACCTTAGGATCCAACTCCCTTGTCTTGTAATGTAACATGGGTATACATTGATTTATTGCGTATTTAGGTAATTTATTCAAAGCGACTGTTAGGTTTCTTTCATGTTTTGATGGTTTTATACTCTGAATTGGAATTGTAGCTTGCTAGTCTTTGTTTGGGTATTCGTTTCATTCTAGTGGTACCTTTATTTCTCGTCAATTTTGTTGTTCAAATTTCAGGTCAAGATTACTTATGGTATTATGGTTCTCGTTTGATTCGTCTTGTGGGTCATCTTTGTTCGGGTTTATAGATGTTCGTGAATCTTATGACCTTGGTAATTTTGTCAATTCATTTGTTTTTAGGTTGGTTTCCATAAGTGTTTTTCGATCACATTTTGAACACTTGGTTCCGTTACGTCGAGAAAGATCTTAAATTATGAGGTTTCAAAGATCTCTAATTATATTGTTTTTGTTCGCTTACTCTTTAATACATGTTGTGTTCTTGGAGTGGACTTAGATTTATTGACTTAATTTTTTCGCAATGCAGGTGTGAATATAATGTGTGTTTGTTGTTCACCCCATGTTCCTAAATACCAATATTTCGATGAGTTTGTGGATGATTGGTCTTGTTGAGAGATAGTTGATGGCATGATTTGATATTAAGTTACCTCATTCCACCCATTCCATCATTAAGAGTGGGGCATGTTAAAACTAATTTATTTATATAAGAAGAGATAATTTATAAAAACTTACAAAAGTACGAAAATAATTTGCTTTAGTTAAATACAGATTGATGATAGGGTAGGTAAATACTGACAAAACTGTGATCTTTCAGGTTTAGTGTTTATAAAAGATAATACCCTCTGATATTTTCTTCTACTTCTTAAATTATCTTTTTATAGAATAATTGAAAATTTTATGAATTACTGTTATATATAACACATTATTTTTTAATTAATATAAAAGCTGAATTTATCTCAATTAATATAATTCCATAGAATTTTAAGATATGTCTTAGAAATAAAGGTGATTTACCCATGAAGTCCATAACCTACCAATTCCGGCAAAAAAGGTGTTATCCATACAAATGTCTAAAATACCCTTTTTCAAACAAATTATTTTATAAAAAAAATTTACTTTCCATAAATTAAAAACTATATAATGAAAACATTTTTATACTATAAAAATTATAAAACTGAAATATTTGTATATTTACAATATTTTCTATTCTAAAACTAAACTATTCCATATTTTTTTCCTAATTTATAACATTGAATCACATCACTTCCTTGAATCGTCAAACCTAAATATACATAAGAATAACTATTTAGAAATCAGGTGTTAAAATTATAAATAATATATAGTGGATCGACTGTATAAAAGTTGTTGAATGACATTGAAAAAACTATGGGTTGACACTAAAAAAATGGGTTGACACCACAAAATCGTGGGTTGACCGTGTATAAATTTCTAGTGGGTTGCCGGTACAAAAATAATGGGTATTTTCACATAAACACAATTTCACATTATCCTTAAAGTAAAACACTTCAAAATATATTTATAAATTTTAAGATAAAGAAAAAAATTGGGCAACCGAAAAGTTAAAATAATTCAGAACAATAAAAATGTTGAAAGTCAATGAAATGTAAAATATAAAAATTAATTTTTTAGAGTTTCAATAGTAAAAATTTATTTTTTACCGTAATTTGGGTTTTTCGATTGTTGATGGCATAGCCAAGCCGGGTTGATGATGGTAAAGAAGAATTTCCTAGGGGAGACGGACTTCTTGTGCAAGAGGGACTGTGATGGTGTAGCCAAGCCGGGTTGATGATGGTAAAGAAGAATTTCCGAGAGGCAGCGGTTTTCTTGTGCAAGAGGGACGGATGGTGGTGGAGATTGGTTTCTAGTGGCGGCACCTTTCTTGTGCAGAAGAGCGGTTTGGTGGCAAGTCAGGTTGATGATGGTGGAAATTGGTTCTCGAGTGGTTGTAGCTTTCTTGTAAAGAGATATTTCTTTCTTTTTTTCCTTCCGTGAGAGTGCAAAGAGATACCGTTTTTATCACGGGTTTTATGTTTCATGGTTTTTCAGTGTTTACTTTTTCTTTTCTTTTTTTTTCCTTTTCATTGTTTTTCTACGTTTACTTGTTCTTTTTATCTTTTGTTTTATGTTTCATTGTTTTTCAATGTTGACTTTTCATTTTTGTTGTAAAAACTATATTTTAATATATAAGGTAATGTTTTATTCTTTAACTATGATTAGTGGTAGAATTTTGTTTTGGGTATTTTTATTTCATAAGCTAAAAACTCTAGTAATAATTACTAAATAAATCTATTCAAGTTTTTTATTTCGATAAAATCAACAAACATATTTATTCTTATAAAATACTTTCTCATTCCAAAAAATAATGTTCACTTAATTTTTTACACATTAAAAAATACAATTATTACATTTACAATTCCTAAAATACACTTCCTTTTTGATATTTTAAATATATATTGAAAATAGATTCTAAGTGTATAGTGATTTTAATGAGAAAGAGTTGTTACATCTTATTAGAAGTAAGGAAGCGCATTATAGTCTTTTGCCTATGGTCAAACTGCACAAAAAAAATTGTATTTCATTAAAATAAATAAACAAAAGGAATAATTTGTCACACATAGAAATTTGGCATGAAACAAGATGAAGACACTTTTTCCTACATTTAAAAGAAAAAGTATAAATAACTTATTTGGTCCTTTATCTTGTTTACAATCTAGACCCTTAATTTTTTATTTTGTAACAAAATTAGTCCTTGTTGTATTTCCTTTATGTGATAAATGACTAAAATACCCTCAAGTGTCATTTTTTTAAGACTATATTGTAACATACTGAAAAGGGACTAACGTTGTCACAAAATCGAAAGATAATGGACTTAATTGCAAGATAAGAGACCAAACAGTCAAAACATGCAAAGACAAGAGGCCAAATGAGTTATTAGTATCGAGAAATATACCCTCATTCTTTCATCGGTGGGTAGAGTTCCACCAATCAATTTGATTTTGCTTTGTGAGTTGAAGATCTTTTATCCTCTACAAAAATGCTAAAATTATATTTCATAAGTCTCCCAATTATATATTTATTATACAAAAACTTACAATGTGTGAAAGAAAATATTTCACAGTCCCTAAACTATATACTCCTTTTACCATATTGGTCCTCCAACTTTAAAAGTTATGCAAATGATCCTTAAAACTTAGTTTTCGACCCACACTTAGTCCATCTGTGGTCCATGGACCCTATTTTTATTAATAATATTTGTAATTTGTATGATATAATAGAAGGTATTTTATATAATATAGGGATGTATAGTGTTACTAATTTTAAAAAAAAATAATATCATGACCAATATTGCAAATATTTTTTTAATATAGGGACCTTATTGCAATTTTCACACATAGGGACCGATAGTGCAATTAATCCAAAAAAATGATGGAACGAGGAGCATACGTGTTTTTTATTTTAGAATTAATTGCATTATAGATCCTATATTGTGCACGAATTGCAGTATAAACCCCTATGTTATTCAAAAAATTGTACTATCGATTTCCATATATTGGACAAAATAACCTAGATGATATTATATAGCCAACAAAATTTCATACAGAAACAATAAATAAATCAAAGCTTGAAAAATATAATATAATTAAGTAATAAAACATAAAAAAAAGTTAATTATATTAAAAAAATAGGGAGAAAGAAAGGTGAGTTCTCACCGAAGACATTAACTTCTCAAATAGCTCTACTTTCTTCAACTGCAAACAAATTTGCTTACATAATTAGATAATAATAGTTGAAAAAAAAGATAATTTATCGTAATACACAATTACATTAAAAAAATTAAAGGGTGAAAAAAAATAAAGGAGTAAATAAACTATTAGGTCTTTTATTTTATTTTTTTATCTTTTTGACAATTTAGTACCTTATCTTGTAAATATAACCTTTAGTCCCTATTCTTTGATTTTGATTTTGTGACACTTCTATTCTTTTTTTATTTTCCTTACATTATAAGGGTTAAGTCCACATGGCACGTACAATTGATGTAATAAATGACCAAATTACCCTTAAATGTCTCGTTTGGCTAATATAAGGGAAATCCAAAAAAATGGGATAACTTTTGTCACAAAATAAAAACATAAGGGACAAAAATGTTACATTTACAAGATAAATGACTAACATTGTCACAAATATCGAAAGATAAAGGATTAAAATGTTAGGTTTGTAAGATAAGGGACGAAATGAATTATTTACCCAAAGAAAGATGCAAAAAGAACTACATAAAATAATTTTTAAAGATACTGTATAAGTTTTATTTAAAAAACTGCCCTAAAAGTGTCAGTTTACTAGCCAAATCTTATAACATAATGAAAATACAAAAAAGTGCTAACATTGTCTCATAATTGAGAGATAAGGGGCTTAAATGTCACATTAACAAGATAAAGGACTAACAATGTCATGAAACCCAAAAGATACAATCATTATATAACCAAAAAATATTAAACAGAAAAAAATAAATCAAAGCTTGATAAAATAATTATAACATAATGAAAAAATAAAAAGGTACAAGCATTGTACCAAAATGGAAAGATTGGGGCTTAAATACTACTTTTGCAAAACCAGTGACCAATTGCAAGAGAAAATACAATGTTAAGTTTGCTTTATATCAGAACATTAACAATTTCAATGTTAATTTTTTTTTATTCCAAAAATGTAAGGAAGTAACATTTTCTTAAAATTTATAGTAAATTATGTGCTGAATATTTTGTAAATTTTTATTCGTACACAGATCCTACTTATAATATTGTAAAATTTTATCCACACATATCAATCCTTATACTATCTAAAGCATTGATTATCTCCAATTTAATCTTAAAAATTAATATATCTAATTTAAAAGTAATCTCAACTTAGAAATTTCTAAAATAATAATAAAAAAGAACATATATCCATTAAAAATAAGAAGAAATAATTTAGATCAAATAAAAAAATAAGTTATTAGAAAGGCAATGCAAATATATAGAAAAAAATTAAACCTGTTCAAAAGTTGATCTTGTATTGACATGCAATGGTCATCAATCGGAAGAAAGAACACACTTGTCTTGAAGAGAAAAAGATTGAAGGAGAGAAAAAAAAAACCTTAGGAAGAGGACGCATTGGATTATTAAGTATATTTAATATGATAATTAGAAAAAAATGGTACTATATAGTACAGAGATTACTGATAATTTTGTATATGTAATGTATTACATACATTTGGAGAAAAGGTGGGGGCTAAGGTTTGATAAGAGGAAGGGAAGGGTAGTGACGGAGTTAGGGTTTTGATATTAGGAATGGAAGACGATGTTATATAGGGCTCTCACGGAACCCACAAAATTGCACAAATGATCTTAAAAAACCGAACTCACATATATGATGGCCCAATAGGTCCAGATAAATTTTTGTTTTGTGCCACATATTTTGAGAATGCTAGCTAATTAGCTTTGTATCTTGTGTGAAGTAACCTAATCTCTATTCTGGTTTATATGTCTTAAAATGGGTAAATAAGGCCACCACTAGAGTTTTTAAATATAGAAACTATCTTTCAGGTATATTTGTTTATAAATCCTAACTTTTTGAACTTCGGTGGTCATCTCAATTAATTGCATACTATTAGATCAGGACTGTTTCCTGTTTTACAATTTTTTCTAAAAGAAAAACTAAGTGATATAATAATGGTATTATTTAATGTGTATGGGTTAAATAATTGTATTGTAATTTGTGAGAGAGATTTTGAAAGGGCAACATGAAATTATTAGTTATTAAGGTAAAGTTTAGATCTTTTTCTCCTTCTCTACTTTTGATACTTTTTATATAAATTTATTCACACATCTTGCATAATATAAGGACCTACCGTGCCATTTTTTGCATAATATAGGGAACCATTGACTACCGTGGGGAATAAAATTTCCTAGTACACAAGTATTCTATCGTAATTAACTTTTGTGTTAAGTGTGATTTATAACTGGTTCAAATTAACAAATGATTCATAATTATTTTTTGAGATTTATAATTGATTTTTGAAATAATTTAAGTTTAATAGAATCTTTTTAGTGTATATTATTGAGTTTTTGAAATTATATAATGGTATTTTTTGTATTTAGTGTGTAATAAATTTGTTTTAATGTGTAATGGTTTATATATTAGTAATTTTCTAAATGATTAAGATTTTTAAATATCTTGAAAAGGATTCTCTTAAATGTTAATTGAGTTAATAACGAGTAATAAGTAGTGTAATTGTTAGTTGTTAAACAATTGTGTTTGATTAGTGTGTATGTGTAATCTGAGGCGGGAAAAAAAGTGGAACAATTAATTGTTTAAAATTTGTGTGTGATTAGTGTGTGTATTCTGTGGTTGAAAAAAATCAGTGAATGCTAAAATGAACTCGAGTAGTTACAAGATTATTAGATACTCTAATTATTGAGACATTATTGAAATCACCGATAACATAGTTGTTGTCATGAATTATATTAGTTAAATATAATATTTTGCATAAATTTAGATATTGAGGATCAATAATGTTGTTTCCTTACATCAATTGCTAAATAGCATTTTGAGATCTTTTGGACCTTTTCGAGACAGTGTTTTGAGACCTTTTGGGCCTTTTTGAGATGGTAGTGTTCCTGCACAAGTAACAAATATATAATACCACCAAATATACTTTAGATGTGACTCTGATACTCAAGTTAAAGATAATTTTGTGATAAAAGACCCCCAAGCAAGGAAGCTAAGAGCAATGAAAAGGTATATTTTGTATCATTTTTATAATATAGTAAAAACATTTTACTCTACAGAAAAAAAGGACATCAACACACATACAATATATATATATGTATATATATATAAAGAAGGATATAAACACATATAGATCACGTTATCCTTTCTCCATGGTGAAGTAACACAATGCTCGACGAGTACACTTGAAAAGCTTTAATTTTATCCGAATTTTTTAAGTATGACGTATTCTAGAGAAAATTACTCTATTATATATGAATTTATCATCCTGGTTAACGAACTTCAAAGAAAATATGTGATAAAAAAGTGTCATGTTTATCGAACTTCAAAAGAAAATATGTGATACAAAAGTGTCATGTTTATCGATATGATCGACAATATAGAATGTAAGACGTTTAGACCATTTTGTCCCTCTACAAAATTGAATCTTCGGGGGGGGGGGTTTAGCATGTCAAGCATAAAATGACATATTAGTCGTCCTAATAATTATGTTAGTATAAATAATCATATAGTAAAACAATTCAATTAACAACCCAATAATACTTTTAATGATGGAGCTTCTGCTTATGTCTCTACCTATTAGAAATATTGCACCTAAAACAAATTTTCCTTTACTTATAAAAAGAAATAGTGAACTTGATGAGAAGAAGGAAGTAAAATAAATAGTGAACTTGATGAGAAGAAAGTAATGTTGCAAATATTTAACAAAATACACAATAATTTACCTTTCTTTGTAATAAATATTGCCCCTTTAGCTAAATATATAAGAGATAATATGCACCCATTAGAAGAAATATCAAGGCCATACCAAAAGAATGAAATTATCTTGGCAAATCTGTGGAGCAAGTTTTGCTAAACTTAGAAATTAGTGTCGATTCCTACAATATAATATTTATGAGAAATTTAATAGAAGAGATTTACGGACTACTACAGTTAGATGATAAAAGTGTGAAAACACGTTAAAGGTTGGTTAAAATATTATTATTTGTATTGATGATTTTTACTTTCATGTTGATGTTCTTGAATTGTATTTGTAGGACTAGGGAAATGGAATATAAAGATGATATCATATGTTACAAAGCCCAACATGATAAAGATAACTAAAGAATTTGAAACAATTAAAGACCAAATCAAAAACAGTAGAGCAAAGAAACAAGATATCATACATCCAAAATATTTAATGCATGTAATAAGTTGCAACATCTTATAAATCACAAAAGAACCACCACTTAATCCAACCAACCACCCATATCAACAAAATTCTAACAATCTTTCAGCTTCCTTCTCACATTATCTTGGCATTAGAAAAGTCCATCTCAAGATGCAGCAAAATATTTAAAATAATTAAATTAAGTAATAAATAAAATAATTTAATTATATTAAAAAATATGGAGAAAGAAGAGTGAGAATTATTACAGAAGACATAAACTTTTTCATAAGTTCTTCCTTTTGCATCTCATCAGAAGTAGGACACCTCATTTTCTTCTGTCTCCCACACGAATTTCCTTACTTCATTAAATAAAAAGTTGAAAAATTAAAATTAAAATTTATCTTAATTTACACAATTACACAAAATAAATTCAAGTGTAAAGTCAGATGTGAAAAAAACAAAAGGAGTAAATAACTTATTAGGTCCTTTATATTTTTTATCAAAACATAAGAGACTAAAAAAGTTTACATTTGGAATATGAAAGGACTAACATTTACTACTACAGTTCGGGTTTTTAGGGATGACAATATTAGTGACGACCCGTGTTCGTCGCTAATATTGCTCAGTTATCGAGGACAGCCCACATTCGTCGCTAAAAAATTAAAAATTCATCGCTAATAGCATTTCTTATTAGCGACGACACGATTTCGTCGTTAGAGAAACAGAATTTCGCCGCAAATTTTTTTTTCTTTTCGATTATTTTTTTAATCAGAAACTCGTCGCTAATTTTCTATGGTTATTAGGGACGAGGAGTTTCGTTGCTAACTTTAAAACTTAGCGACGAAAATTTGAAATGTTAGCGATGAAAACGCGAGTCGTCGCAAATAAAAAACTTAAAATAAACCGTGAGCAGTTTTGTCAACACACTAAATACCCCATTATTAATTTTTTCTCCCACTTTCTCTCAAAAACATAACACTTATTTTCTCAAATCTTTACTACTTGATTCTCTAAATCATCTAACATCATTCTTAGCTTCATATTCAAGTTTGTGCAAGGTTAATCCACATATTCTTCATCCCATTCAAGGTAATTTTCATAAAATACAACTTTTTTTTGTTGAATTTGATGGTGAATTGCATGATTTGATGTTTGATTAGGTTAATAAATAATTGTCACACCATTAACGGGTCCATATTCAAGGTGGGGTATGATTAATCTTCAATCTTCCCATTCAATTCATGGTATTTTCAATAAAATTCATATTTTTTATAATTTGATTGTTTTGACTCTAATTGATCATAATTAGGTGATCACATTGACTAAAATGTGATTAGGCTAATAACTACTTGTTTCATTATTTTATTTTTGATTGATATGTTGAATTTCATGCAATTGTGTATTATTTTCCTATATCTATTTTTTGTTTATTTAGTTATATATGAAATTATTTTTTCTATTTAATAGTTTGTAATTTTAATTCATTCAATGTGTTGTAATTTTAATTATTTTATTCATTTGGGTTGTAATTTGTAATTTATTTTATTCATTTGGGTTGTAATTTGTAATTTATTTATCATTTGGGTTGTATTAATTATTTTATTTTATTTTCATATGCATGTAGTTGCTTAGCTATATCATATTCTTATTAAAAGATGTCTTTGGGTCTTGAAAAGAGTTGGATCAAAGCTACCGATCTTTTGTCGGAAGAATATATTTATGGAGTAACAGATTTTATCGAGTTTGCCGCCAAACAAGATAGGTATAATGACTATATTTTTTGCCCATGTACTCATTGTTCGAATAATCGTCGCTATCCATTACAAATGGTTCAGACTCACCTTTTAACTAGTGGGGTTATGTCCACGTATGAGGTTTGGACAAAACACGGTGAAACACTAGACATTTCCGAAGAAACCGTGCCAAATCAAGAAAATGAATTGTTAAATGCATATAACGATTTGAAAAACATTTACGATGTTGATGGACATTCGGGTGATACCGTGATGACAAAAGCAAATCAACCAAGACGTGGCATTTTTGACGCTATGTTGGAGGAAATGGAGACCGAATTATATCCTGGATCTACAGTGATGAGTTTCTTGAATTTCATTGCAAAGCTTATGCACATAAAGGTAAAAAACAAGTGGTCAAACACATCTTTCACCGAGTTATTGGAATTGGTTGGGCGCGTTTTGCCCAAACCTCACAATTTGCCTGGGTCTTACAGGGAATGCAACAAGAAGTTGAAAAGTATGGGTATGGGTTACACTACTATTGATGTTTGCTTAAATGATTGTGCCATTTTTTACAAGGAGAATGAATCTCTCGACAAGTGTCCGGTATGCAGCGAGTTTAGATATGATCCGAAAAAGGGTAAGAATGTACCCCATAAAAAGCTTCGTTATTTTTTGATTGCCCCGAGGTTGCAGCGTCTATACGCATCGAAACACACAGCCGAAGACATGATATGGCACAATACCGGAAAGAGTACCGATCCAGATGTGTTGCGTCATCCGGTTGATGATGATAGTTGGAAGAGATTTGCAGCGCTACATCCCGAGTTTGCTAGAACAACTCGTAGAGCATGTGGCCAGTTATATTGACTGTATACAACTTGTCACCGTGGGTATGCATTAAGGAAACCACATTTCAGCTTTGTTTGTTGATTCCAGGTCCTCGTTCACATGGTAAGGACATGGATGTCTAACTCCACCCTATGATAGATGAGTTGGACGAGTTGTGGGATAAAGGGATCCGCACGTATGCTGCCCACACGAAGCAAGAGTTTACGATGAATTTGTTTATTGTCCACGACGAATGATTACCCCGCTCGGTCATACACTTCAGGATGGTCGGGTCAAGGTTACTTAGCATGTCCAGAATGCATGGATTTCTACTCCGTCGTTGAGGGTAAACAAAGGAGTAGTATATTTTGATCATTGACGATGGTTATCTACGAGAAACCGGCTCCAAAGAGACAACACTTTGTATCCCCATGAAGAAACGAGGGCCCCCCGAGGAAATATAGACCAGCAGATATTCAAACACAGCTAGATGGGTTGTCCATTGGGTTTCCTAGTAAACACAAGGATTTTGGGGGCAAAGTGACGAAAATAATGGGTCCTCGCAAGTTAAATTGGAAGAAGAAGAGTTTTTTATCGCTTACCTTATTGGTCGGAAAATCTATTAAAACATAACATTGACGTTATGCATTGCGAGAAGAATGTTTGCGATAGCTTGATCGGTACAGTTGTAGGACTTGATGGGAAACCCAACAAAGATAACGTGAAGGAGAAAATGGATCTTAAGGATATGAACATCAGGAAAGAATTGTGGTTGATAACAAGAGGAGGTAAATAGGTGCTCAAGCGAGGAAAATATATGTTGTCTACTGAGAAGCAGAAATTGTTTCTTGACTGGTTGAAGACACAAAAGTTTCCCAATGGTTTCGCGTCTAGTTTGAGGAATATTGTACAAAGCGACACGGGTAAGATTATTGGAATGAAATCCCATGACTGTCACATAATGATGCAATATCTTTTTGTGGCTAGTTTACCTGGATTTATAGAGGATAAAACAATTATCGATGCGATCATTGGGTTGGCCAACGTGTTTAGAGTCGTTTGTAACAAGAATTTGAGTAGGAGAGAGTTGGAAGCTGGTAAGGCGGGAGTAGTTGAAGTGATGTGAAAACTAGAATTGATTTTACTTCCCGCATTTTTTGATATAATGATCCACTTGGTGATACACTTATACGACGAAGCATTATTAGGGGATCCCGTTCAAATGCGGTGGATGTATCTATTTGAAAGGTATTTGAAAAAGTTAAAAGAGTATATTCGGAAACCTGCTAGGCCAGAGGGTTCAATCGCCGAGGGTTATGTTGTTGAAGAGACGTTGACATTCATATCACGTTATCTTCGAGAAGATAAGACAAAGTTCAATGATCCGGGTAGATATAACGACCCACTGCCCGAACCGAAAGAGATATCCGTTTTTAAGAGTCAGTGTACTCCCGTTGGTAAAAAAGAGTTTGGTCATATACCACGTAAAATGAAGGATCAAATCAACTGTTACATTCTGAATAATTGCGACGAGATCGAAACATATCTGACGTAAGTTAACGTAATTTATGTTTAAAAATTTATTTGCGCATTAATTTTTATTATTTTCTTACGATTTAGAGAACACAAATCCACGCTATCAGGGACGGCTAAAGCATTGGAGGAGATGCACCGAAAAACATTTAAGAAGTGGATTTTGTAAAAGGTACGTAACATGATTAGGAAACTTGTCTTATTTAGAAACTTTCCCTTTTTGGAAACTTTCTTTATTACTGAACTTGTCTTGTTTGGTAACGTTCTTCGTTTAGAAACTTAACTTATTTATAGACTAGCCTTATTTGAAAACTTTCTTTATTTAGAAACTTACCTTATTTGTAGAGTTGCCTTATTTGGAAACTTTCCCTTTTTAGAAACTTGTCTTATTTGGTAATGTTCTTCGTTAGAAACTTACCTTATTTGTAGACTTTTCTTATTTGGAAATTTTCTTTATTTAGAAACTTACCTTATTTGTAGAGTTGCCATATTTGGAAACTTTCCCTTTTTAGAAACTTGTCTTATTTAGTAACGTTCTTCGTTTAGAAACTTACCTTATATGTAGAGTTGCCTTATTTGGAAACTTTCTTTATTTAGAAACTTACCTTATTTGTAGACTTTCCTTATTTGGAAACTTTCCCTTTTTAGAAACTTGTCTTATTTGGAAACATTCTTCGTTTAGAAACTTAACTTATTTGTAGACTTGCCTTATTTGGAAACATTCTTTATTTAGAAACTTACCTTATTTGTAGACTTTCCTTATTTGGAAACTTTCCCATTTTAGAAACTTGTTTTATTTGGTAACGTTCTTCATTTGACTATTAACCAACCCTTTTTATGTTTGCTAGATTCATGCCATGCGCGTGGCTTGTGATCCAATAGCTACACCTGAGATAGTGTCCTTGGCCAGCATATCTTATTGTGCGGTACATATATACGATTCATGTATTATGAATGGTGTTAAATGGGTTACGAGGGCAAAAGGAGAAAAAAGAGTGACTCAAGATTACGGAGTATCTGTGATGTATAATGATATCCCTTTTTACGGTGAATTAGTGAAAATTATAGAGGTTACGTTCAATTATGGTTGTTCTGTTGTGATATTCGCTTGTAAGTGGTGTAATACATCGAAGGTAAGGAAAGAACACGGTGTAACCTTCATCAACACATCTACTTTTTGGTGGGAGACAGAACCATACATCTTAGCAACTAGTGTCGCCTAGGGTGTGATAAAAATAAGATAAATATAAGTCTAGAAAACTACGCACTCTCACCCTAGACAGGCATAGTACTGCAAGTATTACAGGACGTATGCAAGTTTTAGTTGATAAGTTGAGTTCGTTCTCAGGGACTTATTGTGCTAGTCGAATGGGTAGCAATAACGAGTAATGAGTAAATAATTAAAAGACAGAAAATTAAAGGAATAGATTTCGAAATAACTAATTAAAACTAGGAAAATAAAGACAATAAAGTAAAATACGAAGAATATGAGATAAGAGATATAGCTTAGGTTTTGCTAGTATGCACTAATCCTTCTAATTCTTTCTATTAGATCTAGTTAATAAGGGAGAATATTAGCTCTTGTATACTTAGTCAGGATTCTAAATTACCATTCCTTACACTTTGAGAGCGACTAAGGGGGCTACGGACACACCACGAGGCTGGTTCAAATAGGGTTATCAAGCGCTACCAAGGCCCTAAACAATCAATTTCCATACATGGTGATAGTGATTAAATTATACCCTAGTGACTATCTAGTTAGAATCAGTTTTGTCAGGACTAATATCGACACTAGACGTTATGTGGTGTTTCAATAATTAGACACCCAGTTAAGGTGATCATCTAACTACTATCAATAAAGACTAAAGTGATCAGTTCTAGGACAGGCAATAAATCAAAACACATAAACAAATATAAAGGTAAGCAGCTAATATCGATTTAAAACATGTAATTCCCAAAGAAACTTAGATAGAAAGAAATTATAATTCATAGATTATACATGATGCAAAACCCAAGCTATGGGTGGTTTAGTTCACACCTGAAGGAAATGAACTAAAAGAAAAATGAAAGACGTCATCTTGCTCTCTACAATAAACTGGAAGAATAAAACCATAAGAACTAATTACTATGAGGCAAGGATGATTTACAAGTGATATAAGGGTGTATTTATAGGTGTTTAGAAGACCTAATTCATTTTCTTGATGAAGAGGTTAAGCAATGGACTCCAAGCCCAACTCAAATTCGTAACCCTAAAAACATGCAATCTGACCCGTTTTTTTTTGGTCCAAGCAGCTTCAGTTTTTATCCGTTTGATGCGTATGAATATACAAAATTCATCTTCTCGGAAAGATCTTCGACTTTTCTCTTGACCGTTTCTCTAAATTCAACACCGGTTTTGAGATATAAGCTGATTTGTGGTCGTAGGTGCAGAAATTCAGGATTAAGGCAGGTTTTCCGTTTCCATGTTTTTAGCCTTTCTTTCCTTTATATCTAATTACCATGCTTATCTCTTTCAATATCTTGTAGTCTTTGACTTGGACTCTAATTAATCTCCATAATTATCTTTAAAGCTTCACACTAAATAAATAATTAAACCCAATATGCTCTAAAAATATTATTTTACTAAATCACGACTCAAAATAGGAAATTGCACTATTTCTCAAGAAAATCGACTATTATGACTTCTAAATCATTAAAAATGATGTCTCATCTTAATATAAATCTATCACAAATGAGGAGATATCAAGACCCCCAAGTCAAAGCTGTATCGTTCCGATACAATAAAGATAAAAACAAAGGAAGTCTAAATACACACTGAGAATAAATAGCAAACTAAATAGAATAAACCTAAAGCAACAAGTGAGAATCATGCAATAATATTTATAAACTACATACCTGTACACTTCTCATATCCACAGTCAACACGGCTTGAATTCAAGATCAGATTAGTTTCGCAATGTAAGAGGATTGGGACTTTACTCAGTTCTCCAAGAAAGCTATAGATTGTTCATCGAACTTCACTAGTATCCAAAGATCCACTTAACTACTCTCTAATGGCTCAATCACTTCTCAATTACATAGCAAAGAATCAAAAGGTCTTTAAGGTTGTAATTTTGGCTTAGGGACGGTATAATAGTATATTTGAATAATTTAGAGTGAGCTTTTGGCTCTCTCCTCACTAGCCATCAACGAATCGCCCTACAGCTTGAGTTACTCTCATAAAAAGTTTCTCACTCAACCCAATGGATTCCTTGATGCACAATTTAGCATCCCCAATAACCCAATTAAAGCATAAGATGTTCACATAAAAATTCCACTCTGCCGGTCCGAATATATATATTTTCTTTTCAAATCAATTTTTTTCTTTTGTTATAGCCATGACTCTCTTTTAATGATGAGATATCACGATAGTTTCTCATATATATATATTTTTTCTTTTAATGCCCTTGTTGGCAAATTTTAGCTCGTAGCTTCTTTTTCATTCACTATTACCCCGGCAAAGGGTTACAATAAAAATCTGTGAATCATCATCAATATAAAGAACCGAGCACAATTTATAAGCTCCAAAATCTCATCCCAATAACAATTCCCATAATGGTGGACCCACCACCCCAAACTCAAGCTCTAAAATAACTGTCTATGCATCGCGATTCGAGCGCGGGTCATATGGAAAAGTCCTATAATCTAAAGGGATATGGCTTATAATGTGTTCCAATAAAAATCTTTAGAAAGGCTAGAAGGGTCTGAGAAGGATATAGCATATAAAATTAAAATAACTAGGTGAGAAGGTATAAAAAGGCTTCAAGTGGCTTCAAAGAACCGCCTTAATCACTTTACCTCCATCTTCAACATCGTTTTTACCCTTTCTTTAGAACTAGAACCTTTGTTATTTGATTTCTTCTTAATTGAATCAAATACCTTGCTTTTCTTCACCTCCCTCTTGTTAGATAACATTTCTGTTCTATTAGTCATCCTTAATTGACCCCCAACTCAAAGCGTTAACAACTCTTGAAATTTGAACTTGTGAATTTTTGGTTGAACAAGCTTGATTTGGCTTAGGAAAGATGAATTGATGATGAATCTCTATCTTGGTAAGGTGAATTTTTGATGAATCACATTTATATTTTGCAACTTTGCAAAAAACAAGATTTAGAAATGGAATTTTGTTTTACATATCACCATGATAGATCCTTTAATATAATATTAAATTAAATTAAACTTACTAAAAATAAAAAAAATTGAAAAGAGAAAAACAAATCCAGGTCGTAATATCAAGCCATTTATATTGCAACCCAGCAACATATATTTTTCTTTGATTAATTCTTCACATTTTTGAAAATTATGGTTATTAAATTGATAATTATAAGTTGATATTCATATTTTTCGGAAAATGTGGTTAGTAAGTTTATAAGTATCCTCTTGAACAAAAGATAAATTTAAAAAAATGATGTAATGAAATTCAAGAAAATTATTTTAAAGAGAGTGGGTATAGTGGTTTAGAATATAAGTTAAAAAACGAAAGTATTTTACTTGGCATGTGGTGTAATCTTGATTCTTACTGGGTCACATATTTTTGTTTCAAGAAGTTTTTGGTATGTCTTTTGACTTTTTATTTGTGACTTATAATAAATATATTCCATACGCTATTAATTTCTCAACTATATGACTTATCCAGCAATGGATATCCAACTCACTTAATTAAGGTTGACTATATCATACATGTACCAAAATAAGTTAAGCCTAAAAATTCTCTATATGTTGTTTGCGTCTATACAAGGTTAAATTTTAAATGGACTAAATTACTTTTTTTGGCTAAATTTTATGTTTGGCCTTTTTTCTTCCACCTAAAAAAACCCTGATATTTATTTTCTTTTATAATATCTCTCCACTTATGTTTTCTCTTTTGCCACACTTCTTCTTCTTAAGTAAAAAATATTGAATGCCAAAATCACCACAACAAGCTAAACCTATCAAAAGAAAAGGTATATAAATTATTGTGTAGGATTTCATAATTTATTACTTATAAGATAAAGATTTCAACACCACAAATATTTTAATTTAGTCTTTATATTTTTTTTAAAATAATTCTAGAAATAATTCTGTAAGAAATTGAGACCCCTGCTAGAATTTTTTTTTTGTAAAAAAGAGGTTTTTTGGTCTTAAGTTAATCTTAAAAAAATTGATATGTAATAAAGAGTATAATTACAACTATTTTTCTTTCATTTGGTTAATTTTGAGATCTCATTCTAATAATAGAAAAATATAGTACAAAAATCGACTAGTTATAAAAAAATTAATTAATTTTCTTTTGTATTTGAAATAGGGCATTTGGAGATAATTAAGATGGTTGTTTAAATATTATTTTAGTTTTTAAAATTTTAAAAAAGTTAGATTATTTTACATATAGAATTTTATTCTGCTATGGAATGCTATTGTATGCAACTATTATAATATTATCTTATGATTTCACATCAATTTTTAGTGTATATTTTTTTTATTTTATTTAATTAACCAACAGATATTTCTATTTTCATGCTTGATTTATAAGTTAAATATAATAAATAATTCTATATTGTTGAACATAATTTATTGTTATAATTGCTCAAATGTCATAACAAAATTGATGGGATTGGGTAATCTATAATAATTAATGTTATTTCAGGTATAAGCCCAGATGGATCATCATTGCATTTCAACATTCAAGTACATTCCATAAATTTTTACGATTTGTACCTAAATCTCTTTATATTTATATAAAGTAGTCATATACGGTATATTATATTTTGAATGATGTAGGTTTTAGATAATCATTGTTATATTCTTTTCCAAATAAACATACTATTACACATTTTATAATATAAAAAAAATAAGAATTACAAAATATAATAAGTTACATGAACAAAACTAATTAAAACATGCATAACAAATGATGAAAAAGGAGGTGGAAGCTAAAACTAAAGGTATTAAGAAATATGGGTCAAGTGTTTCCGATAACAGGTGTACTTGCTTGAGAGCTGAAGATGCAAAACTGCGAAAAGCATCTTCTACAGAGGATTTTGAAGATAACTATCTCTATTGTCCCAAAGCTACAGACATTACAAGTGAAGATTTAAATCACTTCCAGGGTCATTGGTGCAAAGGTGAGCCCGTAATTATAAGTAATGTACTTGAGAATACGTGGGACTTGAGTTGGGAACCAATGGTTCTGTGGCGAGCTTTTCGTCAAGTTAAAGCTGTTAGCCATCTAAGTTTTTTTGGAAGTCTCAGCTGTGAACTGCTTGGACTGGTATGAGGTCAATCTATAATATTTTTAAGATTTTTTTGACTCATTTCTTACAAATAAGTTGTATATTGTTCAATCAGGTTAATGTAAATGTACACCAGTTTTTTAAAGGTTACTCAGAAGGTCGTTTTGATTCTAAATGATGGACTCAAAATCTAAAGTTGAAAGACTGGTCTTTTTTCAACAACAATATTTTTAACATATACGTTAGTTTTTCTAATATAAATACATAAATGAACTATTATCATCTTAATCTACAAAAGTATTATATTTACGTATTTAATTTCTATAAGCCAAATTTTGTTTTAAATTTGAAATCATGATAATTGGTGGATAAATTACTTTAGAGTTTTCATTTATTATGTGTATAATAATCAGAACAGCTTTATAACATTTGAAACATGTAACTTTTTTGTTGAATTGTTGTGTTTCCAAATTTGAAAATGTTGTTGAAACCAAAACATCATTAAACAATACACTAATTAATACTAAAACTTGAGAGAACTTTTCATATTCATTCTGAGTTCAATGATAGCTATTAAATAGCTTTATAAATTAAGAATATCTTTCTCCTATTATTGTGTTAAAAATCTAAAAAATATAAAACTATTTTAAATCTAAAAGTTAGGATTTACTCAACAATGTTTTAAAGTAAATAACGTAATCTTATACTAACATCCTCCCTTAAACTAAATATTGTATATTAGTTTATGGTTGGATTTGAGATAATACACATCAAATAATATAACATTATAAACACATGGAGCTTCGAATGTTTTGTTAGAATATCAGTAACTTGCTTATGAGAAGAACACTGAATTAATTCTACAACTCATTCCTTAGTGAGATCACAAGGAAAAGGAAAGAAAACGTCTATGTTTTAAATACAACCATGAAATACTAGGTTATTGTAGAGTTTAATGGATGAAACATTGTCATAATTTAACACTGAAGCGTTGTTTTGTTCATGTTTAAGCTCGTTCAAAGTTCTACATGACACACACAACCATTTGTTTGTAATGTGTGTTATCAATCCTTTCTCCATCTTCATCTTTCATATTGAATTCATTAATCATGGATTTCATTAAATTTATTAACACACTTCTATCACTCCACGTAAATATAAGATCATCAACGCAAATACAAACAATTAAAATACCTAATTGATGTTTTGGTGAATAATGTATGTTCATATGTGCACTTTTTGAATCCTTCACTTACAAAATATGTCTCAGTACGGCAAGTTCTAGTCATATTTCTCATTTTCTTTTAAAGGTGAGATAATTACTTACTTCTTTCTTGTTTTTTTTAAAAAATTGTTTTTGCTACAAAAATGAAATGTTGGATAAATCTCTTAGTTTTTTAATTCACCTTGAAATATGAATCATTAACAATTTAAATTTTTTTAGTAGGAAGTAAATTGCTAACTTATGTATTTGTTACATTTCACAATATATATATATAACTTTATATATATTTTATCATAACTTTCACACTCATCCTAAGTAATTTTACTATTATTCATGTAGTATTCTTTTAGCCTCTAATCAATATTCGACTGGGAAGGTTAGCCAAAGGCTCCTAAAAGCAATGATTGGTGCAAAATAAAATACATGACATCTCTAATATTGAAGGTTTTACTCTCAATTAAAGGGCATATTCGAAAATACAATTATCTTTACCAAAACATGGTAGTTTTGAAAATATTTTTTTGGTCTATATTGAGAATGCTTATATTGAATATTTTTGGTTTTTCTATTCAAATTTAGATCCACGAATTATTTTGATTATGAGAATTTATATAGATAGTTGTTAACGTATAGATAGAGTTTTACTTACCATTGGACATAAAATTTTAGATTTTTAATCATCTATCTCAATGCAGATATACAGATAACTTAGTCCTATAAAGGATGTGACTTCTCACTATGTCCCATATAGGACGTGACTTCTCTTTTTAATTCCTTAAAATAGTACAATTTAAATTTCATTGACTTTGATTTGGGGTTATATTTCTGTTTTGTAAGATGATGGTGTCAAATAATATTATGTGGAGTGGGTAATTAGATTGGATATAAGTTATGAGGTTTGTGTATAAAATAATAGATTTTATGGTTATTATTTTCATTTTTTTACTTACAAGATATATTAATTAGTTAATATTTTTATGTTTTATAAATATTGTTTAATTATTTGTAGAATAAAAGGAGTAGATACATCAGTAACAAGATTTAACTACAGAGCTCATTGGGTCAATGATGTAATAAATGTTCTCAAGTTGTGAGTTTTATATTGAGTTAAAAGTGATATTCGTCGTACATAAATTAATACAAAACATAGGTAAATTATAATATTCTAATAATTTCATGTGTACTGTAACCACTATAATGTCAGTTTAATAACGAAAATTCTATTAGACATTTCCATCTTTGTAATCAAACCTCTCTCAGGATGAAAGATCTTACATTTTTCATGTTGAACAAGCACTGCGAGACTTTTTTCTTGCAATTGTCAAATGCTGAAATAGTTATTTTTTAGATACGATACATAGAAAACTTAATTGATTACATGGACGATCTCATTTCGAATTTTCCTTTCCTATTACTATAAGACCTGAGTCATATTTTTTTTTCACCGATTCTCTGACATATTTATCAAACTGAGCACAAGAATAAAAAATGATCATTTGCAGATTTGTTAGGGTCCAATTAAGCCATGTATAACATATCCTCGTTACTTTCTACTCACTTTGCTCTTAAATCTCTCTCCCTTTTACGAACTCCCATACAAATGTCCAAACTCATGACAATAATATCATTCTATTGTAGGTTTTGAAAACCAAATCTACCCCTTCCTATACCTTGTCCTCGATAAGTGTTGCAACAACTGCCTCTTCCTTATAATTGATCTTCATGACCATTTTGTAATGCTTGTTCATCTGTACTATGTCGAGGTATCCTTTTCATGAATTGAAAGGCTTATTATAAATTCATCAATGAACAATGTTTGTATATTGTTAGACTCCTCAATTGAGCATACAATATAGTAATATTTTTTGTCTCATAGACCTCAAAATTTCTTTAATGATAACTACATATTCAATCTTCACACAACAATTCTCCTTTTGTTCGCAATAATGAGAGTTCTTCCAAAGTAATATTTTTTTGACTCACCAAAATTCATGTAATTATATCAAACTGTTTACGAAGAGCTTGCAACTAGGCATGTTTGACTCATGTTGTACAATGGTACTTCTACTGTCTTTTTCGGTGTATTTCTATAAAATCGTCTTCGAAATGGATCAATCAGTTTCTAGAAATAGGTAGTTCTTAGCTTTCAAATACATTAACTTATGATCATTAATTTTTTTCTTTGCAACCTCTCTAGAAATCACTCCATCAACTGCGGCTGGGCTTCTGATTTCCACCAAACTTCAATATTCTATGGTCTTGAGAACGTTTTTCATAAGCATGATCTAGTGATCGTAATTCCCATCAAACCTTGTAATAGATGGTTTCACAAAAAATTGGTGTCATTGGTCATGGTTTTATTGTTTATAGGTGTTTGTATTTCTCTTTTTAATCAGCCTTGATGTGGCTCTGATACCAAATGTTGAAAGCAAAAGATCAGATAAAATATTAAAACTAGAACTTCAGAGAACTTTTCTTATTCGTTTTGACTTCAACGGATCTAAATAGCTTTACAAAGTAATAGAATTTAAAATCTTATATCCTATTTTTATGCTAAAAATATATAACAATACGAAACTAACTTATCACTTAAAGTTAAGATTTATTGAACAAAGTTCTAATGTAAAAAACGCAATCGCATTTCTAACAAACGTATGGTATATAAAAATTTCATCAATATAAATATATTAGATTTTCTTACTAAGAAAAACAAACTTGATTAAATAGGTTTACAACTTAAAGGGATCAATGTAAAAATAAACTAAAAAAATACTTTAATCTGTGAAACTAATTAAATACATAGATTAGAGAATCAACGTAATACGAAGAAACAATCACATTTTTTGCAAGAAATATTATCTAATAGACTAACCAAAACTTGACGTGTGTGTATATATATATATATACAATATACGTAACCTAAGATAAATGTAGTAATCATTTATAAAAAAAACTTTATATAATTAAGCAGCACGCTTTAAATTTAAAATCATATTGTAATTTCCTATTATTATACATTAAAGCATACATTTTATAACATATAATGTACAAAATTAATATGTATATTGATGTATATATGTATTTAACCTTCAAAATTTGAGGTTTATTGACTATATTCTTAACATAAAAATTCATACACACATATTAAGACAGAACAACTACTATAATGTATATTTGTTTTCTTTTATAAGAAATAGATAAGTATCTTACACTATGACATCTAAATTTTTTTCTTATTATAATGTTATCTTTAATTTATCTTTTGAGTTATCTTTTTTTTTGCTTTTATCATGTAATTTAATTACAAAAATCACGATACCATATGGATTATACGATATCATTTTATATATTAGACAAATATAAAAAATTAAAATAATACATTTTCGTCTAGAAGAATATTAAACTTGTGTAAGGAGAAGACAAATTTGGATATTCACAATGCCTCTATTTAAAGGAAAAATCTCCCCAACATTCTTTTCCATGTAATATCTTCGTGCTATTTGATTTTTGACTTTCAAGACGTATGGATTCTTCAACTTGTTTGACTTGTGATGTGACTTTAAGAAATATTATAAATCATACACTAAGGAATCTATTTGCATCCTTTATAATTATAATATATATTTATCGGATACACACAACTTTTATGAATGCAAAATAACATAGAGTCTTGTTTATTATCAGATGTTAAATTTTAATTTTTTTTTGTTGGCTAGTCTTTAGTTTATATTGGCTCTTGTATGTTGCACTTATGCTTCCCACTTCGACATCTCTCTAGAGGTCCACTATTACTTTTGTTCTAGCCATCATTCCGCATGGCTTTAGGAGGTCCACCTATTTCGTTATGCAAAAGTCCGATTGTGTCCTCGATTTCCTAGATTCCGGAATAAGATGCCCAACATTATGTACCGAACCTTATAATAGATAACATTGTGGTGATCATCCGCAACATGAAATTAACCATATCAATCTCGTTTAGTAATTGAACTTTAGTGATGAATATATGATTTAATAAGATATTTAAATAACCAAATAAATATATATATATATATATATATATATATATATATATATATATATAATTCATCCCACAAAATTAAATATCATATACAATATGAGTCAAGAATATATAAATTTTACACACTGTATTGCATTTAAAAATGTTGGAAGTCCATAAGAAACCCTACCTCTTGGAATCATACAATCTTTCTGAGTAGTAGATTTTGTTTACTAATGTCATCTAACTAAACAAACTTTTTAGGTTGTGAAGGAGTTAATGATAATATGCAAGGTTAACAAGTCTGGACTTGACCAACTGGAGCGTCAAAGATATGTGTTTAGAAAGATCATGTGTTGTAGAACAGAAGGGATAGAGATTCTTGTTGATGGATGTATTTAACTAGTGAAGAATTAATCATTATTGAAATATATTTTTATGTTTCTTCACAATTGTTATATAATTGAGAGGGTATTATGTTTGGTGTAGTTAAAAGTTTTAAAATCTCTGTGACTATAATCATAATGTATTGCATGCATATGATTTTATGTTATGTCATTAACATATCAATTCCATGGTTTTTGAAACAAATGATACTTTATAGTTAATTTATAAATACTTTTTTCAATTACCTCCCTATAAATATATAAAAAGAACACGTGTATATAAATTAAAATATAAACTAATATACATGTTTTTTATTCATATCACTAGTTATGGGTTATTGACAATTTAGTGGCTTATGGACAACAACTTTCATTCTATAGGTAATTTTTGTCTATGTATTAACAATTTAAGATCCTCTTCTTGTGGGGTTTATATTTTCACTTAATATATAAGTCTTAGGAAAAATAAATAAATAAAATTCTCTCTTCACATTTATATTTAAACATTAAAAATTTACATACTCATTTTTTTGCCTATACAAATTCGTATATACTAAATTTTTAATACCTCAATTTTAAAAATTCATGTGTTTTACATCTCTGGTTATAAATAAAACTCATATTTGTTAAATCAACACTCAATTGTGAAATCCTTAACACCATAGAGAATTCAAATAAAACTCAATAACCAAAATAAAAAATATAATTACAAAAATATTCTTATTGATTTGTTGAAATTTTGAAAAATTGGAAAGTATTAAAATGAAACATACCATATTTGTGTTATGATAATAGTGAAATAAATATACAATTATAATTCAATTATACAACTTTAATACATTATTTTTTGATAAAAATACACCTGTATATTCATATGTTAAAACATCAACAAAAATTAAAGATTCATATACTTAATAAGATAACTTAAATGCAACCAAATATTAACCCTTCAACATGTGGAGTACACCATGTGTAAAATAGACATTGTTAGTTGAATATTGTCTATCGTACTATATCATAAACACGAGGTTCCCTCAACAAAATTCCCTAAATATATAGAAGCAGATTGATCCTATATATTACTTTGAATATCCTGTTGTCATTAGAAGAACTTCAACTTGATGCCTTGTAATTAAATAGTTGTCAATTTGCTCCATTTATATTAAGATTGTGATGAAACTAAAAAACGAGTGAATTACGAATTGGAAAGTCCAAAGTATTATTAAGACTAAATCAAAATGTACATCACATAATAGGATGTTTATTTGAACTTGGGTAAAATTGTAGATAAATTAATCTTTTAAGATAAATATCTTCTAGTTATATTTGTCGTTTTCTTCTAAAGGTGAGACAGTTACATACTTCTTTCTTATTTTATTTAACATTTTTTTGTTGCAAGAATGAAATGATGGATAAATCACTCAGTTTTTAAATTCACCTTGAAATATGAATCATTAATGATTTAAATTTTTTTAATAGCAAGTAAATTGTTAACGTAGATATTTGTTACATTTCACAATATATATATATATATATATATATATATATATATATATATATATATATATATATATATAACTTGATATATGTTTGAGGTGATTTTCTTACTAATATATGTGTTTGAGGAAAGAGGAAAGTTGGTTCAAAAGGACAGTCAAGCCTTGGATAAATAACTGTATTTGATAAATTTATTTTATTATTAAAGAAACATAGAGTATTAGGAGGTTATACGAGAGACGTGGGATGCAAATTAATAATTTAATTTGATAAAATTATTTTATTGTTAAAGAATACAAATATCAATATTTGATCAATTCTTCACTTGATGGTTTGACTATTATTTGTTTTAAGCGAAATAATGTTTTATCATATAACTAACCGTCAACCATTTATCTCAGAGTCACGTTGATCAAACTATATTCTAATAATTTAATGAGTATTGTAACCACTTGACCAACTATTGATCTTTCTGTAAACAAAATTTTATCAAACTAATATTGTTCAAAATCTAAAATAATTATTCAATTACTATACAGATATTATGAAATTAGTTTATGTGTCCTATATATTACCATACATATCCATATTATTAATACATAATTCCTTTAATTTAATGTATTATATGACCTTGATTTCTGAAACCTAATCACCATATCTTTTAATATAGAGTATAATCATATTAATTAAAAAAATAATACGAATTAAAACCTCACTATATAAGAAAATTTATTTAATCCAATATTACAAACCACTTACAAAATAGTTGTAAAAGAAATATAATAGTTAGTTCACCTACATATACAAAGTTAAATGAACCTATATGCATAACATCCACAATGAAGAGACGTAATTAGTGGTGGGTATATCATATTGAAATGGAGGTTCCCGTGATGCAATGTAAATTTTACAAAAGCATTTTTTCAGATAAAAAAGTTAAGGAATAAATATATATGTGCCTTAATAATTTTGAGGGGTTATAAACATGAGTAAAATAATATATTAACCTTATTTTTATCCAAATTTCTAAATTTCATTGCCAAATTGAATACTAAATATAAGTAAAAGATACTTTTTTATAGTTTAATAGTGGATAGGGCGCCCTTCATGCTAAATATGCTAAACACGTCTTTAATCGACCTTATTTGGAAATAATTTGTGAAAATATGTTTATTTTTAAATATGGATAGATAAACCAACCATTAGAAAGAGAATGTGCCGAATAATCCTTTTTATCTCAATCAAATACTCTATTTTCATTTATACCAACATAATAAATTAAACTCAAGGTACATCATTATCCATCTAAATGACATCTCTAGTAAATAAGTTTTTTTTGGAATTCAAATTAGTTATCGGGAGTAGATGGCCTTTATTGACACTACGATAATACTTGTAGAAGTTTGAGGGGAAAAATGTATCCTTAAAACAAACCGATACATATTGCAAGGGCCTTGACAATTAAAGAGGAGGTACAAACGGTATTGCATATATTTCAAAATAATTCACACAATTCCAACTACTTTTATATAATTTTTACCAATATTAATTTGTATACACTAGGTGACCAAGTGGGAAGATTTTCCTCTTTATCGAGGTTCATGTAGTGAGGCTCTCATGAGCAGGACAAAATATATTTAGAATTTCGGAACTATACGAATTATTAATGTTCACAAAATTTATAATATAATTATAAATGAATAATTTGTTTTTAATAAACTATATATACTAGATATTACATGTGCTTCAAGGAACTTGAACAAAGGTAGTTAATTTTGGAGTAATCCTTCGATTTTGAAAAATACGTTTCATAATTTGATAATATATTTATTTTATTTATGTTATTTATGTTTAACAAAAAAATTAACACTTTTCATAAATATATATAAAATAGATTCATATAAGATCTACATACTAAATTTCAAAATGAACAAACTGTACAAAACTTAGAGCAACTAAAAAACTATTAAAATAAATAAAAAACAAAACATGACATGTGTCATACTTGTCTGTTTTTACAAAATAAAAAATGTGTTAATTGGGAGCTCTATATATATGATATTATTTCGTTTAGGTTATCAAATTCATAAATTTTTCTAAATTTCTATCTTTATGTGCACATATATGAAAAAAACTTATTGTTTTTAAGCTCCGTGGCAAGAACATGCAACATCCCATAAGATTTATACATGATAAATCTATCTATTCAAATTCTAACTAAAATTTGAGACTATTAATACAAAACAAAAAAATACCATAAAATATACTTGGCCCGTCTACTAATTAACATACATTTAAAACTTGATTAAAAAGTTACAAAATAGCAAAAACTTATTTGATCCATCTATCAAATTAAATTTTTATTAATATTTTGTAATTATCTCTTTAGATTTGTATTCTCGTAAGCTATGTTCTTTCTTTATTACCTCAATCTCCATGTCCATAGTAGAAATTGAATGTGCTGAATAATCCTTTTTATCTCAATCAGATACTCTATTTTCATTTATACCAACAAACTAAATTAAAGTCTAGGTACATCATTAGCCATCTAAATGACATCCCTAGTAAACAATTTTTTTTTTTAAATTTAAATTAGTTATCAGGTGTAGATGGCCTTTAGTGACACTACTATAATACTTGGAGAAGTTGGAGTGGAAAAAATGCATCTTTATAACAAACCAATACATATTGCAAGGGCCTTGACAATTAGAGAGGAGGTACAAACGATGTTGAATATATTTCCAAATAATCATAATTCATACAAAGTATTAATTTATTCTAAATACATTTATATATTTTGTACCAATATTAATTTGTAGAAAACCCTATACACCAGGTAACCAAGTGGCAAGATCTTCCTCTTTATTGAGGTTAACGTAGTAAGGCTCTCATGAGAAGGACAAAATATATTTAGAATTTCGGAATTATACAAATTATTACTGTTCACAAAATTTATAATCTAATTGTCAATGAATAATTTGTTCTTAATAAACTATATATATACTAGATATCACTTGTGCCTGAAGGAACTTGATCAAGGTTAGTTAATTTTGGAGTAATCCTTAGATATGGAAAAATGCGTTTCATAATTTAATAATATTTTTATGTTATTTATGTTTAACAAAAAAATAAAAACTTTTTAAAAATATATATATAATAGATTCATATAAGATTTTCATACTAAATTTCAAAATAAACAAATTGTACAAATCTTAGAGCAACTAAAAAACCATTAAAATAAATAAAAACAAAGTATGACATGTGTCATACTTGTCTGTTTTTATAAAATAAAAAATGTGTTAATTGGGAGCTCTATATATAGGATATTATTTCCTTTAGGTTAGAAAATTTATAAATTTCTCTAAATTTCCATCTTTATTTACACATATATGACCAAACATATTGTTTTTAAGCTCTGTGGCGAGAACATGCAACATCCCATAAGATTTATAAATGATAAGTCTATCTATTCAAATTCTAACTTAAAATTGAGACAATTAATTTACAAAATAAAAAATATACATGGCCCAACTACTAGTGATCATACATTTAAAACTTGATTAAAAAGTTACAAAATAGTAAAAAGTTAATTGATTCATCTATCATATTAAGATTTTTATTAATACTTCTGTAATTATCTATTTAGACTTGTATTCTTGTAAGCTATGTTCTTTCTTTTTTACCCCAATCTCCCTGTTCATAGTACTAAGTTATATTTTTTGTTCATCAAATTGCATAAAATACACTAAAGTAATGGTCTATGTTCCACAAAGTAGCCTTTCACGAGTATATTTTGTAACTTTGCAAAAAACAAGATTTAGAAATGGAATTTTGTTTTACATATCACCATGATAGATCCTTTAATATAATATTAAATAAAATTAAACTTACTAAAAATTAAAAAAATTGAAAAGAGAAAAACAAATACAGGTCATAATATCAAGTCATAATATCAAGCCATTTATATTGCAACCCAGCAACATATGTTTTTCTTTGATCAATTCTTCACATTTTTGAAAATTATGGTTATTAAGTTAATAAGTATAAGTTGATATTCATATTTTCAGGAAAATGTGGTTAGTAAGTTTATAAGTATCCTCTTGAACAAAAGATAAATTTAAAAAAATGATGTAATGAAATTTAAGAAAATGATTTTAAAGAGAGTGGTATAGTGGTTTAGAATATAAGTTTAAAAATGAGAGTACTTGACATGTGGTGTGATCTTGATTCTTACTAGGCAACATATTTTTGTTTCAAGAAGTTCTTGGTCTGTCTTTTGACTTTTTATTTGTGACTTATAACAAAAATATTCCATACACTATTAATTTCTCAACTATATGACTTATCCAGCAATGGATATCCAACTCACTTAATTAAGGTTGACTATATCATACATGTACCAAAATAAGTTAAGCCTAAAAAATCTCTATCTCTTGTTTGCGTCTATACAGGGTTAAATTTAAAATAGACTAATATTACTTTTTTTTGCCAAATTTTAAGTTTGGCCTTTTTTGTTCCACCTAAAAAAACCCTAATATTTATTTTCTTTTATAATATCTCTCCACTTATGTTTTCTCTTTTGCCACACTTCTTCTTCTTAAGTAAAAAATATTGAATGCCAGAATCACCACAACAAGGTAAACCTATCAAAAGAAAACTTATATAAATTATTGTGTAGGATTTAATCATTAATTACTTATAAGATAAAGATTTCAACACCACAAATATTTTTATTTAGTCTTTATATTTTTTTTAAAATAATTCTGGAAATAATTCTGTAAGAAATTGAGACCCCTGCTAGAATTAATTTTTGTAAAAAAGATGTTTTTTGGTCTTAAGTTATTCTTAAAAAAATTGATATGTAATAAAGAGTATAATTACAACTATTTTTCTTTTAGTTGGTTAATTTTGAGATCTCATTCTTATAATAGAAAAATATAGTACAAAAATCGACTAGTTATAAAAAAATTAATTAATTTTCTTTTGTATTTGAAATAGGGCATTTGGAGATAATAAAGATGGTTGTTTAAATATTTTTTTAGTTTTTAAAATTTTAAAAAAGTTAGATTATTTTATATATAGAATTTTATTCTGCTATGGAATGTTATTGTATGCAACTATTATAATATTATCTTATGATTTCACATCAATTTGTAGTATATATATATATTTTTTTATTTAATTAACCAACTAATAGTTTAAAACATGCATAACAAATGATGAAAAAGGAGGTGGAAGCTAAAACTAAAGGTATTAAGAAATATGGGTCAAGTGTTTCCGATGACAGGTGTACTTGCTTGAGAGCTGAAGATGCAAAACTGCGAAAGCATCTTCTAGAGAGGATTCTGAAGATAACTATCTCTATTATCCCAAAGCTACAGATATTACAAGTGAAGATTTAAATCACTTCTAGGGTCATTGGTGCAAAGGTGAGCCCGTAATTATAAGTAATGTACTTGAGAATACGTGGGACTTGAGTTGGGAACCAATGGTTATGTGGCGAGCTTTTCGTCAAGTTAAAGTTGTTATGCATCTAGTTTCTTTGGAAGTCTCAGCTGTGAACTGCTTGGACTGGTATGAGGTCAATCTAAAATATTTTTAAGATTTTTTTGACTCATTGCTTACAAATAAGTTGTATATTGTTCAATCAGGTTAATGTAAATGTACACTAGTTTTTTAATGGTGAAGGTCGTTTTGATTCTAAAGGATGGACTCAAACTCTAAAGTTGAAAGACTGGTCTTTTTTCAACACCAATATTTTAACATATACATTAGTTTTTCTAATATAATTACATAAATGAACTATTATCATCTTAATCTACAATAGTATTATATTTACGTATTTAATTTCTGTAAGCCAATTTTTGTTTTAAATTTGAAATTATGATAATTGGTGGATAAATTACTTTAGAGTTTTCATTTATTATTTGTATAATAATCAGAATAGCTTTATAACATTTGAAACATGTAACTTTTTTATTGAACTGTTGTCTTCCAAATTTGAAAATGTTGTTGAAACCAAAACATCATTAAAAAATACACTAATTAATACTAAAACTTGAGAGAACTTTTCATATTCATTCTGAGTTCAATGATAGCTATTAAATAACTTTATAAATTAAGAATATCTTACTCCTATTATTGTGTTAAAAATCTAAAAAAATATAAAACTATATTAAATCGAAAAGTTAGGATTTACTCAACAATGTTTTAAAGTAAATAACGTAATCGTATACTAACATCCTCCCTTAAACTAAATACTGTATATTAGTTTATGCTTGGATTAGAGACAATACACATCAAATAATATAACATTATAAACACATGGAGCTTCAAATGTTTTGTTAGAATATCAGTAACTTGATTCTGAGAAGAACACTGAATTAATTCTACAACTCATTCCTTAATGAGATCACAAGGAAAAGGAAAGAAAACGTCTATGTTTTTAATACAACCATGAAATACTAGGTTATTGTAGGGTTTAATGGCTGAAACATTGTAAAAAATTAACACTGAAGCGTTGTTTTGTTCATGTTTAAGCTCCTTCAAAGTTCTGCATGACACACACAACCATTTGTTTGTAATGTATGTTATCAATCCTTTCTTCATCTTCATCTTTCATATTAAATTCATTAAACGTGGATTTCATTAAATTTATTAACACACTTCTATCGCTCCACGTAAACATAAGATCATCAACGCAAATACAAACAATTAAAATACCTAATTGATGTTTAGGTGAATAATGTATGTTCATATGGGTATTTTTTGAATCCTTCACTTACAAAATATGTCTCAATACGGCAAGTTCTAGTCATATTTCTCATTTTCTTCTAAAGGTGAGACAATTACATACTTCTTTCTTGTTTTATTTAAAGAATTGTTTTTGCTGCAAAAATGAAATGTTGGATAAATCTCTTAGTTTTTAAATTCACCTTGAAATATGAATCATTAAAAATTTAAAATTTTTTAGTACGAAGTAAATTGCTAACTTATGTATTTGTTGCATTTCACAATATATATATATATATAACTTGATATATATTTTATCATAACTTTCACACTCATCCTAAGTAATTTTAATTCATGTGGTATTCTTTTAGCCTCTAATCAATATGCGACTAGGAAGGTTAGCCAAAGGCTCCTAAAAGCAATGAGTGGTGCAAAATAAAATACATGACATCTCTAATATTGAAGGTTTTACACTCAATTCAAGGGCATATTCTAAAATACAATTTTCTTTACCAAAACATGGTAGTTTTGAAAATATTTTTTTGGTTTATATCGAGAATGCTTATATTGAATATTTTTTGTTTTTCTATTCAAATTTAGATCCACGAATTATTTTGATTATGTGAATTTTTATAGATAGTTGTTAATGTATACAAAGAGTTTTACTTACCATTAGACATAAAATTTTAGATTTTTAATCATCTCTCGCAATGCAGATATACAGATAACTTAGTCCTATAAAGAATGTGACTTCTCACTATGTCCCATATAGGACGTGACTTTTCTTTTCAATTCCTTAAAATAGTACAATTGAAATTTCATTGAATTTGATTTGGGGTTATATTTCTGTTTTGTAAGATGATGGTGTCAAATAATATTATGTGGAGTGGGTAATTAGATTAGATTTAAGTTATGAAGTTTGTGTATAAAAATAATAGATTTTATGGTTATTATTTTCATTTTTTTGACTTACAAGATATATTAATTAGTTAATATTTTTATGTTTTATAAATATTTGTTTAATTATTTGTAGAATAAAAGGACAAAAACGTTGATACATCAGTAACAAGATTTAATTACAGAGCTCATTGGGTCAATGATGTAATAAATGTTCTCAAGTTGTGAGTTTTATATTGAGTTAAAAGTGATATTGTTCTACATAAATTAATACACAACATAGGTAAATTGTAATATTCTAATAATTTCATGTGTACTGTAACCACTATAATGTTAGTTTAATAACGAAAATTCTATTAGACATTTCCATCTTTGTAATCAAACCTCTCTCAGGATGAAAGATCTTACATTTTTCATGTTGAATTAGCACTGCGAGACCTTTTTCTTGCAATTGTCAAATGCTGAAATAGTTATTTTTTAGATACGATACGTAGAAAACATAAGTGATTACATGGACGATCTCATTACGAATTTTCCTTTCCTATTACTATAAGACCTGAGTCATATTTTTGTTTCACCGATTCTCTGACATATTTATCAAACTGAGAAAAAAATATTCATAATTGATGCACATATGATTGCCACAAACTGAACACAAGAATAAAAAATGATCATTTGCAGATTTGTTAGGGTCCAATTAAGCCATGTATAACATATCCTCGTTACTTTCTACTAACATTGCTCTTAAATCTTTCTCCCTTTTAGGAACTTCCATAAAAATGTCCAAGCTCATGACAATAATATCATTCTATTGTAGGTTTTGAAAACCAAATCTACCCCATCCTATACCTTGTCCTTAATAAGTGTTGCAACAACTGTCTCTTCCTTATGATTGAACTTCATGACCATTTTGTAATGCTTGTTCATCTGTACTATGTCGAGATATCCTTTTCATGAACTGAAAGACTTATTTAAGTTCATAAATGGACAAAGTTTCTATATTGTAAGACTCCTCAATTGAGCATACAATATAGTCATATTTTTTATCTCATAGACCTCAAAATTTCTTCAATGATAACTACATCTTCAATCTTCACACAACAACTCTCATTTTGTTTGCAATATTGAGAGTTCTCCCAAAGTAATATTTTTTTGACTCACCAAAATTCATGTAATTATATCAAACTGTTTACGAAGAGCTTGCAACTAGGCATGTTTGAATCATGTTGTACATTGGTACTTCTACTGTCTTTTGTGGTGTCCTTCTATAAAATCGTCCCCAAAATGGTCAAATAGTTGCTAGAAATAGGTAGTTCTTAGCTTTCATATACATTAACTTCTGATTGTTAATTTTTTTCTTTGCAACCTCTTTAGAAAACACTCCATCAACTGCGGCTGGGCTTCTGATTTCCACCAAACTTCAATACTCTATGGACTTGAGAACGTTTTCCATAAGCATGATCTAGTGATTGTAATTCCCATCAAAACTTGTAATAGATGGTTCCACAAAAAATTGTTGTCATTGGCCATGGTTTTATTGTTTTATAGGAGTTTATATTTCTCTTTTTAATCAGCCTTGATGTGGCTCTGATACCAAATGTTGAAAGCAAAAGATCAGATAAAATATTAAAACTAGTACTTGAGAGAACTTTTCTTATTCGTTTTGACTTCAACGGATTGAAATAGCTTTACAAAATAATAGAATTTAAAATCTTATATCCTATTATTGTGCTAAAAATATAAAACAATACGAAACTTACTTATCACTTAAAGTTAGGATTTATTGAACAAAGTTCTAATGTAAAAAACGCAATCGCATTTCTAACAAACGTATGGTATATAAAAATTTCATCAATATAAATATATTAGATTTTGTTACTAAGAAAAACAAACTTGATTAAATAGGTTTACAACTTAAAGGGATCAATGTAAAAATAAACAAAAAAAAATACTTTAATCTGTGAAACTAATTAAATACATAGATTAGAGAATCAACGTAACACGAAGAAACAATCACATTTTTTACAAGAAATATTATATAATAGACTAAGCTAAACTTTAAAAAATATATATATATACAATATATGTAACCTAAGATAAATGTAGTAAACATTTATAAAAAAAACTTTATATAATTAAGCACCACGCTTTAAATTTAAAATCATATTTTAATTTCCTGTTATTATACATCAAAGCATACATTTTATAACATATAATGTACAAAATTAATATGTATATTGATGTATATATGTAATTAACCTTCAAAATTTGAGGGTTATTGACTATATTCTAAACATAATAATTCATACACACATATTAGGATAGAACAACTACTATAATGTATATTTGTTTTCATTTATAAGAAATAGATAAGTATCTTACACTATGGCATCTAATTTTTTTTCTTATTATAATGTTATCTTTAATTTATCTTTTAAGTTATATTTTTTTACTTTTATCATGTAATTTAATTACAAAAATCACGATACGATATGGATTATACGATATCATTTTATATATTAGACAAATATAAAAAATTAAAATAATACATTTTAATCTAGAAGAATATTAAACTTGTGTAAGGAGAAGACAAATTTGGATATTCACAATGCCTCTATTTAAAGGAAAAATCTCCCCAACATTCTTTTCCATGTAATATCTTCGTGCTATTTGATTTTTTACTTTCAAGACGTATGGATTCTTCAAGTTGTATGACTTGTGATGTGACTCTAAGGACTATTATAAATCATAAACTAAAGAATCTATTTGCATCCTTTATAATTATAATATATATTTATCGGATACACACAACTTTTATGAATGCAAAATCACATAGAGTCTTGTTTATTATCAGATGTTAAATTTTGATATCTTTTTTTTCGTTGGCTAGTCTTTAGTTTTCATTGGCTCTCGTATGTTGCACTTATGCTTCCTACTTCGACATCTCTCTAGAGGTCCACTATTACTTTTTGTTCTAGCCATCATTCAGCATGGCTTTAGGAGGTCCGCCTATTTCATTATGCAAAAGTCCGATTGTGTCCTCGATTTCCTAGATTCCAGAATAAGATGCCCAACATTATGTACCGAACCTTATAATAGATAACATTGTGGTGATCATCCGTAACATGAAATTAACCATATCAATCTGGTTTAGTAATTGAACTTTAGTGACTAATATATGATTTAATAAGATATTTAAATAACTAAATAAATAAATATATAAATGATTCATCCCACAAAATGATAACATATGAATCAAAATTAAATATCATATACAATATGTCAAGAATATATAAATTTTACACACTGTATTGCATTTAAAAATGTTGGAAGTCCATAAGAAACCCTACCTCATGGAATCATAAAATCTTTTTGAGTAGTAGATTTTTGTTTAATAATGTCATCTAACTAAACAAATGTTTTAGGTTGTGAAGGAGTTAATGATAATATGAAAGTTTAACAAGTCTGGACTTGACCAACTGGAGCGTCAAAGATATGTGTTTAGAAAAAGCATGTGTTGTAGAACAGAAGGGATAGATATTCTTGTTGATGGATGTATTTAACTAGTGAAGAATTAATCATTATTGAAATATATTTTTATTTTTCTTCACAATTGTTATATATTTGAGAGGGTATTATGTTTGGTGTAGTTAAAAGTTTTAAAATTTATATGACTATAATCATAATGTACTGCATGCATATGATTTTATGTTATGTCATTAACATGTCAATTCCATGGTTTTTGGAACAAATGATACTTTATAGTTAATTTATAAATACTTTTTTCAATTACCTCCCTATAAATATTTAAAAAGAACACGTATATATAAATAAAAATATAAACTAATATACATGTTTTTTATTCATATCACTAGTTATGGGTTATTGAAAATTTAGTGGCTTATGGAAAACAACATTCATTCTATAGGTAATTTTTGTCTATGTATTAACAATTTAAGATCCTCTTATTGTGGGGTTTATATTTTCACTTAATATGTAAGTCTTAGGAAAAATAAATAAATAAAATTCTCTCTTCACATTCATATTTAAACATTAAAAATTTATCATACTCATTTTTTTGCCTATACAAATTTATATATAATAAATTTTTAATACTTGAATAATAAAAATTCATGTGTTTTCCATCTCTAGATATAAATAAAACTCATATTTTCTAAATCAACACTCAATTGTGAAATCCTTAACACCATAGTGAATTCAAATAAAACTCAAATAACCAAAATAAAAAATATAATTACAAAAATATTCTTATTGATTCGTTGAGATTTCAAAAAATTGGAAAGTATTAAAATGAAACATACCATATTTGTGTTATGATAATAGTGAAATAAATATACAATTATAATTCAATTATACAACTTTAATACATTATTTTTTGATAAAAATACACATGTATATTCATATGTTAAAACATCAAAAAAAATTAAAGATTCATATACTTAATAAGATAACTTAAATGCAACCAAATATTAACCCTTCAACATGTGGAGAACACCATGTGTAAAATAGACATTGTTAGTTGAATATTGTCCATCGTACTATATCATAAACACGAGGTTCCCTCAACAAAATCCCCTAAATATATAGAAGCAGATTGATCCTATATATTACTTTTAATATCCTGTTGTCATTAGAAGAACTTCAACTTGATGCCTTGTAATTAAATAGTTGTCAATTTGCTCCATTTATATTAAGATTGTGATGAAACTAAAAAATGAGTGAATTACGAATTGGAAAGTCCAAAGTATTATTAAGAGTAAATCAAAATGTACATCACATAATAGGATGTTTATTTGAACTTGGGTAAAATTGTAGATAAATTAATCTTTTAAGATAAATATCTCCTGTTTATATTTGTCGTTTTCTTCTAAAGGTGAGACATTTCTTATTTTATTTAACATTTTTTTTTTGTTGCAAGAATGAAATGATGGATAAATCGCTAAGTTTTTAAATTCACCTTGAAATATGAATCATTAATGATTTAAATTTTTTTAATAGCAAGTAAATTGTTAACGTAGATATTTGTTACATTTCATAATATATATATATATATATATATATATATATATATATATATATATATATATAACATGATATATGTTTGAGGGGATTTTCTTACTAATATATGTGTTTGAGGAAAGAGGAAAGTTAGTTCAAAAGGATAGTCAACTCTTGGATAAATAACTTAATTTGATAAATTTATTTTATTATTAAAGAAACATAGAGTATTAGGAGATTATACGAGAGACATGGGATGCAAATTAATAATTTAATTTGAAAAAATTATTTTTTTGTTAAAGAATACAAATATCAATATTTGATCAATTCTTCACTTAATGGTTTGACTATTATTTGTTTTGAGCGAAATTATGTTTTATCATATAACTAACTATCAACCATTCATCTCCAAGTCACGTTGATCATACTATATTCTAATAATTTAATGAGTATTGTAACCACTCGACCAACTATTGATCTTTCTGTAAACAAAGTTTTATCAAACTAATATTGTTCAAAATCTAAAATAATTATTCAATTACTATACAGATATTATGAAATTGGTTTATGTGTCCTATATATTACCATACATATCCATATTATAAATACATAATTCCTTTAGTTTAATATATTATATGACCTTGATTTTTGAAACCTAATCACCATATCTTTTAATATTGAGTATAATCATATTAATTAAACAAAAAATAAGAATTAAAACCTCACTATATAATAAAATTTATTTAATCCAATATTAAAAACCACTTACAAAATAGTTGTAAAATAAATATAATAGTTAGTTCACCTACATATACAACATTAGATGAACCTATATGCATAACATCCACAATGAAGAGACGAAATTAGTGATGGGTATAACATAGTGAAATGCAATGTAAATTTTACAGAAACATTTTTTCAGATAAAAAAGTAAAGAATAAATATATATATGCCTTAATAATTTTGAGGGGTTATAAACAAGAGTAAAATAATATATTAACCTTATTTTTACCTAAAAGCCTCAATTTTATTGCAAAATTGAATACTAATTATAAGTAAAAAGTACTTTTTTATAGTTTAATAGTGGATAGGCCGCCCTTCATGCTAAATATGCTAAACACGTCTTTAATCAACCTTATTTGAAAATAATTTGTCAAAATATGTATATTTTAAAATATGGATAAATAAACCAACCATTAGAAAGTGATTGTGCCAAATAATCCTTTTTATCTCAATCAAATACTCTATTTTCATTTATACCAACAAACTAAATTAAAGTCTAGGTACATCATTAGCCATCTAAATGACATCTCTAGTAAATAAGTTTTTTTTGAAATTCAAATTAATTATCGGGAGTAGATGGCCTTTATTGACACTACGATAATACTTAGAGAAGTTGGAGGGGAAAAAATGTATCCTTAAAACAAACCAATACATATTGCAAGGGCCTTGAAAATTAAAGAGGAGGTACAAACGGTATTGCATATATTTCAAAATAATCATAATCCATACAAAGTATTCACACAATTCCAACTACTTTTGTATAATTTGTACCAATATTAATTTGTGTACACACTAGGTGACCAATTGGCAAGCTTTTCCTCTTTATCGAGGTTCATGTAGTAAGGCTTTCATGAGAAGGACTAAATATATTTAGAATTTCGGAATTATACGAATTAGTACTATTCACAAAAATTTATAATATAATTATAAATGAATAATTTGTTTTTAATAAACTATATATATACTAGATATTACCTATGCCTGAAGGGACTTGAACAAAGGTAATTAATTTTGGAGTAATCCTTAGATTTTGAAAATAGGTTTCATAATTTGATAATATTTTTATGTTATTTATGTTTAATAAAAAAATCAACAATTTTTAAAAATATATATAAAATTGATGCATATGTGTTGTTACTATGGGGTGAAGGATGGGAAAAGGAGGATTGGTGATCCATGACTAGAGCATAGGAGAGGTTTCTTGGGGTGTGTGTTGTGGAACCTGCTAGAGAAGCCCGTTGTAATTATTTTAAATGTGTAAAAGAGTTAAGCTCTTCTATAATAGGTTTTTGAATGAAGTTTGTTAGTAAATGATAGATGATATGTAAAATTAGGAATTAGAAGACTTCATTTTGGTTTTATAATTAACTTTCTTGTATATACAAAGCATGAGAAATATTGTGAAATATGAACATGCATTGTGGGTTATGTTGAATTATTCTATATTTGCTTCTTTCAAAACAGACTTTAAATGAAGATTTTGTGCTTTTCTAGTTTGGGTGGATTTCTGAACCACAATTTTGATAAAGAGCATAAGAACTGCTTTGGAAAATAAATAAATTTAAAAAGTAGCTGTTTTGTCAACTAAAGCACCACCAGACACCTTCTTTTCAATTTTCTAACTTTTACTTAAATGTGTTAGAAAATGTTGTCAACTAAAGATCTAAAGAAGCTGCTTTGTCACCTAAAACACCACCAGACATGTTATTTTCAATTTCTAACTCATCCTTAAATGTGTTACATAACGCGTCCGGAAAAGTTTCTGGTGTTTTAAAAAAAATCGTTTGAATCATATACATACCTGGAAAAATTCATGTGCTTCCTCATGCATATTTCCTAATAAATCAAAACAAGGTTATCCATGTTCATTGAAGGGTTTGAACCTTGTACCTCTCACTTTACACCCGTTAGGGAAGAGATTCGAAATATGTACCTCCTCTTTAAATGATGAAGAAATAGTAAGGCCCTGCCAAGTTGAGCTAACCCAAGTGGTTCCAATAGTGCATTTTAACCGAGTAAATAAATTAAGCATCATACGAAATAAAAAAATTGAATGAATGAAATTAAATAAAGATAGCTCCACTTGCCATTCTTTATCTGCAAATGCTTACTCGTAATTATGAAAACCCAACACGAATTAAAAAAAGTAACAATAATTAACATATATATCGTTTAAAAAAATTTAAATCTAAAACATTAAGGAACCAACTGAGTTTGATAAAATTATATAAAAACAAATTTAATAATAAATGAACAAGATCGTTTAGAAAATTGCAAATAAATAATTGACATATCCAAGGCTGTACAAGATGGGTAGGAAACCCGATTGAAAAGTGTTATTAAACATTTGTTTCTATTCATGTAATATTAAACTTTAAATAAAAAATAAGATTTTTTAGCAACAAAAAGAATAACAAATAGTACTACATATAGAGTTTGGTATGTTTTTCTCTGCATGTACAAGATTGTAGTACCTCAACACCATAAGATGGATGGGTGGTTGGATTGGGTTGGGGTGTAGGAGTTTACTTTAAAGTGTTTAGGTTTTATAGGGACGGGTATTTAGTTTAGACGGCCAAGAAAAAATATAATCTAGATTCAAAATAATTCCTTAACGTTTTATAAAATTAGTGTGGGTACCCCTTAATATTTTTAGTATTTTTCAGGTTCCATTTTTTTTCTAAAAACAAAATGAAAAACCAATCCTACTTGTCATTAACTTATCCTATTCTACCAAACAGGTTGCTCATATTTATAGCCAAGTTTTGGTTGCGTTATGTGGCATCTGTCAAATATATGTACAAAGTTGTGGAAAGAAAAGGTAGTGACCTTACAGATTCAAGAGAGTGGTTTTTCGCAAGAGAATTTAATTGAGAAAAATATATTTAAGCCCGTCCACTATAAATTAAAAATTAAAATTTAGGTCATTACTTCACAATGTTCATTTTTGACAGATTAATTGTCTTCTTTTTATCATTTTCACAAATAAAGACAAAAAATTAACGGTAAAGTCATGTGAGAGATACTTATTGAATGTAATGAAAGTGTCTCCACGGTTCTTTAACTTTGGTTGTAAAAATGATCAGAAAGGATATGCAAATAAATGTATGACCAAGAGATAATATTTATTCAATGAGTGGCCTTATTTATATTTAGAATAAAAGTAAGGGACTAAAATAGAATCAGCTCTAATTTTTGTATGTTCTTGTTAGAGACAACGTAGTCGCGAAAAAAATAAAGTATACTAAAAATAAGACAAATTTCAAGTTAAGCCAAAATATGATTGACAAGTAAACATTGAGAATTTGTAAGAACTTTTTTTGGCAGTGATAACGAGCACCCTCACGCCACCAGTAGTGTTGTCCCTAAGTATTCGGAATTGAATATTGAGCATCTCCCAACAATGACTTTAACATCACTAGCAGTTTCACTATGCACCACGGCCAGTGGTTACCCGAGACCATCGCGCCACCACTGGGAGTGTTACTTAATGTATTTTTAACACTAAGTGATAATCCAAAGATGAAAATTAAATCTCAATCAACTAAGTAAAGGTTGAACCTGAAGACAAGGTCATAAGGCCGAGGGTAATTATCTCTTCCAACGGTTTATGACTATCAAACTTTCCTGAGTACATACATGCCAGAGATAATGGATACAAATACGACCGAAAATCGAGGGAAACACCTCAATGTAAAGTAAAACACACATGAGTTCAACGCAGGCTCCATAGCAGCCTATTAAACTCACCCATGGCATGTCTATTATGCGCATCTATGATAACCTTATGCGTGCGTCCATTCATCTATGAATACTCCATCTACATCACAAAATTTGTATGATAAATCCTTAGTTAATCACATTTTTAATGTTATCTTAAAATAATTTTCAATACATTGTCTATATCATGATAAATCTATATCATGTATCTCTCTTAAAAATACATTTGTCGTCGTTATACAGTCTAACATCTCCATAGTTCTCGGATCATAAGCATACATGTTGTCCTATAGATTGTTTTTATATGATAAATCCTTAGTTAACCACATTTTTAATCTTATCTTAAAATAATTTGTACATCTTCACCTAGAATACTCTTGAATCTAACCTTTCTATCTGCCTCTTTTGACTTACAGTATTATATTTTCTATATTTATATTAAGTCTTCTACTTTTATATGCTTAAATTTTCTTAAAAATACTTAATAAATTATTCATACACTTTTCATATTTTGAAACACACATACAAGAATTGGGGAACCTTTTTAAATCATATCTCATACTTAGGAGAAATCTATACAGAAAGTGAAACACAACTACTTGTCATATACTAGTTCATCTCCTTATATATGTTTTACTTAAAATGTTCAGTTTGCCTTTATTTGTTAAAATCCCTTAGGATTATTTCTAGACACCTTATTGATATAATCTAATGTGTAATTTATTGCTTGTCTTGAGTTGTACTAACCATAAATTATAATATATTATTTTACACAAACTCATATGATGGACCAAGAAGGCAAGTAGTTGAATTAGTATCCTCATCCAAAAATCAGCCAGTTAAAACGTCATTCTGTTTTTAAACGGTTATCCAGTTTGAACCTCAAATGGGTATAAAGTATTTCCCTTGATACCAAATAAAGCCAGTGACAAATGGAAAAATTATAACATTTGGTATTCCTACCAAAGAGGGATACCCATGTTTAAGCTAAAAACAGTATGATGTTTTCCACTTCAGCGATGTCTTTTTTAATTGAACACTCCACCGATGTCGTTGCAAAGAGGTTATTACTTTGTAACTGTTGAACAAAGGACGTCACGTGGTTAGAGTCGTTGGGTATAAAAATGGTTAAAGACGTAACTTGAATCTCCATATCAATCAAAATACAATATTTTATCCCATGTTTTCTATTTATGTTGTTGTTAGGTTCATATTATTATGGTCATAATGGTGTATGTTGCCAAATTAATTAAGGAATTGTGATACTTTTTATTTAAAACTTAAAACTAATTTAACTATTGTTGATATAAATGACAAGAGGTAACACTAAAATATTATTGCAAATTATATAATTTTGTTAAAAATGATTTCTTGTATATTAATTTTTAGCTGATCAATACTAATACATATCTTAAGTTGTAAGGTGAGAAAACTAGATTTTTTAGGGGCAAAAAGCAATTTTCCAATTTTTGAAGACTCAAACACTATATATTTTTAGATCTGGGCCCAAAACTTTTCCAATACACCTAAATAATTAACATCCCAACACTTATATTATACGTCCTAAACCCTAATGCCTGACCTCATAATTACTCCCTGCCTCTCTCTGTTTATTTCTCTTACTCTCTTAATATCTCTTCCATCTCTTCTATCTCTTTTTTCGTCCTAATAGATTCATTTCATTATAAACAAATTAATATAATAAAAGGTTAATCATCCATTCAAAGGTATATTTACTCAATAATGTTTGAATCACACAATCTAGAGGTTAGATCTTTGAAACATAAATGTATTTATGGATTTAATAATTATTATATTATTTTTTCGTTTTATATTTTATAGGTATTTTTATAATCATTATTTCATTGATATTTTTTTGTTAGTTTTATATATAATCGATATATCTATATTAAATATTTAATTTTATATTAAAAGTAATATTAATCAATATCAATATTTTCAATATCTATTGATATTAACAATAGATAATACAACTATTGAATTTTAATATAGATTTAATTATAAAGTATAATGTTTAAGGATCATTGTATCATTAGTTGTTTTATTGCATAAAAGAATTTTTTTATTATGATTCTAAAATAGTATGTGTGTGTATCATATTCATTTGAGTAGAACTGGAAATTTATATGAAAATAGTACAAATTAAAATTACCTTGACTGTTTAATATTTTTAATTTTTCTAGTAAGTATTTTTTAGCTTTATCCAATATCAATGAAATTATGTATGTTTAAGAGCATAGTTGATAAATATTTACCTACAAAAAATTTAAAATTGTTAGTGATATTTTATTTGTTAAATAGTAATTATAACCATTAACACTTTGCTTAAGTAAATTAACTGATAATATTTAAGTTTAGTATTTGAATATATTTGCTATGTGATAATTTTTTTGCCCAAAAATATTTTTTTTGTTCATAAACTATCATTAGATTTGGATTTTTGAATGTTTCTCAATTAATTTATTAAAAAGGTATTACGATAGAAGCGAGATCAAATTCAATCAAACACTTAAAAAATAATTAAGTTACACAATGGATAAAACTTAATCACTAAACTTGATATATACATATATGTTGATACATATCGAAATTTCTCAATTACAACCATAAATATTTCATATATGATGAGAATTACTAATATGCTAAGATACTTACCATCAAGATCTATTTTTAAAATATATTAAATAACTCGAGAAAGATAAAATAAAATTATTGGTACGCAATGAAATAAAAAATTATTTTATTTTTTATCCCTATAATTTTTTTATATTTTTTTGAGTTATGTAATAGATTTTTAAAATAGATCTTGATGGTAAGTATCTTAGATATTAGTAATTCTCATCTTATATGAAAGATATATGTTTGTAATTGACGAATATCGATATGTATCACAATATATGTATATATCAAGTTTCGTAATTAAGTTTTATCCAGTATGTAACTTAATTATTTTGTAAGTGTTAGAATGAATTTGATATCGTATCTATCTTAATACCTTTTTTTTAAATCTCTTTTATAGGTACAATTTCTAATATTATATATTTGTTAATATGGATAACTGAAGTTAATGAGTTTCTTGTTTACTTGTATAAATGTTGAATATTTTTTGTTGATACGATTCATAAAATAAGAATTTTATTTTATATTTATTTCTTATCTTCGTATAAGATTTAATGTTGCTCGTATATATTTATTGATTTTTTATGAATAATTTTTATACTACCTCCTTATGTCGCGTGCTTTGATTGGAAATTAAATAATTTGCAGTCAAATCATACCACGTAAAAGACGGTGGTATGAGGGTTGTATGAAATGAGTTATATATAGAATTAATCATTTATTAAAAGGGAAAAATGCATATTGATACATAATTATCTGAGTATCAAAATCCAAGTAAGTGTTGACTCAGAATCGATTCAATTAGTATCGATTTGTTTATGAATACTTATTAAGTTTTTTCCATTATATAAACTGTTTTGACTAAATATGTTTATGTTGAATAGATGGTTGGTGGTTCCTGGAGGAATGTTGTTATAAGGAGATTTGCGACGCTTGTTTGGGTGCAATTAAGATCGAGCGAAATGCATCCCATGTAATTCATTATTCATTAAATGCATTAAATCATGTTTTTAACCAGTACAGTTTCTTAATTTTGGTATCTACTTTTTGAATTTATTAGTTTTACTAAATTTATTATATGGAATATTATATCATTATAAAATCTAAATTTCAGCTAAAATTCTAAAACATAGAATTTTAACGCACATACTTAGTTAATCGTGTTTTTAGTTCACATAGATCATTTTCATATTCAAGACATAATAAAAATAATAGAAATACTCACTTATTATATTCTTTTGAAAGATGCACAATATCTTTTTAAATTAAGAGGCAGGGTTAATAAAGTTAATAATATACAATCAATTTTAATCTTAAGAACATAAATGTATGATATATTAATAAATATGGTATATAATCCCTATTTCTTAAAAAATATTAACTTTATAATTCTTAGAATTCCAAATAACCATCATATTTATATCACCAAAATCTCCATCCATTATTCTATTTTTAGTTTTTAATTTTTCAGGAATAAGAGCTATCACGTCTTATTTTTATAGGACTAATTTATAATTCATATAGGATTAGGGTTAAAATATATTTAAATTTTTCAAATTCTATTTATGTTAATGGTGAAAAGTAGTAAATTTAGATTTATCATAATAATATAATTAATTGGTATGAATTTAGTATTAAGTTACCTGGATTTAAAAGCTACTGGTACTTTAAATAACCAAAACAAGAAAGAGGCACGACGACACAATAAAAAGATATCAAAGAATTTCATACTTTAAGTATATATACCCGATATTTGTAAAATCATGACCAACAATCTTATAATTCACCTCATAATACACTGTTATTTATAAAAATATTCAAGTCAAACCAAATTAGCAAAATGTTTAATTAATTAACTATTTTTTGTTGATATAAATAAATTCAAACATAAATTATTAAAACAAAAAAGAGTTATTAATATTTGCTCTAGTAAAGTGCAAGGAGGTCTTGTGGTATTCCAAGTATTGAAGATATAAATAAAGATTATCTCCTAGCTACTTTCTGGAGAATATACTCACAAAAACACGATTTGTGAAGTTTGTGGGTTCATCATAATATCATTAAAGGCATGTGTATCTGGAGCTTGAATATAAAACAAGCTCACACATGGATATGGAATAAGATTTTGAAGATCGGGTACCTAGCTTATGACTTTATTAATCATGTTATAAGGAATGGTAAGAATACATTTTTAATTTGGGATAGATGGCTAGGTGATAATAATTCACAAGAATTCTTAGGAATTGATCTTAGTAGCGATGACATTAACTGTAATAAAACTATTTCTTTATTCTATGGGGTAATAGATGGAGATTGCCTCCTATTGTGGGAAAATTACTCCCTCATATCTCTAATATTAAACTTTATAGTGGGGATGACATTATTATATGGAAGGAGAGTAATATAAGAGGTTTCTCCTTCAAGAAAACCCTTGAGAAAATTTCAATTAAGAAGAGTGAAGTAAAGTGGTGGAAACTAGTATGGACAAAGTATTGTATACCGAGGTGTGCATTTATTGCTTGGTTATGCTCTCAGGACGGATTATCTACCAAAGCTAGGATGCTCATTCTGGGAATGCAAGTTAACCCACTCTGATGCTTCTGCAATGCCAATATAGAAGAAGTTAATCACTTATTTATAAGCTGCTCTTTCACAAAGCGAATTTTATTGAATATGATTGAGCGGTGTAATGTTAAGGTTAATCCTGCAGACTTGGAAGAATTGATTAATAGAATTAATTTAATTCATTGTGTAGAAGTTGTCGATATTGTGGGGACATTTATTACTACTTATATATACTGTGTATGGTGGGAGAGAAATGAAAGGTAACATGGTGGAAATTGCTTATGTGAAGATCATATATGGAAAAGGATTTACATTCTAGTCCATGTGAAAGTGGGAAAGAGAAAATACAAAAGCAAAGAAGCAGATTCTCTATTTATAAAAATACAGTCCAAATAGCTTATTGGGCCTAATAGTCTAGAGTTTCTTTCTTTAGTTTTGATTAAAATTGTAATAGACTTATTATGTAACAGTTAAAGTAGGTCGATTTATATTTGCTCGGCACTAGTAGGTGAAAGTTGTAATGACATTGGAGGTTGAGCTTATTTTAATAAAGTTTAATTTATTGATAAAAAAACTTTTCCAGTTTTGGCTAGAATTTATTCTGACCCCATTTTTTATTAATTATTTATCTTTTAATTTAAAAAAAAATATTAATACCCAAACATTAAAGAAAAAATTGATTAGCAAATCCATTATTCAATTATAAAAACAAAAAAAAATAATTCCATCACCATAACACACGCAAAAACAAAAAGTACCCAAATTAAAGTTTATTTTTAACCTAATCTCATCACTTTTCACTTACAACCACCGCCGCCAAGGACTATTCTCGACCATCTTTACACTCACCTTTCCACCAAGCCTGCACAAGACCATTCTCCACCATCAAAGAACCAAAATTAAAGTTTAATTTAAAACCCGATCTCATCTTTTATAGGTCATAAACAATTGATTTAGCTGACTCTTCCCAAGACAACCTACCCTTTCTAAGGTATCCAGGTCTTGTTTTATATATGGTTGTGTATGTTTTGTCACTTCTTATTTGTTTGTAAATTTTTTAGATTAATATCGTTCCTACAAAGCCTATTGAAGTCATCCAAGGTACGTTTTTCAATTGTTGCTCAATTATGTGAGTAATAAATATTGTTTATTATGTATCCATCATTTGATTGATCAAACTTTGATCCGTGCAAAGGACCCCCTATCTCAATCAATGTAGTATTCATTAATCGTAATTAAGTTAGAGTAAATTTTTGATTGATTTAAATGGTGGAGTTTGTAAAATTTTATTTTTTGTAGCTCTTGTCATGTGTGTTTCTGACCATGCGATATAACATCCAGATTAAATTTTCAGATTCATAGTCTTCTTCTTCTGTACAGTACATGTTTGATAATAATCTCAAAACAGGTAAAAAATAATCAAAACAAATATAAGAAGAGTAAAATATTTTGTATATAAAATTCAAACTTTTATTGTTCAATTTCATTATTTATAACTATGTTAATTGATTGCAAAGAAACTATTTAAATTAATTGTTTCTTTCCTTCTCTTTCTTTTGCATTCCAAATCATTCAAATTTAATTTCCAAATCCAATTTCTCTTTCCAGTTGATTGCGCTTTTTCATTTCTTCTTTGGCTTCCCTTCCAAGCCATTAAAATTTAATTTATCTTAATGCTCAATGTAATTTACTAATAATTATTAGATTATGGTATAGTTCGTCAATATTATTTATAAGCATATGTATTTTATTTTACGATTGATGATGATGAATATCTATTTGGTTGGATTTTAACTTTGATTTAATATTCAATCTCTCTAATAATAGATATATCAAAAGATAGCCTTAATCTTTTATTTACAGCATATTTGATAGATTGTTGTTGGTTTTGCAAATGTTTAAAAGATGGCCTCAATTTTGTGTTGACAATTTTATATAATAAGTAGTTTTAAACTTAAATATAAAGTTACTTATGTATCAATATGTATTTTTATCTTTTTATAAATAATTAATTCTATATATTACTCATTTCGTACAACCCTTATACCACCCCATTTTACGTGGTGTGATTTGACTGAAAATTATTTCGTTTCAAATCAAACCACACCACATAAGGGGGTGGTATATAGCATTCTTATTTATATATTATATAATATATATGAGCAACATTAAATCTTATATGAAGATAACAAAATTAATATAAAATAACATGCTTATTTTATGAATCATATTAACAAACAATATTCAACAATTATACAAGTAAACATGAAACTCATTAACTTCATTTATGCATATAAACATACATATAATAATAGAAAATATACCAATAAAGAAATGGGTTCATCATAATATCATTAAAGGCAGGTGTATCAGGAGCTTGAATATAAAACAAGCTCACACATGGATATGGAATCAGATTTTGAAGATCAGGTACCTAGCTTATGACTTTATTACTCATGTTATAAGGAATGGTAAGAATACATTCTTAATTTGGGTTAGATGGCTAGGTGGAAAAAATTCACAAGAATTCTTAGGAATTGATCTTAGTAGCGATGACATTTACTGTAATAAAACTGTTTCTTCATTCTATGGGGGTAATAGATGGAGATTGCCTCCTATTTTGGGCAAATTACTCCCTCATATCTGTAATATTAAACTTTTTAGTAGGGATGACATTATTATATGGAAGGAGAGTAATATAAGAGGTTTCTCCTTCGAGAAAACCTTTGAGAAAATTGTTGTTGAGAAGAGTGAAGTAAAGTGGTGGAAACTAGTATGGACAAAGTCTTGTATACCGAGGTGTGCATTTATTACTTGGTTATGCTTTCAGGACAGATTATCTATCAAAGCTAGGATGCTCAGTTCGGGAATGCAAGTTAACCCACTGTGATGTTTCTGCAATGCTAATATAGAAGAAGTTAATCACTTGTTTATAAGTTGCTCTTCTACAAAGCGAATTTTATTGAAGGTGCTTGAGCGGTGTAATATTAAGGTTAATCATGCCGACTTGGAAGAATTAATTAATATAATTAATTTAATTCATTGTGTATAAGTTGTTGATATTGTGGGTACAATTATTACTACTTATATATACTGTGTATGGTGGGAGAGATATGAAATGTAACATGGTGTGAATTTCCTAAGTGAAAATCATATATGGAAAAGGATTTACATTCTAGTCCATGTGAAAGTGGGAAGGAGAAAATACAAAAGTAAAGAATCAAATTCTCTTATTCTTAAAACAGAGTCCATAGCTTATTGGGCCTAATAGTCTAGAGTTCCTTTCTTTAATTTTGATTAAAATTGTAATAGGCTTATTATGTAAGTTAAAGTATGTTTATTTATATTTGCTCGGCACTAGTAGGTGAAAGTTGTAATGACATTGCAGGTTGAGCTTATTTTAATAAAAGTTTAATTTTTTGATAAAGAAACTTTTCCAGTGGTGGCTAGAAATGATAATACAAACATTGAGCTTCGCGAATATTAACCTAACAATTTAAAAGAAAAAGTAATTAATACGTAAAATGACAACAAACATATTCAAACACTAATACTTTAGGTTGAAGCATCACTTAAATAACTACCAACAGTTGTAACATCTTCTTTATTGTTATCATTAGATCCATAAGACGATTCCTCCTCTAAATTAGGAGAACCACTTAATATATTTTGTCTTTCTAAGCACAATGTATCCAGACTTTCCTTTTTGGTGGCATTGGCATCCCTCATTTTTAAGCTTAGAGGATTTGACATCTTCCTTTTTTTCAGGGGATTTTTTATCTGATGGGATTGGACAGCATGCCTGAATGAAGATGAATTTTTTTCTGAACCCCTTGACACCACATCTTCCTTATCACCAACTATCAATTTACCATTCGGCTGCGTCTCATGTTGGGTTATTGCAGCTTCACCAAATGAACTTTTGGATGCTTCATTGAGCCTACATCTTGCCCCACCCTCCATTTCACAGCGCCAATATCTATGCCTAGGAGCACTGAGCGGAGGAAGTTGCCCAAACAATTCATCAAACTTTGGATTATTGTGTCTCATCTCGGCTACATATCCACTACATTAAAATGAAGAATATTTCTATAAAATTTTAAGTAGTGTATCACATAAAATAATTGATTTTTATTTCATATGGTAGTCCAAGATATAAACTATTATGAAACAATTTAATATTTTTGAAGCCTGCCAAATTTAATGTTAAATATCTAAGTAGCCCACTTATATACTGGATACTCAACTAAAACGTTCAAATCCTTAAAACTTCATAAAAAGTCCAATCTAATTTAATCTGACACTGCTAATATTTTTATATATTGATTATACTACTTGTAGACTTATTCAATTATGCTCTTTACATTATACAATTGCATCAACTTCAGCATACTATGAAGTATTAGAGAAAATAAATATGAACCGTGCATAGATGGCGACAAATTAATTATACATTACAAGAAAAAAACATTAACTAATGAATAACAACCACAAAACATATATGAGAAAAAAAATTTAACTATATTCGTGATAAAAAATGATAAAATAGATAAATAAAACTAATCTTACCGAATAGTGAAATATTGACATCTTCCGGTTTCAATCTTGTTGTCCATATCTAAAGGTCAGAAGAATTTAATGTTAAATATAAATTTATAGTTTTATAGAAAAAATTGAGTATGAAAACCAAACATATAATAGCTTGTTGGTCTTTTTATCAAGATTGAGATTAAGTAATGGAAAATCAATAGATAAGTAATAATAAATAAATTTTATTCATTTATTTAGGTTGATTTTAATATTTCAAAAGGCATGCATTGAAAGGTACACTTAAGCCTAACAAGACTAATATGCTCACTTTGTTATTAAATAAATGTCCTTTAAATAAATTATTATTAAAAAATTTAGGCTACTATCTATATTAAAATATTAAAATTTATGTTACAACACGTATTTATAATATCAAGATACTTATATAACATAATTGTAACAGAAATTTTATCTTTATATATTTAAAACTATTTAAATAGTTAAATGGACATTTATTTAGAAACACATGGAGTAAATTTGTAAGTGTATGATAAATTTGAAATAAAGAAATGAAAATAGAACGGTTATCTTATTTTTAAGCTTCAAATTAAATGACGTAAATCTGAAGCACACATGTAATCATTACATGACCAACCTTTGCAAAATCTGGGACAAAAATATACAATAAAACTAATAATATTACCATTACACGGCTCCTGAAATCCAATGAAAGAGTAAGGTGTTTCACAAACTATAACCAAAACTGCCTCAAGCAAATTTAAATAATTTGTTCAAATAAAATAAATTAAATAAAATGTCATTTACTGACATGACATAAATAATTATGTTATCAATCTATACCAAATGATAAGGGTAACTATTCACATACAATTAAATTAGCAGTATTGTATGAATAACAAATATATACAGAAACACCCAAACAACCAAAGGTAATAGAATTGGAAATATGTTAAAGAAAAAGGAGTATTTTTTACGTGTAAAATAATATGAATTATCAATAGTGTAAGATAACAAATACTTACATCACATAGCTATTCAAATTCAAAACTCAACCAAATTAAAGTCTACAACGAAAATCATACAATAAAGGTTAATATTTCACATTGATTCAACAACAAAATATAGAGGTTTTTACATATATTTAAGTATTTATATATGTAATAATTATTACCAGCAATATACACAAAATAATTCAAAAAGATGTATCAAGATTGTCATTTAATATCATTCCAACATATATTAAATAAAAGTAAAAAGTGGGAGACATTAATTGTAAAACAAATTTAAAAATAAATTTATACATATATTTGTGCATAAATACAAAGTAAATGAAAAAAAGAAACATCAAATACAATACAAACCTTTGTTTTTTGATCGAAGTATCAGATTAAAACCTCGCTGATTAAACACAAACTAATTGTTTTTTGTTGGATACAACTAAAGATATTGTATAATATATGAATTATAAATGAAGCAAGATCCACAATTTCTTTATGATAATAAAAATTCGGGGCTGGAAGAATTGGTGTGATTAGTATATAAGAAACCCTAATTTAGGTGTAAAATATGAAAGAGGGGGGAAAGAATAGAGTGAGAAAGTAATTGCTTTTTAGGCGTGTACTATATTTATATATGTATATTATGAGCCACAAGTAGAAAGTAGGTACAGATTTATCTAGAGCAAAAAAATATGAGCGAAAATATACGACCCTCTAACGGTAAAAAATTTACCTCATTTCTTAATAAACATTATTCATTAGGCATTGTGTAGATAAACACTAGCAAACAATATAGTGTATGTGGGGGTTGATTTTTTTATACTTTATTGGTGATAAGCCCTAAGGATTACTCGACCATCTTAAACCTATAAGCGAACACTACGTGACTTTTTTCTGAAGATAGTTTAGAGATTTCGCATACTAGACCCTCACAAGTAGGAATTCAAGAGGATAACTATTGCGGAGACAAATAGGGTATATTTAATATAAATATATAACAAAAGAAGATACATGGGAAAAGGGAAAAGAGGAAGGACATACTTGAAGCTAAAACTTAGGATGTTGAGGAAACCTTCCAACGTATTCCAAATGTATTTTCGTATGAAAGTGAGTAAGATACAAAAAAAGGAAATTTCCATTTTATATGCTCAAGGAAATTCTTTGGATTTCTTAAAGGAATTGTGTATTGAGTATGACCCACTTTGATTATGAACTTGTAAATAGTGCAAGATGAATTGGAAAAAATTTGAATGAATTTGATTAAGGTTTTTGGGAGAAAATTGGGGAAAATGGGGTTTTGGGGGTTTTTTGTGATGAAAACAAGTATATCCTCAATAAATACCTTTCTTTTTTACTAATGAGTAACGTGTTGTCGGTAAATAAACTCATCCGTCGGTATATTTCATTTTACCGACAAGATATTGTTGTCGCTATATTTTGCGACGACGTTTCTAACAACAAAAAATTAAAAATAAAAAAACAAATGGAGACGAAGTTTTCCTTTATTACCTACGAATGTTTGTCATCGGTAATTTAACGACGACGTGTTTCGTCGGTAAACATGTGTCATCGGTAAATTTGTATCATCACCGACGAACTACATGTCGTCGGTAATCTTGTCGTGGGTAAATGCCCGTTCTGCAGTAGTGCAAGACACCAATCACAACACTCTGTATATATGTAAAACATAATATAACTGTAATGCACCATATGTAAAAAGCAAGATAGTTTTAACAGATTATAAACAGTTCTCGGGATCACTTGTTACTATCTTGAGAAAATGAAGCCTTCAACAGGTCAAAGAAACGCAGTATAGTAACACGAGAGTTATTATGTTTGTTAAAGAGTATGAAGGTATTAGACAAAAAGGTGTACAAGAAATGGATTTTTGACAAGGTTGGGTCAAAGGGATTTTTAAGGAGAGGTATCCTCGACCAACAAGGGACTTCAAAAAGTTTTATTAAGAGAAACCATATAAAAAACCCATCAAACAAATGTATACCTTGTCAAGATCAATTAGTCTATATCGTAAAACAGAAAAAAGTGAAGACGATCGGAGTAATGAATATATATATATATATATATATATATATATATATTGACTGGAAAGAGGCTCTTTCCATAAGTATCCCCTAATAAAGGAGATCGAAACCCTTTATTCGCTTTCAGTATTGTACTTTGATTTTGTTTGATCCGATATTTTCCTTTTTTACATCTCTCTTTTTTGTATAATCCATATTTATCCATAACAAATTATTAAAGTTGTACTCTGCATATACCGAATCGCTTCAGATGATAACAAATTTGTATAGATCAACACTTAATCTTCTCAATTTTATATTAGTTTATCGGTGTATACATGTATATTTCTTTGGTTGGTGGCGAAAAAGCCTTAATAGTATATTTTTATATACTTTTCAATGTAATAATAGTTTTTATAATCTTAATGTTACAATTTATAAAGTAAACTCAACAAAAGGATATATTAAGGTTAATTTTTTTTTATCCGTCTATATTATCTTCTAGTTATTACAAAAGAATTTAATTAATTTTTTGTAGATGAATCAATCGTTACCTACACGCCAATGTATTTATGTGATGTACTTCCTTGACATTATGATGAACTAACACTAAGATAAACCCACAACAACAAACCATTTTTCTTAGTCGTACGTTGTAAATGAATTATATAGTTGCAAGATTTAGAAACCTATTTTATCACGACTGTAATGGTTTAAAGGTTAGAGGGTGTAACCATTAACTGATGGAACGAGCGGTATTAGAGTAAAGAGAGCTAGAGTAATGCAAGTAGTTCAGCGTTCGGTAGATAAGAGATCACTAAGAGATGAGAGGAGAATACTGAGTGTTGGTGGTGGTAGATATAGGTTCATAAGAGTAATGAGAGATGTGTTGGTAATTATGTATAGTAAGGTTATTGAGGGGTCGTTGCGTTATTATCGTGTAGTGTTAAATTTATGAGGTGTGGGTGGGTAGAGTAAGGATAATGAGGTTTAATTAAGGTTTTATACAAACCGGTCCGGTCAAGCTTCGTACCAGTTTTGTACCAGTTTAGCCTGTTTATTTTGCGTTTTGGTCAGTTAGTTCAGTTTTTCTAAACATAGAACATAACTATACCGGTCCAGTTTGACCTGTCTGGTATTGAAAGTTCCAGCTCGGCTAGCCCATGGGTCAGTCCGGTTTAACAACCGTGATCCTTTAGAAAATTAATCGCTTAATAATGTTGAACTCCAAATATAGTAGGCCTTTCAATGATATATACATTTTTATAAAATTATAGGTATGTTTAATTCGGGTAAATTACAATTTCAGTAGAGAGTATTCTAACAAAAAATAGCATAAAATATACAGAAGGCAATATCCGTGCTTGGGGCACTCAAAATTGATTATTTTTCGAAGAAAAGATATTCAAAGCTGCAAAATAGGTAAAGCAAGAGTATATAAGTCTTTGCATTTCCTTTTTTCTCCTATTCCTTCGAATTTTTACAAGTAAAAATACAAAGAAAATCTGAAGAAAGTAACCTAAAAAGTACACGACCCGTATGGTATGAACAACTCGAAGACCCAATAGAAAACCATGGGAAACTGCGACAAGTTGACATTTTAAAGTACAAAATCATCTCCCTATCTAAAAAACTAAATATATACAACCCAAAACGGTTTTTCACCTTTTGATAATATTACCTAGTTTCCGGTTTCCATCACTAGAAATAGGACGTCTAGGATCAACACTATTAGGGCGTCTCCCTGTCTTTTGCAAAGGTGATCATGCCAAAGTCTCCTCGGTTGTGGTGCCAGAATAAATCTCATATACAAAGCATATAAAATTATATTCAAAGTCCTTCTTCTAACATGTATAGTTAAGATAATATTAGATAAGAAAAATCTTAGTACCTTAAATCTTGGTCTTAGATACTGTTTGACTAGGTTTCTTGATTTTTGATCCCAAATCATTTGGAGAGGGGTGAATTCTCGGAATACTTGTTTGGTGGTAAATAAAGTCTGCCTCAGAAGAATCACTCATTGCAACATTACGATCATCATATACTGATCCAGGACTATTAATTGGTGAACCCGTTCTCATATCATGAGAATCCAAATTTAGCCGTTTTGTTTTTGTTGTGGAAAACTCATAAACTGCAATAAAAAAACGAACATCAAAACCATATATTCTAAACTTTCCAACAATTGAATTTGATGCATTATATATACCTTGTAGCTTTCATTATCATCGACAGAAGATAAATCATAAGACCGCATTCTTATCGCTGATAAACCCTTAAGATTAGCAGTCTGTATCACAAATTGATGATTAATTATCGAAATAATATGAAATACCAATAACATAAAAGAGTTAGAGACTTTAGATGATATACCAAACATGTTCTTTAAGGTCCTTAATTTCGGTATTATCTTTATTTGAGCCTACATCACCAAGCTCAACAGTGTAAACACGTCCCACAAATTTAAGAGTGTTTATTGTTTCTCCAGTAGCAGCTGGATCCAGACTAATGTGAACAAACATAAGAGTCTTAGCTTACCCTCCTAACAAATCAAAAGATAGAAATTAATGGCTAAAACACCCTGTGAACTAACGCATAATGCTAATCTTACCAAGTGCATCATGTTGCAACTGCGTAAGCTTGCTATTCTCGCACGGAACATATCCATTCTTTTGCGCAAGAGAAGCTATAAAATCACCTAAAGATGAAAGAGATTTATTGATATGTGTAGCCTCCTTTAAACTATGACTACTACCTCATATTTTTCAACTCTTTCACTTTTAGCTAAATCCACTAAATGCATACAATCACGAAGAATATGAATTGTACTAGAAGTGAGGTCTCTTCGATGAACATGAACAGTCAAGCAACTCAAAATTATTCAATATATATTATCAAAAAATTGTAATATCACCACTACAAAAATATAAATATTTATCTTGAGATGACTACTTTAAGCATTCATAGCAGTAGAAGTAACTACGTGATTCTTATGCCTGAGGTTAATTAAATTCATAAAATCATCTGTAGATAGTATATATAACAAGTAATAGATTCGCATCCGGGACATTATTACCATTCTGGAAATTATTACGGATTTCTAATGTGTTTAGGAGGTAAGAAAATGCATGATTAAGTAATTTATATATATATTGATTATAAAGAAAGTTGATATGAAAATGATATTTTTTGATTTGGCCATTAGAGACTAGAAGATCTCTAACTTGCTCGTTGTGTATTTCCAACATCTGAACAAAGACTTCATAAGCAACTATGCCTTTCCTTTCTTATGAGATTTAAAATAAATCACCTTATGCTCTGTAATTTACTCCCATGGTTTCCTCCGGTTTGTGAAAAAAATAAATAAAATTTAGGTACACAAATACTTAGTATTTGCACAGTAACACGTACAAACTTACAATTCTAAAAGTATAATTGAATCAATTATCTAAGTGGAAGAATGCACAATTATTAATATTGTTAAATCAAGGAGCAAGAAGAAGGTTTATAAGAAGGCACAAAATGAAAGAGTTGTGATCCGCTCACAATTTGGACCCTTAATCTTATACCCGGTGAATTTTAGGTGAAGTCACTAAAAAGCAACAAAACATTAAATTACATCAAAAGTGTGTGTTGTTCGCCTCAAACTAAGAAAAGGGATCTAAGCCCTTGAATAAGAGGTACCCATGTCGTTTAGTAAAAGTGCTTCTTAAATGACACAACCCAAGGTATAAATTTTTTACTAATTGCATATACATTACTTTAAATGTTTGGGTTATTGAGTACATATATGCAATAATCGAATGAAATGATAAATGGGTGTATTATTTTTGGGATGAATTTGCCATGGGGCTATGTTCATGGAATACGAGAGGTGATAAAAGTATAGTTGGGGTTCATAGAAAAATATGGAAAGTATTACTGAATTATCCCCAACTAGTCGTGGAAAACATACAACAAACTAGAGAAGGAATTCAGGCAACCGAGCAATCAAGTCGATAACCACAGTTTTTCTAAGCACTCTCTCAATCCGATATTCAATAGTCATTTTACCAACTCAAATTCCCTTTTAAATCTCAATCAATACAATAAAAACTCCATGTCCAACCCAAAAACATATCATCCAAATCACTTATCTCATCCCAAAAATTAATACTACATAACCCATAAATGTTGTCTAGCAAAAACACAACATGTAGCTTAGATAATTATTCCAACGAAAAAAACCTTATATAATCACCAATGAGAAAATATTACTTGCAAGATCAGAAGTTAGAAGTTAAAAAACATAAAGACAAACTACATATAGTAATGCATACAACACAATTGAATGGAATATATTTTGAGATAATTACAATGGAACTTAATTGATCCCCATAAGAAGATTGTAGACGCGGAGAAGAAATCCCTAAACCTAACATTATTGCTGCACAAGTAAACTCTTTCGTGCTTCTAAATCCTTATTGAAATTCCATGATCCACGAATTAGCTTGACTTTTCCTTTGGGAACAAAATATGATGGCAGTATAAGTTATCACATGGATGAATGACACCATAAAACCAACAAATTGATTATTAAAAGACTTACCATTATAGAGCCCCCACTATACTTCATTGGATGCCTGAACCTTGAAAGAAAGACAAAATAACAACTTTGTTAACACCTTCTACATGAAATAAATATTCAAAGGTTTAGGTTGTAAATGTTTAAATACCTTGAGTTGACATCTCTGTTCACAGTCCCACATGATTAGAAATGTAGCTGGACTTGTTTAGTTATGCTATTCATCAAATTCTCATACATGGAACCACCAAGGAGGACTTAATGGGTCAGCATTAAAACACGCCCTACAAAAAGATTCATCTTTCTGATAAACAAATCACATGAAAAATAAGTCTTATCAATAGAGTAAAACAATAAACTACAACAAAATAATATTTAATAATTATATATTCTTATATCATCATCTGATGGGGCACCAAAGAGAGGCATGCCCATAACTTCTACACGATGGAGCTTGTATGACTGGTCATTATGCTAGAGAGTGTAATGAGATAGTTGGTGTAAAACTAGGCATTATGCTAGAGAATGCGAGGAATACTCTGTTGGTACTGATGTTGAGTGTTACTAGTGTAAGAAGACCGGTCATTATTCTAGAGAGTGTAAGGAAAATGTTGTTGCTCTTAATGGTGGTGAATGATACAGGTGTGGGAAACCCGATCACTATTTTAGGGAGTGTAAGGAGAGTGTTGTTGCTATTAGTGGTGTTGAATGCTACCGTTGTGGAAAGACTTGTCATTATTCTAGGGAGTGTGAGGAGGAAATTGTGGATGGTAATGGAGGAGTAGACGGTGGTATTGGAATTGGCCATAGAGCTCAAGAATGTACCAGCGACCCTAAAATGGATGTTATAACTGTGGGAATCAAGGGCATCAAGCGAGAGATTGCCCTGAAGAAACCATCAATGGTGGTTATAGCTATGGTGGTGGTTTCTTCAATCTAGGTAGATTTTGAAATGGCATAAATAACTCTTGTTTCAATTGAGGGTAGATGGGGTACTCTGCAAGGGATTACACTGACCGTTAAAAATTAAAGACAACGTAATAACCGTAAATCCCTATTAGATGATCATTCTTTACAATTATATTTTTTCGTTATTATTTTATATTGAATGCCCACAACTTCTACCATACACAACAAATGAGGACATGACCAAATGCAAACTCGGAAATTAACATTAACTAAAAATTTATACAATATTAACAATCAAAGTCTTTTTTATACCATCAAAATTCACAATTTCTTGTCGGGAATTGACTCTCTATCAAAGTAGTTGAGTCATTTTATAATGGAGATAAACATGCCAAAATTACTAGATTTAAATATTAGACACAGACAATGATCCATAATGCGGAAATGAAAAAAATATAATAATAATGACACAAATCAATCGTCACATGCATATTTACTACGTCCATTATTAAGCAAAAACATTATAAGAATGTAGCTCTTCAGATTGCAATATTCTTTGATTAAGTTGTGTTACTAGCTTTACTCAATACACATGTCATAATATATGTGTATTGTACTAAGCTAAGCTTTACGGTGGAGCAACAATATCCAAAGCCGCCTAGTACTGGCGAGATTTTTGGAGAGCAACATGGCTACCATGGTGAGCAAGGAGCAACCACAATGTCTTTGAGTCGATCCGAGCTTTAATGGCAATGTAGAGTTCGACACATCCAGCGTGGTGTAAGTAGAATGGGAACAGTTCATTTTTTTAAATGATATAGAAAAACATAATCATTTAATTTGATTTAAAATTAAAACTAACTTTTTAACAATCGGTTACGATTTTCAAAACCATAACCACACCTTTTTGTTTTAGATTTTTAAACGGTTTTGTGATTTTTTAACTATAATCAAATGATAGTTTTGTAAATATATTAATTTCATAAAATAAGATCACGCATATAAGAAAAATTTCTAAGATATATAGAAAATTGTGTCGGTCTTTAATTAAATTGCATATTTATTATGTAATTGGTTAAATCTAGTATTTAGAATTTGGTTTTAGAATTTCAGTATAATATTTTAAAGAAAAATTAAATAATATAAAAGTATATATATGATAATAAACGATTTATGGTTATTCAGTTTTATTTTGTAACTGAGTCCACAACCTAATAGTTTTAACCATTGGTTAAAAATTACAAAACTATAACCTAATTGTTTTAACCATAGATATATAATTTCGTTTTTAATTAGTTCGTTTATCATTAATTTCGATTTTTAACCATAACCATTGTCATCCCTAGGTGTCAGGTTCCCATTAGAGTTTTAATGAAGGATCCATGGTCTCTTGCAAAAGTAGAGGTTCTAAAATCTTAGATATTTAATGGAGGTTCCATGACTTTGAGTGTAGTTCTTATATCTTCGTCCAACCATGGAGGTTCCATGGTGGTTGTGTTGTTCACGAAAACCCCCCAGATCTGGTTGGAAATGATGATGACGTCAGCGATGCCATCATGCTAATGTCATGGTAATCTCTATCTTTTTTATTTGAACTTTCTCTTTTTTTAATAATAAATGAGTAATATTTCTGTTTATCCTTCAATTTTATATTTTTTTCATGTAAAATTAAGAGTAATTTTGCATTTATTATAATCTTTTTGTCAAATTTGTGCAATTACTCAATGTTTTTGGAACATACTCAGAGATTTACTCGATATATTCAAAGATTTTCGAGCATATCTAGAGAAAATTAGAGCATATTCAAACATACTTAAAGACTTTCAAAATTAGAAATTTTCCGTAATTAAAGATTCTTATACTTAGAGATTTTTCTGAGTAAGCCCCTACAGTGCTGTCGGTGATGGTTGATGGTCGACAATGAATAATGTTAATACTCAATGACTCTCTTAGTTGTTTGTTTATGTGGTTCTGATTTTATTTGATTGTATATTAGTATTGGATTACCTATAAATTTGTTCGTGTACTCTAAGAAATAGTCCTATTACAATACATCATTACATAGATTTTGAAAAATAGATAAATTACATAGAGAGTAAATTTGTAATTTTCCATTAAGCATAGACAAATACATACTTAAATAATCTTAATAACAACATGCATAAACAAACAAGTAGCAAAATCAACTTATATTAACGAGAAACACACTAATTAACCCATAAATGCAACAAAAAACAATCACAAGTATTACTAATCAACATAGAAAAATCTCAGAGCACGAGTATCACGGATCACGATCATAAAATCCAAGATCGTCAAACACCACAAAAAATACTATCAAATTAAAAATGGTAGAATGTTGACCCAAATATTCATCACGATTATAATGGTTTAAAGGTTATAGGGAGTAGCCATTAACTGATGGAATGATCGGTATTAGAATAAAGAGAGCTAGAGTAATGCAAGTAGTTGAGCTATCGGTAGATGAGAGATCACTGAGAGATGAGAGGAGAGTAATGAGAGTTGGTGGTGGTAGATATAGGTTCATAAGAGTAATGAGAGGTGAGTTGGTAATCATGTATAGTAAGGTTATTGTGGGGCCGGTGGGTTATTATCGTGTAGAGTTAAATTAATGAGGCGTGGGTGGGGGTAGAGTAAGGTTATTGAGGTTTAATTAAGGTTTTATACCAAACCGGTCCGGTCAAGCTTCTTATTAGTTTTGTACTAGTTTAGCCTGTTTATTTTGCATTTCGGTCAGTTAGTTTAGTTTTTCTAAATATAGAACATAACTATACCGGTCTAGTTTGACCTGTTTGGTATTGAAAGTTCCAACTCGGCTAGCCCATGGGTCAGTCCGGTTTAACAACCGTGAGCCTTTAGAAAATTAATGGCTTAATAATGTTGAGCTCCAAATATAGTAGGCCTTTTAATGATATTTACATTTTTATAAAATAATAGGTTTGTTTAATTCGGGTAAATTACAACTCCAGTACATAGTATTCTAACAAAAAATAGCATAAAATATACATAAAGCAATATCCGTGCTTGGGGCACTCAAAATTGATTATTTTTCAAAGGAAAGATATTCAAAGCTACAAAATCGACAAAGAAAAAGTATATAAGTCTTTGCATTTCCTTTTTTCTCCTATTCCTTCTAACTTTTTAAGTTAAAATACAAAGAAAATCTAAAGAAAGTAACCTAAAAAGTACACAGCCCGTATGGTATGAACAACTCGAAGACCCAACAGAAAACCATGGGAAACTTCGACAAGTTGACATTTTAAAGTACAAAATCACCTCCCTATCTAAAATAAATAAATATAAACAAATCAAAACTGATTTTCACCTTTTGATGACATTACCTAGTTTTCGGTTTCCATCACTAGAAAGAGGACGTCTAGGATCAACACTAGTAGGGCGTCTCCCCGTCTTTTGCAAAGGTGATCATGCCAAAGTCTCCTCGAGTGTGGTGCCAGAATAAAACTCATATACAAAGCATATACATTAATATTCAAAGTCCTTCTTCTAACATGTATAGTTAAGAAAAGATTAGATAAGACAAATCTTAGTACCTTAAATCTTAGTCTTAGATATCGTTTGACTAGGTTTCTTGATTTTTGATCCCAAATCATTTGGAGAGGGGAGAATTCTCGGAATACTTGTTTGGTGTTAAATAAAGTCTGCCTCAGAAGAATCACTCATTGCAGCGTTAAGATCATCATTTACTGATCCAGGACTATTATTAGGTGAACATGTTCTCATATCATGAGAATCCAAATTTAGCCGTTTTTTTGTTGTTGTTGTGGAGTTGCTCATAAACTGCAATAAAAAATGAACATGTAAACCATATATTCTAAACTTTCCAACAATCGCATTTGATGCATTATATATACCTTGTAGCTTTAATTATCATCGACAGAAGATAAATCATAAGACCTCATTCTGGTCGCTGATAAACCCTTAAGATTAGCAGTCTGTATCACAAATTGATGATTAATTATCGAAATAATATGAAATACCAATAACATAAAAGAGTTAGGTACTTAAGATGATATACCAAACCTGTTCTTTAAGGTCCTTAATTTCCGTATTATCTTTATTTGAGCATACATCACCAAGCTCAACAGTGTAAACACGTTCCACAAATTTAAGAGTGTTTATTGTTTCTCTAGTAGCAGCTGGATCCAGACTAATGCGAACAAACATAAGCGTCTTAACTTACCCTCCTAACAAATCAAAAGATAGAAATTAATTGCTAAAACACCCCGTGAACTAACGCATAATGCTAATCTTACCATGTGCATCCTGTTGCAACTGCGTAAGCTTGCTATTCTCGTACGGAACATGTCCATTCTTTTGCGCAAGAGCAGCTTTAAAATGACATAAAGCTGAAAGAGATTTATTGATATGTGTAGCCTCCTTTAAGCTATCACAACTACCTCAGATTTCTCAACTCTTTCATTGTTAGCTAAATCCACTAAATGCATACAACCACGAAGAATAAGAATTGTTCTAGAAGTGAGGTCTCTTCCATGAACATGAACAGTCAAGCAACTATAGATACATACGTTAGATACATATCAAAATTATTCAATATATATAATCAAAAAATGGTAATTTCACCACTAAAAAATTTGAATATGTATCTTGAGACGACAACTTTGAGCATTCATAGCTGTAGAACTAACTAAATGATTCTTATGCCAGAGGTTAATTAAATTCATAACATCATCTGTAGATAGCATATATAACAAGTAATAGATTTGCATCCAGGACATTATTACCGTTCTAGAAATTATTACGGATTTCTAACGTGTTTGGGAGTTAAGAAAATGCATGATTAAGTAATTTATATATATTGATAATAAAGAAAGTTGATAAGAAAAGGATATTTTTTAATTTGACCACAAGAGATTAGAAGATCTCTAACTTGCTCGTTGTGTATTTCCAACATCCGAACAGAGACTTCATAAGCAACTACGCCTTTCCTCTCTTAAGAGATTTGAATAAATCACCTTATGCTCCGAAATTTACTCCCATGCTTTCCTCCGGTCTGTGAAAAAATAAATAAAATTTAGTTACACGAATACTTAGTATTTGCACAGTAACACGTAAAACATTACAATTCTAAAAGTTTAATTGAATCAGTGATCTAAGTGGAAGAATGCACAATTATTAATATTGTTAAACCAAGGACCAAGAAGAAGGTTTATAAGAAGGCACAAAATGAAAGAGTCGTGATCCGCTCACCATTTGGACCCTTAATCTTATACCCGGTGAATTTTAGATGAAGTTACTAAAAAGCAACAAAACTTTAAATGACATAAAAAGTGTGTGTTGTTCGCCTCAAACTAAGGAAGGGATCTAAGCCCTTAAATGATAGGTACCCATGTCGTTTTGTATAAGTGCTTCTTAAATGACACAACCCAAGGTATAAATGTTTTACTAATTGCATATACATTACTTTAAATGTTTGCGGTTTTGAGTACTTATATGCAATAATCGAATAGAATGATAAATGGGTGCATTATTTTTGGGATGAATTTGCAATAAGTTATCACATGGAACAAAATATGATGGTAGTATAAGTTATCACATGGATGAATGACACCATAAAACCAACAAATTGATTATTAAAAGACTTGCCATTATAGAGCCCCCACTATACTTCATTGGATGCCTGAACCTTGAAAAAAATATGATGGTAGTATAAGTTATCACATGGATGAATGACACCATAAAACCAACAAATTGATTATTAAAAGACTTACCATTATAGAGCCCCCACTATACTTCATTGGATGCCTGAACCTTGAAAAAAAGACAAAGTAACAACTTTGTTAACACCTTCTACATGAAATAAATATTCAAAGGTTTAGGTTGTAAATGTTTAAATACCTTGAGTTGACATCTATGTTCACAGTCCCACATGATTAGAAATGTAGCTGGACTTGTTTAGTTATGCTATTCATCAAATTCTCATACATGGAACCACCAAGGAGGACTTAATGGGTCAGCATTAAAACACGCCCTACAAAAAGATTCATCTTTCTTATAAACAAATCACATGAAAAATAAGTCTTTTCAATAGAGTAAAACAATAAACTACAACAAAATAATATTTAATAATTATATATTCTTATATCATCATCTGATGGGGCACCAAAGAGAGGCATGCCCATAACTTCTACACGATGGAGCTTGTATGACTGGTCATTATGCTAGAGAGTGTAATGAGATAGTTGGTGTAAAACTAGGCATTATGCTAGAGAATGCGAGGAATACTCTGTTGGTACTGATGTTGAGTGTTACTAGTGTAAGAAGACCGGTCATTATTCTAGAGAGTGTAAGGAAAATGTTGTTGCTCTTAATGGTGGTGAATGATACAGGTGTGGGAAACCCGGTCACTATTTTAGGGAGTGTAAGGAGAGTGTTGTTGCTATTAGTGGTGTTGAATGCTACCGTTGTGGAAAGACTTGTCATTATTCTAGGGAGTGTGAGGAGGAAATTGTGGATGGTAATGGAGGAGTAGAAGGTGGTATTGGAATTGTCCATAGAGCTCAAGAATGTACCAGCGACCCTAAAATGGATGTTATAACTGTGGGAATCAAGGGCATCAATCGAGAGATTGCCCTGAAGAAACCATCAATGGTGGTTATAGCTATGGTGGTGGTTTCTTCAATCTAGGTAGATTTTGCAATGGCATAAATAACTCTTGTTTCAATTGAGGGTAGATGGGGTACTCTGCAAGGGATTACACTGACCGTTAAAAATTAAAGACAACGTAATAACCGTAAATCCCTATTATATGATCATTCTTTACAATTTCATTTTTTCGTTATTATTTTATATTGAATGCCCACAACTTCTACCATACACAACAAATGAGGACATGACCAAATGCAAACTCGGAAATTAACATTAACTAAAAATTTATACAATATTAACAATCAAAGTCTTTTTTATACCATCAAAATTCACAATTTCTTGTCGGGAATTGACTCTCTATCAAAGTAGTTGAGTCATTTTATAATGGAAATAAACATGCCAAAATTACTAGATTTAAATATTAGATACAGACCATGATCTATAATGCGGAAATGAAAAAAATATAATAATAATAATGACACAAATCAATCGTCACATGCATATTTACTACGTCCATTATTAAGCAAAAACATTATAAGAATGTAGCTCTTCAGATTGCAATATTCTTTGATTAAGTTGTGTTACGAGCTTTACTCAATACACATGTCATAATATATGTGTATTGTACTAAGCTAAGCTTTACGGTGGAGCAACAATGTCCAAAGCCGCCTAGTACTGGCGAGATTTTTGGAGAGTAACATGGCTACCATGGTGAGCAAGGAGCAACCACAATGTCTTTGAGTCGATCTGAGCTTTAATGGCAATGTAGAGTTCGACACATCCAGCGTGGTGTAAGTAGAATGGGAACAGTTTATTTTTTTAAAAGATATAGAAAAACATAATCATTTAATTTGATTTAAAATTAAAACTAACTTTATAACAATCGGTTACGATTTTCAAAACCATAATCACACCTTTTTGTTTTAGATTTTTAAACGGTTTTGTGATCTTTTAACTATAATCAAATGATAGTTTTGTAAATATATTAATTTCATAAAATAAGATCACACATATAAGAATTTTTTTAAGATATATAGAAAATTGTGTCAGTCTTTAATTAAATTGCATATTTATTATGTAATTGGTTAAATCTAGTATTTAGAATTTGGTTTTAGAATTTCAGTATACTATTTTAAAGAAAAATTATAGAATATAAAAGTATATATATGATAATAAACGATTTATGGTTATTCAGTTTTATTTTGTAACTGAGTCCACAACCTAATAGTTTTAACCATTGGTTAAAAATTACAAAACTATAACCTAATTGTTTTAACCATAGATATATAATTTCGTTTTTAATTAGTTCGTTTATCATTGACTTCGATTTTTAACCATAACCATTGTCATCCCTAGGTGTCAGGTTCCCATTAGAGTTTTAATGAAGGATCCATGGTCTCTTGCAAAAGTAGAGGTTCTAAAATCTTAGATATTTAATGGAGGTTCCATGACTTTGAGTGTAGTTCTTATATCTTCGTCCAACCATGGAGGTTCCATGGTGGTTGTGTTGTTCACGAAAAACCCCCCAGATCTGGTTGGAAATGATGATGACGTCAGCGATGCCATCATGCTAATGTCATGGTAATCTCTATCTTTATTATTTGAACTTTCTCTTTTTTTAATAATAAATGAGTAATATTTCTGTTTATCCTTCAATTTTATATTTTTTTTCATGTAAAATTAAGAGTAATTTTGCATTTATTATAATCTTTTTGTCAAATTTGTGCAATTACTCAATGTTTTTGGAACATACTCAGAGATTTACTCGATATATTCAAAGATTTTCGAGCATATCTAGAGAAAATTAGAGCATATTCAAACATACTTAAAGACTTTCAAAATTAGAAATTTTCCGTAATTAAAGATTCTTATACTTAGAGATTTTTCTGAGTAAGCCCCTACAGTGGTGTCGGTGATGGTTGATGGTCGACAGTGAATAATGTTAATACTCAATGACTCTCTTAGTTGTTTGTTTATGTGGTTCTGATTTTATTTGATTGTATATTAGTATTGGATTACCTATAAATTTGTTCGTGTACTCTAAGAAATAGTCCTATTACAATACATCATTACATAGATTTTGAAAAATAGATGAATTACATAGAGAGTAAATTTGTAATTTTCCATTAAGCATAGACAAATACATACTTAAATAATCTTAATAACAACATGCATAAACAAACAAGTAGCAAAATCAACTTATATTAACGAGAAACACACTAATTAACCCATAAATGCAACAAAAAACAATCACAAGTATTACTAATCAACAAAGAAAAATCTCAGAGCACGAGTATAACGGATCACGATCACAAAATCCAAGATCGTCAAACACCACAAAAAATACTATCAAATTAAAAATGGTAGAATGTTGACCCAAATATTCATCACGATTATAATGGTTTAAAGGTTACAGGGAGTAGCCATTAACTGATGGAATGATCGGTATTAGAATAAAGAGAGCTAGAGTAATGCAAGTAGTTGAGCTATCGGTAGATGAGAGATCACTGAGAGATGAGAGGAGAGTAATGAGAGTTGGTGGTGGTAGATATAGGTTCATAAGAGTAATGAGAGGTGAGTTGGTAATTATGTATAGTAAGTATATTGTGGGGCCGGTGGGTTATTATCGTGTAGAGTTAAATTAATGAGGCGTGGGTGGGTAGAGTAAGGTTATTGAGGTTTAATTAAGGTTTTATACCAAACCGGTCCGGTCAAGCTTCTTATTAGTTTTGTACCAGTTTAGCCTGTTTATTTTGCATTTCGGTCAGTTAGTTTAGTTTTTCTAAATATAGAACATAACTATACCGGTCTAGTTTGACCTGTTTGGTATTGAAAGTTCCAACTCGGCTAGCCCATGGGTCAGTCAGGTTTAACAACCGTGAGCCTTTAGAAAATTAATGGCTTAATAATGTTGAGCTCCAAATATAGTAGGCCTTTTAATGATATTTACATTTTTATAAAATAATAGGTTTGTTTAATTCGGGTAAATTACAATTCCAGTACAAAGTATTCTAACAAAAAATAGCATAAAATATACATAAGGCAATATCCGTGCTTGGGGCACTCAAAATTGATTATTTTTCAAAGAAAAGATATTCAAAGCTACAAAATAGACAAAGCAAAAGTATATAAGTCTTTGCATTTCCTTTTTTCTCCTATTCCTTCTAACTTTTTAAGTTAAAATACAAAGAAAATCTAAAGAAAGTAACCTAAAAAGTACACAGCCCGTATGGTATGAACAACTCGAAGACCCAACAGAAAACCATGGTAAACTTCGACAAGTTGACATTTTAAAGTACAAAATCACCTCCCAATCTAAAATAAATAAATATAAACAACCCAAAACTGATTTTCACCTTTTGATGACATTACCTAGTTTTCGGTTTCCATCACTAGAAAGAGGACGTCTAGGATCAACACCAGTAGGGCGTCTCCCCGTCTTTTGCAAAGGTGATCATGCCAAAGTCTCCTCGGTTGTGGTGCCAGAATAAAACTCATATACAAAGCATATACATTAATATTCAAAGTCCTTCTTCTAACATGTATAGTTAAGAAAAGATTAGATAAGACAAATCTTAGTACCTTAAATCTTAGTCTTAGATATCGTTTGACTAGGTTTCTTGATTTTTGATCCCAAATCATTTGGAGAGGGGAGAATTCTCGGAATACTTGTTTGGTGTTAAATAAAGTCTGCCTCAGAAGAATCACTCATTGCTGCGTTAAGATCATCATTTACTGATCCAGGACTATTATTAGGTGAACATGTTCTCATATCATGAGAACCCAAATTTAGCCGTTTTTTTTGTTGTTGTGGAGTTGCTCATAAACTGCAATAAAAAACGAACATCTAAACCATATAATCGAAACTTTCCAACAATCGCATTTGATGCATTATATATACCTTGTAGCTTTAATTATCATCGACAGAAGATAAATCATAAGACCTCATTCTGGTCGCTGATAAACCCTTAAGATTAGCAGTCTGTATCACAAATTGATGATTAATTATCGAAATAATATGAAATACCAATAACATAAAAGAGTTAGGTACTTAAGATGATATACCAAACCTGTTCTTTAAGGTCCTTAATTTCCGTATTATCTTTATTTGAGCATACATCACCAAGCTCAACAGTTAAACACGTTGCACAAATTTAAGAGTGTTTATTGTTTCTCCAGCAGCTGGATCCAGACTAATGCGAACAAACATAAGCGTCTTAACTTACCCTCCTAACAAATCAAAAGATAGAAATTAATTGCTAAAACACCCCGTGAACTAACGCATAATGCTAATCTTACCATGTGCATCCTGTTGCAACTGCGTAAGCTTGCTATTCTCGTACGGAACATGTCCATTCTTTTGCGCAAGAGCAGCTTTAAAATGACATAAAGCTGAAAGAGATTTATTGATATGTGTAGCCTCCTTTAAGCTATCACAACTACCTCAGATTTCTCAACTCTTTCATTGTTAGCTAAATCCACTAAATGCATACAACCACGAAGAATAAGAATTGTTCTAGAAGTGAGGTCTCTTCCATGAACATGAACAGTCAAGCAACTATAGATACATACGTTACATACATATCAAAATTATTCAATATATATAATAAAAAAATGGTAATTTCACCACTAAAAAATTTGAATATGTATCTTGAGACGACTACTTTGAGCATTCATAGCTGTAGAACTAACTAAATGATTCTTATGCCAGAGGTTAATTAAATTCATAACATCATCTGTAGATAGTAGATATAACAAATAATAGATTTGCATCCAGGACATTATTACCGTTCTAGAAATTATTACGGATTTCTAACGTGTTTGGTAGTTAAGAAAATGCATGATTAAGTAATTTATATATATTGATAATAAAGAAAGTTGATAAGAATAGGATATTTTTTAATTTGACCACAAGAGACTAGAAGATCTCTAACTTGCTCGTTGTGTATTTCCAACATCCGAACAGAGACTTCATAAGCAACTACGCCTTCCTCTCTAAAGAGATTTGAATAAATCACCTTATGCTCCGTAATTTACTCCCATGCTTTCCTCCGGTCTGTGAAAAAATAAATAAAATTTAGTTACACAAATACTTAGTATTTGCACAGTAACACGTAAAACATTACAATTCTAAAATTTTAATTGAATCAGTGATCTAAGTGGAAGAATGCACAATTATTAATATTGTTAAACCAAGGACCAAGAAGAAGGTTTATAAGAAGGCACAAAATGAAAGAGTCGTGATCCCGCTCACCATTTGGACCCTTAATCTTATACCCGGTGAATTTTAGATGAAGTTACTAAAAAGCAACAAAACTTTAAATGACATAAAAAGTGTGTGTTGTTCGCCTCAAACTAAGGAAGGGATCTAAGCCCTTAAATGATAGGTACCCATGTCGTTTTGTATAAGTGCTTCTTAAATGACACAACCCAAGGTATAAATGTTTTACTAATTGCATATACATTACTTTAAATGTTTGCGGTTTTGAGTACTTATATGCAATAATCGAATAGAATGATAAATGGGTGCATTATTTTTTGGATGAATTTGCAATAAGTATTGTTGGGGTTCATAGAATAACAGGGAAAGTATTACCGAATTAACCCCAACTAGCCGTGGCAAACATATATCAAACTAGAGTAGGATTTCTGGCAATCGAGCAATCAAGTCGATAACCACAATTTTTCTAAGCACTCTCTCAATCTGATATTCAATAGTCATTTCACCAACTCATATTTCCTTTTAAATCTCAATCAATACAATAAAAACTCCTCCATCCCAAAAATATATCATCCACATCATTTATCTCACCCCAAAAATTAATACTACATAACCCATAAATGTTGTCTAACAAAAACACAACATGTAGCTTAGCTAATTATTCCAACGAAAAAACCATATATAATCACCAATGAATAAATATTACTTGCATGATCAATAGTTAGAAGATGAAAAACATAAATACAAACTACATATAGTAATGCATACAACACAATTGAGGGGAATATTTTATGAGATAATTACAAAGGAACTTAATTGATCCTCATAAGAAGAATGTAGATGCGGAGAAGAACTCCCTAAACCTAACATTATTGCTGCAAAAGTAAACTCTTTCGTGCTTCTAAATCTTTGTTGAAATT